>CM076572.1:944846099-945273779 GCA_034641835.2 Pinus albicaulis | reverse complement strand
ATAGTGATGCAGGGGCATTAGACACTAGCCAGCAATGTAGGAAGTTTTGTCCACATGTTCTGGCTAGGAGGGATCAAAATCATTCGAATTGTAGTAGCAAGGTGTCAATACCTTAGCTGTCTGTTGCATTTAGATCAGTTAGAGTCAATAGAAGTCGAATAGTTTTAAGTTAAGTCCATCTGTCCTGTTCAGTTATTCGAATAATGTAATTAGGCCTTTGTTAGAATAGGAATGGTCCTCATAGAGGAGCTCAAGAGACACATAATAATACATATAAATTGTATCCTCCGGATATATTGAGGGAAGAAGAGGAGATTTCCACATTAAACTTGTGTGTTAAGAGATTTCTTTCGGTTGAATAAATTCTAGTGCTCTTTGATTATCAAATTGTTTTGAATTGATATTTGTGAGGGAATTTGTTTAATTGTGAGGCGGTTGAACACTGTTCTGTGTATAATTGTTGAATAGAGTTGCTGTATAATCTCTGCATGCCTCTCTATCTATTGTTGGTCGTAGATTTCCCTTGAACTGTTAGAATGAGCTCTGTTGAAATAAATCCTTATAATAGACCATAACCGAATGTATTCCACCTTGTAACATACTTGCATTGCGAGTTTTGTATAGGTATCTGCTGAAGGCTTTGTTGAAATAAATCCCACTCATAGAAGAGGTCTATGTATGATTGTGGTCATTGAACTCTGTTCCGAGGTAGTGGAAACTCCGCTTGCAAAGAAATAGTCAGGTTGGTTGTGAACTGAGAGTGTTATCCCGAGAGTCGAACCGAAGTTAGGGGACCAGAGAGATTAGAAAGGAAGGCGTTAACCCTGGTTCAGCCCATGGTCAATCACTATACAAAACTGGAGCAGTTTTGATCACACCGCCTTTGTAGGGTGAGCAGTAATTAAGAAATCAGCGCGATCCCATACACTGGGTGACGCGTGTCCCTGAGTGATTTCAAAAAACCACTCTCATCGCGATATTGATACACGCCGTCTGATCCGGAGGCTGGCCATCGAACGATGATCGCACTCAGATATGCACGAAGGTTAACCTAAGGTGTTGGCATGTGTATTTAATTGATCTCGTCGAGTGTGTGTGTGGGTCCGGAACCCAGGGTGTATTAAAGTGTTTTATTGAAATCGGTTTATTAATATAAGTCGACGGATTATAACCCAAAGTTTCTTAATGTATTTATTTGTCAATTTCTCTGAAATTGAGAAATAAAATTACAAAAGAGTTGAGTAATGAACAGATTTAATTCAAGAGAAATGCTGACAGAGCTACCGTAGAGACCAGCTCTCCTTGTGGGGCCCGAATTTAAATTTGTTGCTGTCAATTGTGGTATCAGAGCTGTTTTTGAGTTGTTTTTGCAGAGAATTAACATGGAAATCCGAGTTGGTAGAGGTGCTAGCAGAAGGAGACCCATTGCCAATGCAGAAGTGTTGGAGACCTTGCAAAGGTTCGCAGCCAGAATGGATGCCACAGAGCAAAGACAACCCAGAGATCCTAAAGACATCAGTGAAACTGAGATAGAAGAAGCTGGAGAAATTGCTGAGATTCCTCCTGACATGAGGCTCCTCAGAATTGTTTTGGGGTCTGCAGTTAAGCCCAAGATTGAAGTATCAAGTTTTGCAGGAGGACTGAATCCAGAGGAGCTGGTGGACTGGATTAATGAAATGAACAAGTGCTTTGACTATGAATAAATGAGCGAGGATAAGAAGGTCAAGTTTGCAGTAACAAAGCTGAAGGGACATGCTGCACTCTGGTGGGATGGAGTGCAAGCAGAAAGAAGGAGAGTTGGCAAGCAACCTATCAAAAGCTGAACTAGAATGATGGCTAAGTTAAAAGGTAAATTCTTGCCTAGTGATTATCAGCTAACATTTTTTAGGCAAATGCAGAACCTGAGACAGAGATTGCTGATAGTAAAGGAATACACAGAAGAATTATATAGAGTAAGCATAAGAGCTGGGAAATTTCAAGACACACCAGAGAAGACTGCCAGATATGTGAATGGTCTCAAGCTAGAGATCCAAGATGAGATTGGTCTTATGTCTCCTAAGACAGTTGAAGAGGCCTATCAGATGGCCTTGAAAGCAGAGGAGAAACTCCTGAGGAAGCAGTCTACCAAAAGGAGAGGTACTTTCCATGGAAAGGGAAGTCAGGGTGGTAGAGGAAAGCCTACTACACCCAGAGATGGAGCTAACATTAGCTCACCTCAGAATGCATCTACAGAGGGTGATGCAAGAGGCAGAAGGGGTTCTTACAGAGGAAGAGGAGGCAGAGGCAGAGGTAGGGAATTGAGGTGCTATAGATGTCAGCAAGTGGGACACAAGCACTATGAGTGCCCAAATAATGTGGGTGTTGGTCCAAGAAATGTTGTTGTTGCCCAGGCTAGAGAAGAGGCAGAAATTGAAGAAGAAATTCTGCCAGAGAGGGGAGATTCCTTGGTGGTTAATAAGGTCCTGTTGAAACAAGCCAAAGAGGTCACTGAGCCTGCACAAAGGAAGACTTTGTTTAGGAGCATATGCAAAGTCCAGGGGAAATGCTGCCAGCTAGTCATTGATAGTGGCAGCATTGACAATTTGGTTTCCACTGAGGTGATAGAGAAGTTGAAGCTGAAGACAAGGGAGCATCCAACTCCCTACAGGGTGTCCTGGCTGCATAAAGGGCACCAGATGATTGTAAAAGAACAGTGTGAGATAGAGCTGCAAATGGGAAACTACAAAGATAAAGTCCTGTGTGATGTGATGCCCATGGATGTGTGTCACATACTTTTGGGTATACCTTGGCAGTTTGATAGAGCAGCATTGCATGATGGAAAGAAGAACACTTACAAGTTCTTCAAGGATGGGGTACACCATACATTGATACCCATGGAAGAAGGAGAGCCATCAAGCAGAGTGGTTGATCCAAAGACCTTGTTGCTGAGCGGGAAGGAATATCTACAATAGATTGAAGAAGAAGAGGTAAGCTTTGCTTTAGTTTGCAAGCCTAAGGTAGTTCTTACTTCTACAAATATTTCTGATTTTCTAATAGAAATCCAAGAGATGTTAGACAATTATTGTGACATTGTTGTGGATGATTTACCTGATGAGCTGCCACCTGTGAGGAAGATCATCCATAAGATATATTTTATCCCTGGTTCAAATATGCTAAATAAGGTAGCCTACAGAATGACTCCCACAGAAAATGAGGAAATCAAGAAACAAGTACAGGAATTGGTGGAGAAGGGACTGATCAGAGAAAGTTTGAGTCCATGTGAAGTACCAGCAGTATTGAGCCCAAAGAAAGATGGAGGCTGGAGAATGTGTACGGATTCCAGAGCAATGAATAAGATAACAATCAGGTACAGATTCCCTTTGCCCAAAGTTTAGGATTTAATGGATTGTTTGAGTGGTGCTAAATATTTTTCAAAAATAGATTTAAAAAGTGGATATCATCAGATTAGAATAAAAGAGGGTGATGAGTGGAAAACTGCCTTTAAAACAAATGAAGGACTGTATGAATGGATGGTAATGCCTTTTGGGTTGTCAAATGCACCTAGCACTTTCATGAGACTTATGAATGAAGTATTGAAAGAATTCATTGGTAAATTTGTGATAGTGTATCTGGATGATATATTAGTTTTCATCAAAACCAAAGAAGAACATCTAAGGCATCTTAATTATGTCTTGAAGAAGCTGCACCAAGAGAAACTGCTGATAAAATTAAATAAATGCTCATTCATGAACGAAGAGTTGGTGTATTTGGTCTTTGTTGTCTCTGCAGAAGGATTGAATATCGACCCAGAAAAGGTTAAGGAAATTGTGGAGTGGCCTTCACCCAGAAATGTTTGAGGTAAGAAGTTTCCATGGACTTGCCAGTTTTTACAGGAAATTTATAAGAAACTTCAGTAAGATTAATGCACCCATCATTGAGACAATGAAAAAGAGAAAACAACCATTTAAATGGACTGCTGAAGCAGAAAGAAACTTTAAACTTTTGAAGCAAAAGATAACTGAAAATCCTAGTTTGATTCTGCCTGATTTTGCTAAACCATTTCAAGTGAAGTGTGATGCCAGTGAAGAAGCCATTGGAGTTGTACTGAGTCAGGATGATAGGCCTGTAGCTTATTTCAGTGAAAATCTGAATGACACCAGAAGGAAGTATTCCTCTTATGAGAAGGAATTCTATGCTGTTGTTCAGGCATTGAAAAAGTGGAGGCATTATTTGATGTCCAAAGAATTTGTATTATACTCTGATAATCATGCTTTGCAGTACATTGTACAGCAGCCCAAGTTAAATCATAAGCATGCCAAATGGGTTGAGTATCTCCAGGGTTTTAACTTTGTTTTGAAACATATAAGTGGCCAAGAAAATAAAGTAGCTGATGCTTTGAGTAGGAGGCACATGCTTGTTCAAGAAACCAATTTTGAAGTTGTAGGATTTGATTTTCTCAAAGAACTGTATAAAACAAATTCAGATTTTAAGGAAGCATTTAAGGCATGTTGTAACCCTATTCTAACAGATAGAATCCAGTGGATGGATTATTTCTTGCAGGAAGACTTACTATTCAGAAGAAACCAACTGTGTGTACTAAAATGTTCCATGAGAGAAAATTTGATCAAGGAGAAGCATAGTGGTTGACTTGCTGGACTCTTTGGTACTAATAAAAATTATGAGCAGTTGAGCCACTTCTATTATTGGCCCAAGATGAGAGCAGAAGTGGACAAGTTTGTGAAAAATTTCAAAATCTGTCAATATGCCAAAGGAAGGAGCCAGAATGCAGGATTGTACACTCCCTTGCCTATTCCAGACAGGCCTTGGGACATGGTGAGTATGGATTTTGTTCTAGGATTGCCCAAGAATTAGAGAGGGAATGATGCAGTCTTTTTTGTAGTGGACAGATTTTCCAAAATGGCACATTTTATCCCATGTTATAAAACTAGTGATGCCACCCATGTTGCTAACTTGTTTTTCAAAGAAGTTGTTAGGTTGCATGGGTTGCCCAAGAGTATTGTTTCAGACAGAGACACTAGATTTGTGGGCCATTTTTGGAGGAAAATGTGGAAGAAAATTGGTACCAAACTGAGTTTCAGCTCAACTTATCATCCTCAGACTGATGGACAGACTGAGGTAGTGAATAGAATTCTGGAAAATTTGTTGAGAAGTCTTGTAGGAGAGCATCCCAAGCAGTGGGACCATATTTTTCCCCAGGAAGAATATGCATATAATTACTCACCAAATAGAAGCACAGGGCTGAGTCCATTCTATATTGTTTATGGAATGCACCCCAGAGGAATATCAGAGTTAAGAAATCTGGGAAATGCAGAGCTGAGGAGTGCTGATGGTGAGGAATTTTCTTCAGAAATCCAAGCCATACATGAACAAGTAAAACAACAGCTACAAGGTAGCAACATCAAATACAAAGGCAGAGCAGACCTGAGTAGAAAACAATTCCATTTTGAAGTAGGAGATTTGGTTTTGGCGCACTTGAGAAAGGAGAGATTCCCAAAGAAGCAGTATAACAAACTGAAGTTCAAAAAGATTGGGCCATGCAAGATACTTAGAAAGTTTTTTGCTAATGCTTATGAGATTGAATTTCCTCCTGATGTTGGAATATTTCCCATTTTTAATGTTGCAGATTTTTACAAGTATGAATATTATGGTGCAGAAGAGGGACCAGCAGACAAGGAACAGATTGAGTGGGAAAAGCAGCTACCTCCGGCACAACCACTGCAGCCAGAGAAGATATTGGACAAAAGAGTGTTCAGGAAGACCAGAGGACGAGTACTTTCAGTACTTAACAAATGGAAGGACCAACCCGAGGAAGATGCCACTTGGATGACTGACGGACTGTTGCAGAAGATAGGCAAATCAGTGGAGGAGCTCATGGACAGGAGGCCATGAAGAAAATTTCCTTCGGGAGTCTGATGCAGGGGCATTAGACACTAGCCATCAATGTAGGAAGTTTTTTCCACATGTTGTGGCTAGGAGGGATCAGAATCATTCGAATTGTAGCAGCAAGGTGTCAATACCTTAGCTGTATGTTTCATTTAGATCAGTTAGAGTCAATAGAAGTCGAATAGTTTTAAGTTTAGTCCATCTGTCCTGTTCAGTTATTCGAATAATGTAATTAGGACTTTGTTAGAATAGGAACGATCCTCATAGAGGAGCCAAAGAGACACTTAATAATACATATAAATTTTATCCCCCGGATGTATTGAGGGGAGAAGAGGAGATTTCCATAGTAAACTTGTGTGTTAAGCAATTTCTTCCGGTTGAATAAATTTCAGTGCTCGTTGATTATCAAATTGTCTTAAATTTATATTTGTGAGAGAATTTGTTTAATTGTGAGGCGGTTGAACACTGTTCTATGTATAATTTTTGAATAGAGTTGTTGTATAATCTCCGCATGCCTCTTTATATATTGTTGGTCGTAGATTTCCCTTGAACTCTCAGAATGAGCTCTGTTGAAATAAATCCTTATAATAGACCATAACCGAATGTATTCCACCTTGTAACAGACTTGCATTGCGAGTTTCGTAAAGGTATCTGCCGAAGGCTTTGTTGAAATAAATCCCACTCGTAGAAGAGGTCTGTGTATGATTGTGGTCGTCGAACTTTGTTCCGATGTAGTGGAAACTCCGCTTGCAAAGAAATAGTCAGGTTGGTTGTGAACTGAGAGTGTTATCCCGAGAGTCGAACCAGAGTTAGGGGACCAGAGAGATTAGAAAGGAAGGTGTTAACCCTGGTTCAACCCACGGTCAATCACTGTAGAAAACCAGAGCAGTTTTGATCGCACCACCTTTGTAGGGTGAGCAGTAATTAAGAAATTAGCGCGTTCCCATACACTGGGTGACGCGTGTCCCTGAGCGATTTCGAAAAACCACTATCATCGCGTGTTAAATTTCGACTGAGGACTTAGCGTGATATTGATACACACCATTCGATCTGGAGGTTGGCCATTGAGCGGTGATCACACTCAGATATGCACGAAGGTTAACCTAAGGTGTTGGCGTGTGTATTTAATTGATCCCGTCGAGTGTGTGTGTGGGTCCGGAACCTAGGGCGTATTAAAGTGTTTTATTGAAATTGGTTTATTAATATAAGCCGATGGATTATAACCCAAAGTTTCTTAACGGATTTATTTGTCAATTTCTCCGAAATTGATAAATAAAATTACAAAAGAGTTGAGAAATGAATAGAGTTAATTCAAGAGAAATGCTGACAGAGCTACCGTAAAGACCAGCTCTCCTTGTGGGGCCCGAATTCAAATTTGTTGCTGTCACATAGTGACCACAAAAGCTATGAGTGATCACAGAATTCAAAATAGAATCTCTAATATGCAGGACCAAATGAAAATGTATAAAGCCTCACTGTATGCAAAATATCTAAGGATAAAGCCCTTAGAAGAGTTAGTATTGCAGGTAGGATATGATCCTACAAACATAAAAGTAGCTGAAGCATTAGTCAAAAAGAAAAATGAGGACATTGCTGTCTTGAGGAAACAACTCAAACTTCCTCAAGGAGAAAATCCTCAAACAAAGGAAGTTTTACAGGATTAGAAGGAGAAAGGTGAAATGATGAGCTTGATACTTCAACTCACAGCTCAAATAAAATAAATGGAAGTGAAAATGGACCAAGTTGTCCAAGAAAAAGAGGCAGTCAAGGAACCAGTCATTCCCACTGTTATCCCAATCGTTATAGCAGCAGTACCATCTACTTTAGGAGAGAAATTGGCACCAAAAGAGCCACTGGCCACTGCAGTGCCAGTGACTTCTTCAACTACTCCAGCAAATCAATCCTCTACAACAGTGTTTCCACCTACATATGGAAGCAGTCAATTAGTAAAGGCAATGGTGGAAATGTGTGGCCAGCGACTTCTTCAACTACTCCAGTAAATCAATCCTCTACAACAGTGTTTCCACCTGCAGATGGAAGCAGTCAATTAGTAAAGGCAATGGTGGAAATGTCCTTGAAAACCAATGAATTCAATAGATTGATCAAGATTATTGAAAATCTTGAGAAGACAAGAAAAGCAACTCAAATAGATGCCAAAATACATGAACATAATGCTCACAGATTGAGTGAAGAGGTAAAAAAGCTCCAAAAAGAATTAACTCTTAGGGATCAAGTATCATACATTAAAAATTACTTATGGAATAAAGTAATTGAAGCCATTCATGATGTTTGGCCATCAATTCAAGTAATTTTTGAGCAGAGAGAGTTACTATTGGCAGCTCAGACAAAGCTACAAAAGACACAAGAAGAATTGGCAGATAAACCATAATAGGTTGTTAGGTTAATCAATTTCCTAAACAGCAAGAACATACAACAACTTGAAGAGCCAAAATTCTGTTTGCTGATTTCATAATAAAAGCATATTTTTTACAGCAAGAAGACAGTTTTACTGAAGTTAAAGAGTATCCGAAGTGAAAGTGAATCAGTGAGCGAGAGTATCAATGATAAATAGTATCAGTGAAGGTAACTAGATTTTGAAAAATATCTAAAAAGCCAGCAGGGAAGACACATAAGCAGCCAACTGCTTCTTATCTACAAACTGTTTCTATTTATTTTGAATAAAATATGACAACTTGCTAGTTTTTTGAGCAAGCTGTCACTATTATTGTTGTAAAAGATTTAATTTTCTTAAGTTTACTCCTAGAAGTCATCTAGGATATTTTGTAAAACATTTTATATAAATACTTCACTCTTGGAAGTATTTTTGTGTGGAATAAAATTGCTGGAGATTACTATAGATATTTTGTTGAGTTGAAGGCTTTGGATTTCGAATTTGAGTAGCATACTAGATCACCTTTTTGGAATCATACTTCAGGATCCCTGTGATAAGCTATCTGGAGTGAAGTACTCTCTTAAACTTGTCATTGTTATTCTTCTTTGTTACAAGCATACATCTTTGTTTTAATTCTAAATCTAAATGTATAACTAGGAGTATTACTATAGGACATGTTAATAGCACCATGTTTTTAACTATTTATCATTTCTTTGTTTTCTTCTAATTTCCGGTGTAGGGAACCCTTAATTTCTCCCTCTCTCGTTGGACCTCTATCTACTACTTCCCTTTTCCGGATCAAAGGATTTTTAAGTGCCCTTTATCCTGATCATACCACCTCAAAAACCATTTTTCCCAATATCTCCAAGGGTTATCTACCTTTCCCTACAGACATTTGACCTTTTAGGTTTTGATCCCAGTTTTGTTAGCTTGACTTAGACTCCATAGCCCAATGGAAAAGTAGATTTCCCTCTATCTACCCTCCAAGTGAAATTTTCCCACCAAATCCAACAAAACAAAACCAAATATGCACTTTAATAACTAGCCTAATATTCAAAACTAAAAAAAAGTTAAATCTTAAAGAGAGAGCCCTCTCTAAACCCTAGGAAGGCTAGATCCTAGAGTTTGAAGTAGGTTTGTGGTTACCTCTAGTATTCCTTGACTTAAAAACCAAAATCCCACAACTTAAGAATTTACTGGAGTGATAACACAATTATTACAAACACCTAAATTTTTACAAATATTTTTATTATATTTATTCAAAATATAATTATAAAACGAGGAATACACTACAAGTAATTTTATTTCTAAAATATTAAACATTAGAGTCTAATAAATAAATACTAAATTACACACAAATATTATTTTAAAAGTTATTAAACATGAAAGTTTACTAAGGCCCTAAGATGTAGATCACTTGGAAAAACATACTATATAAAGATGATGAGGACAACTATGATGAGGTCTAGTGGTTATAGTGGTAGAAGATGGAATAGTGAAACATTTTATAGTTCATTCATTTTATGTTGATCCATGTAATTTGCTATTTATTTATTTTACCACAAATATAGACATTAACATGGGATTTCTCTATTAATATACTATAAACAATTTGTGTTTTGCTTTTTCCATAGGCACATTTTTCAATGAGTTTTTCTTAATCCAACATAAAATTGTTGAAATGATATATCTGAGTTGTTAAATTGTACAAAATTAATGCATTTGTGATTTTTTAGGGTTTTGAATATCATACATTTAAAAATGCATTTCAAGCAACAAAAAATAGTACTCTAAACAATAGTCATATTGTCAAATTCAAGTGAAAAAGGAAAAAATGTTGAACAATTAAACTTCATCATTCGCAATTTTGTAAGTGGAATGGGACAATGACAAGTTTTAGATATGGGTAGGGTTTTATCTCGAAAATCACTTCTCATAAGGATTCAATCAATCAAGAGCCAAGTGATTTAAGGAGGTTATTAAATTTTTTTAATACTCTATATGCAACATATTGGTGGTCCCTTTGGTTCTTAGAACATTTATAGGCATGAATATATTTATATGTTGCTCTTATTTGGGGATTACTACCCTCATGTAATTGAGACAATTAAAATATATCTTATTGATGATATTGCAACACTCAAGTTTTTGGCTAACTCTTCACCAAGCATTCTCATCCATTGATGGATAGTTTTTTAAAGAATATGGAATCTATTCCTGCAATGGAGTTTCAATGTCCAAATTCAAGGAAGAATACCCCCATTCTATAAAAGGGAATTGATTGGAAAGTTCACCCTCATTCCATCAAAACAAGCATTGATTAGAAAGGCCTTAGGCCCAAACCAAATATTACATAAGCATGGATGGAAAAGAAATAGAAGCTAAAAATAAAACCGCATGTAAATTTGTTTGCATGTGACTAAAAATATTTTTTTTATTTTTATTTTCATAAAAAGAGGATCAAATCATGATTTTTCATTCAAGTCCTCAATTCATGTCACCTTGTGGCATGTTTTTGATACATTGATCACTGGAATTCAAATCAAAAGAAGATATATATTCATCCTCTTTTTGGGTAAGGTTTCCCCACCTTCCTCTCATATTTTGGGATGAAAAAACCTTCATAGATATATGAGACAAGTTGGGTCGCTACATTGATTGAGTTGATCTATAAGGAAAATAATATACCTGTGCTAGAATATGTGTGGAAATGAACTTGAAGAAGGGCATTCTAGAGGCATTGTATATAAATATGGATGAGTAGAGCTATATGTAGGAATTAGAATTTGACTAGATCCCTTAAGTGTAATTTTTTCTCTAAGTATAGGAAATTTGTTAAAAATTGCCCAAAAAATAAAGAAGCCCAATATTTTCCCAATCATTCAATGAACCCTCCAATCAGCAAGAGAAAATTAATTCATGACAATGACTAATATACATAGAAAACAATAGCCAAAGGTTTTATGGCCTTGAAATATGTTCTTGTAGAAATTCCTTGTAGATTCAAAACAACTAATGTAATTTAATAAAAACCGAAGACTTGAATCTACTCTACTCATCATTGGAAAGCAATTTAGTCAATTTTGAAATCACAAAATAAACATGAGACAAGATTCAATCACATATGCTCGAAGATTTCTCTAGGGGAAAGAAAATTCTCAAAACCCCTTCCTATGGGAAAGAAACTTCTCAAAACCCCTTTCTATATGTATTGCATTAGCTAGAAAATAGAGAAAAAATTCAATGCTTTTTCAAGCCTCAGCAACCTCCGCACAAGTATAATCTATCTCACTGCTTTATAGACTAGCTTTGGTCAATAATTAACCAAATTAATTCCTGTCAAAGTCCCCATTTCCTTACACTATTCAATTAAGAATTAGCCCTATTATTTAGAAAAATTCCTCACCAAGAACTACGCAATACCTGTAGCCCCTTCTCTGAATGCATGCACCACCTACACAATTTGGAAATTTCTACAACTGATAGTATACCGCCCTTAAAATCCAATATTAATTGGGCAACTCAATTTATCTGCATGCATAAATTGTTCTAGGTTTATTGATGAGTTAACTGGTTGATCACTGAGGTACACAACACAATGCTAGACCGTACACTAATTCTCTAATAGTTAGAACTAGTTAAACTCACAAAAACTCAAATTAACTAAAATAGATTGCTAGAAATTAGTAATCAATCATAATTGAACATAAATGAAGTGTATCCTACTTGAATTAACTAATTTAACTGAGTGATAAGTTCCATATCACTTTGGTTAAATTCCTCCAAGTATTTTACTGAAATTGAAATTAGATTTTCTCCTCATTTAATTAAGGAAAAATTAAATTAGGAATTTCTTGTTGCATTTTCAACACTCCCTCTCAAGAAGAAAGGGATTATATGATACTCACATCCTTCCTATATGGAACTCAAATTTTCCTCTTGACAAATCCTTTGGAAAAATATCGACATCTTGTTCCTTTATATGAATGTACTCCAACAACATGATCCACTTATGCACACAATCTCGTAGATGGTGATACCATATGTCGATATGCTTGGATCGATCATGAATTATTGGATTCTTAGAGATTTTGATACAAATTTGATTGTCACAATAAATCACACTAGGATCCATCATATGACCAAATAACCTAACAAAAATATTTCTCATCTAGACAACCTCACATGTTTCTTGGATTGCAACCATGTACTCTACTTCTGTTGAGCTAAGAGAAACTAATATACGCTTCCTGCTCTACCAAGAAATCGTTGCTGACCCAACACTGAAAAATTACTCCTACTGTTCCCTTCTTGTCTGATGGGATCCCCGCCCAATCTGCATCTCAGAAGCCTTGCAAGTTCACTCCCTATGTTTGTCTTGTCCAAATACCAAACTGAGTAGTTCCTATTAGGCATATCAACACATGCTCTGTTGCCTTCCAAAAGAGTTTGGTTGGCTTATCCATTGATTGAATAAGTTGGTTAAATAAATAACACATTTCTTGTTGTGTGTTCACCAAATACATGAGTGAACCCACAAGCTTCCTATAAATGGTAGCCTCAACTACTTCACGTGAAGCATCATCTTCCTTCCTCCAATTCCGTACTAGAGGAGTCTCCATGGGTTTATTTCTCTCCACGTGGAAGTTATTCAGTATCTTGTTGGCATACTTTCCTTGAGAGACAGACAGTTCCCCATCTCCTTGCAATACTTCCATACCGAGGAAATAATGCATGAGCCCAATTCTTTCATCTCAAATTTTCTTGAAAAATATTATTTGCAAGACTTGATCAACTTCTCATCACTAGTTAAAATTAAATCATCAACATATAATATTATAATTGATAATTTACCTTCAACACCATTATGGTAAAGGTTTACATCTGCTTCACTTTTGATAAATCCCAACCTAGTGAGATAGTTTTCGATCTCGGTGTACCAAGCATGGGGTGCTTGTTTCAATCCATACAACACTTGCTTGAGTCTGCACACATGTGAATCTCTGTCAAAGGTCTCAAATCCTTCCGGCTGCTAAATGCACACCTCCTACTCAATCACTCCATTGAGGAATGTTGTATTCACATCCATCTAATGGATCTTCCATCACATCTGCACTGCAAGCACTATAATTGATTTTATTGAAGAGTACCTTGCTACTAGATCAAGGTCTCCTCATAGTCAATTATCTCCTCCCAAGAGAACCCCTTGGCCACAAATATGGCCTTGTGTTTCTCAATGCTTCCATCTGCTGCTTGATTCAACTTGTAGATTGACCTGGAACCTACCACTGACTTATTCTCTGGTCTTGGGACCACTTCTCAAACATTGTTTCTGATAATGGAATCATATACCTCTACCATGGCATCAACCCATATTGGTTACTGTACTTCTTCCTCGAATGAGGATGGATCAATATCTACAATCTCACTCATCACTGCCATGTAGCCAGTGTACCGATCCAGTGACCTCCTCTACCTACGCTATGATGTGGCTACCCCCACATTAAATCTAGCATCATGCAATAATATTTTAGCTTCCCTGGTTTTCTTCCTTCTATTTCTAGATGTCTCTACTTAAGTGAGTGTCTCCACTCTCCTCTCCTCTACTTGTGGTTGCGACACAACTTCCTCAGGTTCTTCCTTTGGAGCTAATATATCCTCTACTGAATTCAACTAAAGCTCCCTCTCAAGAGAACACCTCATTTCCTTATCCTCGTCAAAATTCACATCTCTCCTAACAACTATCATCCTGAGAGATGGAAAGTACAGAATATAGTTGTGAGGTGTTTCATTGTACCCCACAAATATGCACAACTCATATATAAGCTCTATATTTTTCCTTGAGTCCTTAGAAACATGAAAATAAAATAATGATCCAAAGATCCTAAAGTGTGACACAAATGGTTTCTTCCTTGAAAAATATTCCTCTGGCATACTCATGCCAAGAATCTGACGAGGATGAAAATAAGAAACTGTGTTGCATGCTTCATCCCACAAGTGAAACAATAGGCTTTGGTCTTGAAACATGGCCTGTGTAGCTCCCACAATACTTATGTTCATTATCTTAGCCACCCCATTCTGTCGTGGGTTATGAATTGGTGTCAACTTTTGTTGAATGCCTTATTTTTCACATAAGTTCTTGAACTCATTCGAAAACAGATTCTACACCATTATCGTTCTTGAGAGGGTGGATTTTCCTACCAGTATTGTTCTCAACAAGTGCTTTAAATTCAAAAAACTTGGAGAATGTATTGTATTTTTTCTCCATGAATAAGACCTAGCATTTCCATGATAAACCATCTACAAGTATTACATAATACCTGTGCTTGTAAGTGGAGGCTGTCGAGAAAGGTCAACACACATCAGAGTGAACAATTTTGAGGATTGCTTGCACTTTACTGTCCCGATCATTGAAGGTGGATTTTTTGTACTTTCCCAACGTACATCCTTTGCATGTATCCCATTGCTCTAGTGCTCCTTTGGGAAGTCCTGTAGAAACATGCTGCATGATCTTCAAAGCGCCATGATGCAAATGAATAAGTCTTCTATGATATAATTCACCAATGTCTCAGCTCTGCAACTTCTCTCCTTTTGTGCTCAATGCTACACAATATTCTACATCTAATTTGTATAGGTTCTTCACACGAACCTCGATCTGCTTCACTATGATATTCCCACTTAGCAATGTTGCTAAGGGTAAATATACATTTTTGCCAATTTTGTCATATTTTACTTTCACCTAGGAAAAGTGGGTTGCGGGACCCCACTTGAAGTTTTGAAGTGAAGGCAAGGGCCCAACATAAGAGAAAGGGAAAAAAAAAGTGGCTAGTGTATGGTGGGGACCACACCAAGGAGGGAATATGCTCCCCTCTTGGAAATGCACACTTTTGGAGGGAAAGGATGAAGGAATTTGATGGGTAGGCCCCACATGGGAAAATTAGAGGCAAAACTAAAAAATAGGAGACACTCAATTTTTGGCATGATTGATCATCTGAACGTTTACCTTGACCAACATGCTTGAGTAGGAAGCCAAGTTTACATGTGTTGTTGAGAACAAGAGATTTTCAAGAAAGAATATCACCCTTGCTTTGGTGGACCTTGAGTGCCAACCCTAGGAGGGAGTATTCATCATTTCTAATCTGATTTGGGATACTTTCAACATAATTGGAGAGCTGGTTCAGTGGGTGGGATGCAGAAGGAGAAATATGCATGCATTGGAGTTGTTGTGGGGGTAGGTGATTTGTCAGGTTTTCGGGAAAATCTCAAGGGACATCATTTGATGAATTTGTAGAGAAATTCCAGGGCCACATTTTGGAGAGAATTGGTTGGGCCAAGTAGCTTTCAGCAAAGACTGCATGGGCCTTTGCAATACCCATTCATACCACTCGTGAGGAATTGGGAGGAAGATGAGTTTAGGGATGAGAATCGTGGAGGAGTTTTGGAAGGGGATTCACTAAATATCTCAACCATTTTGGGAGCCTTCAACAATGAATTTTATAGGTGGGTCGAAATAGCCAATGATAGGTGGAGTTAGGAAAAATTGGGCTGAAATTCAGAGGTCAACATTTGGCCAAACCCTTGTTGGGTTTTTGTGGGTTATTGGAGGAGATGCTGGGGTTAATTTCCTAGAATTTTCCGAGTGCTGGAGGAGGTCCTAACATCCATTTCTTGCATCCACCACTGTTGTCTTTTAGGGCCAGCATAGATTTTTGTTGGGGGAAACTACAATTGTGTTCGAGGAGTTAATTTCATGAACTGGTCCATGTTAGATTTCCTTGGGAAATCCCACGTTCATGCATTCTGATATTATATTTTACCCCATCATTTATCTTAATAAAATGGCTAAGCTTAGCACATATTTTGGCATTTTATGGTTGTTTAATGTGGTGTGAAATTTTGTGTGTGTGTTTTTTCTATTTTTGCTTTAATTATCATTGTAAATTTCCCTTACGAATATTACAGTGGTATCAAGTCTCATAGTATTGGCTCAACTTGTTGAAGAAGCTACTAGTCTATGACACGAAAATATTAGCAGAATGTGACTTACCAGAGGCAATGATACAAGAGCAGAGAAAGGCAGTTGCAAATTACCCTTAATCCAGTGACAATTGAACCGGAGGTTGAGAGGCAAAATATGGGAGTTAATGAGGGAGATGGAAGAAGTAAAGAGGAGTTTTCCCAACACCTTCTGAAGGAAATTCCTGACTTGTTTAGGGGTATTGATGAACAAAGGAAACAAACTTGCAGCAAAAACAAGGGAAAAATAATTCAAGGGGAATTTCAACTGGGTGAAGGCTCTATCACTTTGTAGCACCATGCAGCTAATGCCCACAATGTGCCACTTGTTCTTAGTACACCACCCAGATCCACTATCCTCACATTCTTAACATCCAGTGCTAGAGGGCCACAAGGGTAGGAGGAGATTCCCATGGGGGACTATTTTGTAGAGTATTAGACTTATGGGCACAACTTTAGCCTGAGGCTATTACCTTCATGAAATTATGCCAGTTGAAGGGTAACAATAGGAAAAAGGGATAAGAATGAGGAGGCTACGCACATGGTACCAATTTAAAATGCACCATGGGGAGGTTGTTCCTCCTGAATTTTGATGGCACAACCAAGAGATCAACTAGGGCATGGGTTGAGAAGTCATATGTCTACTTCCAAATCAATTAGATGACAAAGGTGGAGGCAATTAAAATTTCCACATAGCATTTAGAGGGGGAATCCCATGACTAGTGGTTCTATGGGCTAACCACAATGGGGCATGCAGGAGTTAAAACCTATGAGGATTTCAATAGGAGGGTGTTGGAGCGTTTTGAGAGGAGAGACCCATAGGAGAAATTTTTGGAGTTGGCATGGCTCAAGCATATGAGGAGTACTAAGGCCTACATTTATGAGTTTCTGAGTTTTTTAGTGATGGTGCCTGATCTATCAAAGACCGGGAGGGTTTTCATGTTCTTAGAGGGGCTAAAAAAGCCACTAAGAGGATTGGTGAGGTCCAACAGGCACACCACCTTGTAGTACGTAGTGTGGAAAGCTCGAGACTTGAAAAATGCTCCACCCAGGGCCATAGTGCAGAAACAACCCAGACAGGGGTTTTGGCAGAGGGGGAGACACACTAGGGCTCTACCATTGAGAACCAATTAGGGGCGTGGCTAGTTGGATGAGGAGGCCTAGAGAGATCTCAAAAGGAGAAATATATGCTTCACCTATCAGGAACCTTTGGTAATAGGCCCTATATACACAATGGGAGATGCCAATTACATTTAGGTCTTCTCTGACAATGACCAGGAGGATGACGTAGAGTTGGAGGTAGGTGGAGATGATGGCGTGGCACATGTGGAGAGGGGAAAACCACCATCACCACCCCTAGGGGGAGCTCCTTTCGCACCATCATGAGGGGTCCTTGCATATTTATGTGGGTTGCCCAAATTTTTGACGTTGAGGATCAAGGGCATATTGCAAGGTTAGCATGTCTCAGTTTTGGTGGATAGTGGGGCCAACCACAATTTCATTGATGCATAGATGGTCCAAAGGAGGGGTATCATGATAGAGGAATTTTATGGATTCTTAGCCCTAATTGTACTGGGAGACAGAACCATGCAATGTATGTGATATGTTCCTACTTTGGTAGTGACCATGGGGAACTATTCAGTGAAAAAATATTTCTTTGTTGTGGATGTGTCAGACACCAATGTGGTGATGGGTGTGTAGTGGCTCTATTCGCTTTGCTGAGTTTCCATGGATTGGAGGAAGTTGGAGATGGATTTTACAGGGTCGGATGGAAAATTAGTTGTTCTTCAGTACATGCATTCTTACCCTCCATAGATAGTCTTGGCACACATGATCGAGGATGATCTGAGGCATGGTGACATTGAGTGGGTGGTGGAGTTGAGGATTTTTGAGGCTGGAGGTCATCCCAAGCCATGACACGCTGATATATAGGCCATCTTCGACGGGTACTCGGTATTGTTTTGGGACATACCACTAAGGAAGCCACATGATGATCAGGTGATCATGTCTAAGAGGAAAAAATGCTCAAAATTGGTTGCAAACTGAACGACCAGATAGGCCTCGTCGCTACAATTCTGGCATCGTGAATGGGACCCAAATCCGATGTCCTATGAGGAAGATATTGAAGTTTTAAAATTCCTAATAACCTTCAAAACAAGACCTTTGAACTCAGAAATTTTTTCATCTTCAAAAAAACAAAATTATGGAAAAAAATTTCATTTTTTATGGTTTTATGGTGGCCTATCAGAGGGTGCCACGTGGCTTGCCCGGAGGCTGCACGTGGCCCCAGGCCAAAGGTTCAAGTCTGTTTTAAAAAATTTGTTGGTGGGCAAACCCAACCTGAGCTGAATGCATTCGAGTCAGTCGCGCACGACTTGACCCGAACGTTCATGGGTCACCCTGAACGTATTCGTGCAATGAAAGGGTCAGCGTTGGTGAACGCGTTCGGGTCAGTCGGGTGGAGGACGACCTGAACCGAACACAAATGGGTCATGTTGTAGCGGCCTCATGCAAAGTGATGTTGTTTGGTTCATGGGCGGAGGTCGACCCGACCTACACTCAAAAGGGTCAGCAATTGGGTCACCGTGTTGTTTGCTGTTTAAGCTAATGGAGCAAGGAGTTAAGCCCCAGGGTTTAAGGGGGGAAGACTCCGTGACCATCATGCAGAACTGTGGCTTATGCCAAATCATATGATGGAAAGATGGGTTAAGCACTCAGGTGCTAGCCCCCAACCAAGTGACCTCAGGGCTATGACCATGGGTGCAGCTTTGGTCGTAACCACCAGCTACACTAACCGTCTGAAATTTCCGCATGTGAACACGCACTCAATCTAGCAGTTAAATTAAATGTCTCCACCTTATTTAGTGCGCGGTTCCGATAATTCAAAGATTCCGCCTTTTTTGGTGGAGCTAACTGGAGTTAGCCAAATTTAGTGGAGGATTTCTAGTGCCACTGGGAAAAATACTATTTGGATCATAACTTTCACCATATTCAACCAAATTAGACAAAATTTTAGTCAATTTTGAGTATTCTGATCTTTCTAGAGCCATTTGGATAGGTTGCAAAGCCAACAGAGGTGTTTTTTTAGCCATTTTTGCTTCAGGGAAGCTTGGAGAGCCATTAGGGCCATGAGGGAAATGGAGCTGCATTGGGCTACACTTCACTGTTTGAGGTGAAATAAAAGCTATAATTAGCTTATTTTTGTCTTCTGAATTAATTTTCACAGTTGTTTCAGCCTGTTTAGGCTTCTTTATCACTGTAAAACCAATTTGAGCATCATAATATATCAAGGGCATGCCCATTGGGAGCCTTGGACTCGACAGATGTAGCCCAGGAGGGGTGAAATGCCTCATCATGTTGTTGTGTTGTTATGGTGAAGTCATTCCACTATGTATTTCAGATTCAAGATGTTAAAAATTAATTTTAATTAACATTCTCTCACACATAAACTCAAAAACAGTTACCAAAAACACTTTGTTTAATTTGCAAGACATGTCAAACACTTTGCACACTTAATTAAATGGAAATGAATACTTTGAAAAGTAGATACAAATAGTTTCATTTTCAGATCTGATTGTATCAAAGCTAAGGGTTTGAGCCATAGGAGCTAGATTTTTACTCAACATTTGTTTTGTGCAAATATATAGTTTATTGTTTGCAAGTTTTGATGCTTAATAGGCTTAACTCAAGAGAGGTGAAGGACATTTGGTTAGTGTACAAAGTAAACCACAACCAAGAAGGGTCAGAGAGCCACCTCCAAGAGCCATAGAAGCAACTTCAAGCATGTCTTCAAGAGAGGGAGAAGCTCTTGAATATATGGATCCCAAAGAAGAGGAACGGGTGTTTCGAAAGGCTTTCTTGGATATGACGGAGATGGTGAGGATACTCTACCAAGAAAGGAATGATAGGCTTATTGGAGAAGGGTCTAAAAACCAAAAAGAAGGAGAGGGTTCTTCAGGAGGAAATAAAAGTGATGACAAGTCAAAGAAAGGACACAGAGGAAATGGTGATCCACCATCCCCATCTTCATCCTCTTCCTCTACATCGTCATCCTCAACTTCAGTGAATCAATCTCACAAGTCTAAAACCACTGGTAAAAGTCCATTTTTAAAGCTTGATGTCAAATTTGAGTTACCTATGTTTAATGGTGGAGTCAATGCAGAGAAAATTGACAATTGGATCAAACAGTTGGAAGTTTACTTGAGGATACAAAACCTTCATGATGACGACACCAAGATACAGTTAGCCTCTTTGAGAATGGATGGAGCAGCATTGGTATGGTGGGAAGCCAAGACCAAGGATGAAATTAAAAAACATGGTAAGATCACTTTATCATTGGCTAAATTTATTACTACAATTAAAAACAAATTTTATCCATTAGCTCATTTACAAAAGGCTATCATGAACTGGCAAAACTTCAGACAGCTTAAGGGAAAAAATGTACAAGACTACACCTAAGAGTTTAGGAGAAGAGCACTCTTATTAGGGGTAGACTTAAAAAGTCAAGATACTTTGCAAAAATATATAGGTGGTTTTCACAGCTACGTTAAACATACTATCCTTATGTTCAATCCTACTATTCTAGACAAAGTTTGTGTACAAGCTACACATTTAGAGGCTAGAGAGAAAAACACTTTTGATGAGGGTAGAAACAAGCCTTTTAAGGGGAAAAACAAAGATAAAACCTTTAAGGGAAAAGGCAAAAAGAATGCATCTGTCAAACAAGAGGGTGAGAAAGTGATATGTAAACATTGTTCAAGAGAAGGCCATGAAGAGAAAAATTGTTGGAAATTACATCCTGAAAAAAGAACTCAGTTTAACAAAAACAAAGGAAAGAAGAAAATTGCAGCTACTACAACTACACCACAAGACTTAGGTGATGATTCAGGTGAAAAAACCAAAATTTCAGCCATGGGTTTAAAAAGTATGAAGGGAAAGGAAACTGAAACTAATCCAAGCACTAGTACTTCAAACTGTCATGTACAAACTCCAAATGAGGAAGAAAGAATTGAATTGTTCCATGTGAGGGTAGTCTCAAAACATAGAAAAATAGACACACTGTTTAACAGTGGGTCACAAGAAAATCTCATATCAGAAGACTTCGTTAAACAGATTAAACTTGAGACCATTCCACATCCAAAGCCTTATCCACTTGGGTGGATATGCAAGGATGCAAACTTACAAGTTTCAAGAAAGTGCATATTGCAATTCGCAATTACTGCACATTTTATTGACACAGTTGAACTTGATGTAGTACTGCTTGATATATCACGAATTGTTTTGGGAAGTCCTTACTTATTTGACAGGAAAGAAATCTTCCATCACCATGAAAATAAGTATCATCTCTTTAAAGATTGAAAGGAGTTCATTGTCAGAGCACATCGCAAGAAGGCAAATATAGCGATGGTAAATGTGGGACAGGTAAAAAGGTTAGTGAATTCTAGTAAGAGTTTTGTACTTCTTATGGTTAAGCCCAAGGTTGATGTGAATCATGAGTCATTTGAAAATTGTGATTCCAAGCTTAAATCAGATTTATATGATGTAGTTGATGCACATCATGAGATGTTTCAGGAACCGATAGGTTTACCTCCTAAAAGGGAGATTCAACATGAAATCCATTTACATCAAGATTGTCCTCTTCCTAACATAGGCATGTACCGCATGTCTATCATGGAGAATGATGAAATAAAGAGGAAAATTAAAGACTTGTTGGACAAAGGATTCATAAGACCAAGCACTTCGCCATGTGGGTCACCGATAGTGTTGATTCCAAAGAAATATGGAACTTGGCACATGTGTGTGGACTTCAGGGCATTGAACAAGATAACAGTAAAGAATCGTTACCCACTCCCAAGGATAGATGATTTGTTAGATCAGCTGAAATATGCTAAATATTTCACTAAGTTATAATATGTAGTGGTTATCATCAAGTTAGAATTGCAGAAAGTGACATTTGGAACACATCATTTAAAACCAAACAAGGACTCTTTAAGTGGCTTGTTATGCCGTTTGGTTTATGCAATGCACCTGCAACTTTCATGCGGGTAATGGATGATGTCTTACGTCCTTTTCTTGATGATTTCGTTATTGTCTACTGAGATGACATCTTAATTTTCAGCAAGACTAGAGAAGAGCATGTCATGCATGTTAAGAAAGTACTTGATATTTTGAAGAAAAAACAGTTGTTTCTTAAAATGTCAAAGTGTGAATTTGGAAAGACTTCTTTGGTTTATTTGGGACACATAGTAGGAGGAGGTGCTTTGAGAATTGATCCTTATAAGGTAGAATCCATTGTGAATTGGCCTACTCCCAAATCCATTACAGAGGTAAGAAGTTGTTTGGGTGCAGCTCAGTATTAGAGGAAGTTTATTTCTAACTTCTTTGCCCTAGCAGCTCCTATGCATGCAGTGACAAGTGTGAAGCATGCTTTCCAATGGGGAGGCAAGCAAAAGAAATATTTTGAGTCTTTGAAAGAGAAGATAATTTCAACTCCAATCCTTGCATTACAGGACTTGAGACAGCCATTCGAGATTTAGACCGATGCTAGTGATTACGCCATGGGTGCAGTTCTCTTACAACATGGTAAGCCTATCACATTTCACTCTGAGACATTTAATAGTGCTATTGTGAATTATCCTACATATGATAAGGAGTTGTATGCGTTGGTACAAAGAGTCAAAAAGTAAAAACACTATTTTATGGGCAAAGAAACAGTTGTTCATACCAACCATCAGCCTTTACAATACTTGCAGTCGCAAAGTAAATTGCAGCAGTCACGACATTTCAGATGGATGTGTTTCCTACAAAAATTTCACCTGGTAATAAGGTACAAGAAAGGTATTTACAATAAAGTTGCTGATATTCTTTCAAGGCCTATTATTAGTGATACTACTTTACTTAAGAATGATTCTATTGTACATGAGAGCTACATAGAATAGTATGCATCAGACGTTGATTTTAAGGATGTGTATGCTAATTTGAGTGAAGGGAATCATGTTGAGGAGAATGATTATCATTTGCATAATAATTTGCTGTTTCATATGGGCAAGTTATGTATACCATAGGGGGAGAGACTAAGCATCATGAGAGAAGCTCATTCTTCTCTTATTGCTCGACATTTCAGGGTAAGCAAAACGGTGGCACATTTACAGAGGTATTGTTATTGGCCTCGCATGGTAGATAATGTTTCACGTTTCATTAGAGGTTGTTCATTATGTGCTACAAGCAAGCCTAGCAATAGGAAGCTTGGTTTATATATGCCATTGCCGGTACCTTCTAGACATGGGAAAGTGTTTCTATGGATTTTGTTGGAGATCTACCATTATCTAGAAAACAACATGATTATCTTTATGTAGTAATTGATTGATTCAGCAAGATGTGTATTCTTATGCCATGTAAGAAATCTATAACTGTTGAAAAAACTGCTGATTTATATTTTCAACATGTATGGGTTCATTATGGCTTGCCTACTTCTATTGTTAGTGACAGGGATTCCATATTTGTTGGGAATTTTTGGTCCAATCTATGGAGGATGATGGACACCAAGTTGAAGAAGAGTACTGCTTTTCATCCGCAAACAAATGGCTAAACAGAGGTAGTGAATAGAACCATTGTACATCTTTTGAGAGGTTATTGCAACAAGCATCCCAAGCTTTGGGATGAGCACTTGCATTACATTCAGCATGCTTACAACCGGGCCAAGCACTCTTCTAAAAATACTTCACCTTTTGAAGCTTGCTTTGGGTATTTGCCTCAGTCACCTTTAGATTTCATTCTTGAGAAGGATGTGGCCATTGATGGGCATAGTGACATTGAAAAAGCTCGCATGTTCATTGAAATAATTTAGCTCATACATCAGTAGGTTTAAGAACATCTTGAAAAAAGTCAAGGCAAGTACAAGGAGAGGCATGATAAACACAGAGTTGATCATAAGTTTCAAGAAGGAGATGAGGTATGGCTGCATATTAGTAAGGAAATAATGCAAGGAGAAGGTAAAAAGCTGAAGCCTATTCATTATGCTCCATTCAAGATCCTTAAACAAGTTGGAAATAATGCTTTTCAACTATATTTTCCTTCATATATGCAAATGTATTCCGTTGTGAATGTGGGTAATTGAAGGATTTTGGGGTCCAAAAGCTTCCCAATGGGGAGGTGTGATCAGGTGATCATGTCCAAGAGGAAAAAAATGCTCAAAATTGGAACTGCTCAGAATTAGTTGCAAACTGAATGACCGGATAAGCCTCGTCACTGCGATTCTGGTGCAGTGAACAGGACCCAAATCCGATGTTGTATGAGGAAGATATTGAAGTTTTAAAACGTCCAATAACCTTCAAAACAGGACCTTTAAACTCAGAAATTATGGCAAAAAATTTCATTTTTTATGGTTTTATGGTGGCCTATTAAAGGGTGCCACGTGGCCTGCACGGACGCTGCCACGTGGCCCCAGGCCAAAGGTTCAAGTCTATTTTAAAAAAGGTGTTGGTGGGCAGACCCGACCCGAGCTGAACGCATTCGGGTCAGTCGGGCATGACCCGACCGAAACGTTCATGGGTCACCCTGAATGTGTTCGTATAATGAAAGGGTCAGCGTTGGTGAATGTGTTCGGGTCAGTCGGGCAGAGGAAAACCCGACCCAAACGCAAATGGGTCATGTTTTAGTGACCTCGTGCAAAGTGATGTTGTTTGGTTCATGGGCGAAGGTCGACCCGACCTACACGCAAAAGGGTCAGTAGTCAAATTGTCGTGTTGTTTGCTGTTGAAGCTAACGGAGCAAGGAGTTAAGCCCCAGGGTGTAAGGGAGGAAGACTATGTGACTGTCATGTGAAACCGTTGTTTATGCCAAATCATACGGCAGAAATATGGGTTAAGCACTCAGGTGCTAGCCCCCAACCAAGTGACCTCAGGGCTATGACCATGGGTGTGGCTTTGGTCGTAACTGCCAGCTACACTAACCGTCTGACATTTCCGCATGTGAACACACACTCAATATGATAGTTAAATTAAATGTCTTTGCCTTATTTAGTGCGTGGTTCTGATAATTTGGATATTCTGCCTTTTTTGGTGGAGCTAACTGGAGTTAGCCAAATTTAGTGGAGGATTTCTAGTGCCACTGGGCAAAATACTGTTTGGATCATAACTTTCACCATATTCGACCAAATTAGAAAAAAATTTAGTCAATTTTGAGTATTCTGAGCATTCTGGAGCCATTGGGATAGGTTGTAGAGCCAAAAAAGGTGTTTCTTTAGAAATTTTTGCTTCAGGGAAGCTTGGAGAGCCATCAGGGCCATGAGGGAAATGGAGCTACATTGGGCTACATTTCACTATTTGAGGTGAAATAAAAGTTATACTTAGCTTATTTTTGTCTTCTGAATTCATTTTCACATTTGTTTTAGCCTGTTTAGGCTTCTTTCTCACTGTAAAACCAATTTGAGCATCATAATATATCAAGGACATGCCCATTGGGAGCCTTAGACCCGATAGATGTAGCCCAGGAGGGCTAAACTACCTCATCATGTTGTTGTGTTGTTATGGTGAAGTTATTCCATTGTGTATTTCAGATTCAATATGTTAAAAAATAATTTTAATTAACATTCTCTCACACATAAACTCAAAAATTGTTACCAAAAACACATTGTTTAATTTTCAAGACATGTCAAACACTTTCCGCACTTAATTAAATGGAAATGAATACTTTGAACAACAGATACAAATAGTTTCATTTTCAGATCACCTGACTAGGGATTTGAGCACATGATTGAGCTAGAGTTGGGGGTAAAGTTCGTTATTACCACCTCGTACAGATATCCCAACGCCTACTAGTATGAGATTGAGCGAGAAATTCATGAGTTGCTATCACTTGGGCATATTAGGCCTAGCTATAGTCCTTTTTCTTCATCAGTTGTCCTAGTGAAGAAGAAGGATGGGACATTACACATATGCATAGATTACCGTGAACTAAAAAAAATACCCTGAAGAACATCTACCCCATCCCACACATAGATGAGTTGATATTTGATATGAGAGGGGCCAAGTTCTTCTCCAAGATAGACTTGAATTCAGGGTACCACCAGATGAGAGTGAGGGATCCAGACTTCCCCAAGATGACTTTCAGGTGTCACAATGGGCACTTAGAGTTTCTGGTTATGCCTTTTGAGCTAACCAATGCACTTGGCACTTTCTAGTCCCGCATGAACCACATATTCCATGGGTAGTTGCAGAGATTCATATGGGTGTTTTTCGATGATATTTTTATCTATAGCGGGACTTGGGAGGAACATTTGCAACACATGGAGGTGGATTTTTTCATTCTAAAGGAGCAGAAATTATATTCCAAGCTGTCCAAATATGGGTTCAGATTGACATATATGCTCTATTTGGGGAATATTATTGGGGAGGATGGAATGAGAGTGCATGTGTAGAAGATTAGGGCCGTCTGGGACTGGCCAATACCTCATAATATGACATATTTGAGGGTTTTCATGGGTATATGCACCTACTACAGGAAGTTCATGAAGGGATTCTCCCAGTTGGAATCCCCCCTCATTGATTTTACCATGAAGGGAGCATTCGAGTAGAACAATGGGGAACAAGAGGATTTTGAGCAGTTAAAACAGGTAATGAGAAGCTGCCCGATGTTGGCACTTCCATATTTTACGCAGCCCTTTATACTTGAGTGTGATTCATCAGGCGAGGGCATAGGAGCAGTCCGGATGTAGGTGGGCACCTAAGAGCTTTTGAAAGTCAGAAGATACTAGTACTTATACACCAGTGGACATACTCCATATACGATAAAGAGAATCTATCCATCATGCATGCGCCAACCAAGTCTAGACAGTACTTGGTGGGTAAAAGGTTCCAGGTGAAAAAATACCATAATAGCCTTAGATTCTTTTTGGAGTAGAAGCAAGTGTAGGAGAGGAAAAAAAAGTGGGTGAGAAAAATTCAAGCATATGAATTTGACATTGAGTACATCAAGGGTTGGAAGAACGTGGTAGCTGATGCATTTTACAGGAGGTCGACCATTATTTCATTGATGAGAATTGTGCCAGATTGGAAGGCGTGGTTGCTATTAGAGTATTCCAAGATCTATTTTCATGTGAGGTCCTTGATGGTGTATTTATAGATGACCGATACAGGGTGATGAACGAGGTGATCTACTATCAGAACTCGATTTATTTAGTTCCCAACTCCCAATTGAGGGAAAATATTATGCAAGCTACCCATGACCCACTGTTAGCAAGGAATCAGGGGTTCACCAAAACATACAGGGCCATCAGGGAGCATTTTTCATGGAGTGACCTTAAGGGTGATGTTCTGACATGGGTCTGGGAGTGTGATAAATGCAAGAAGGACAAGGGTGATCAGACACACCTTGCTGGGTTGTTAAAACCTCTTCCCATTCCTGAGGGGAAATGGGAGATTTTTTTGATTGATTGTATTACCAAGTTGCCTACAGTGCAAGGCAAGGACTGCATCTATGTGGTGGTAGATAGATTAAAAAATTTTCCCACTTCTTCCCTATTTTCGCCAAGTCTTCAACCTCACAAGTATCTGAACTATTTTGCAGGGAGGTGTTTCTACTACATTGTCTTCCAAAGACTATTATCAGTGACCAAGACAAGAGGTTCATGGGGGAATTTTGGCATGAGTTATTCATGTTGGTGCGCATTGAGCTCAACCTGAGCACTAGCTATCACCCCAATACTGATGGACAAATGAATATTGCAAACAAGTGGGGTGGAGGGATACTTGCACAACGAAGTGACAGGCCAACAACGTACATGGAAATGGTGGTTGCATTTG
This sequence comes from Pinus albicaulis, assembly GCA_034641835.2. Classification (NCBI taxonomy): domain Eukaryota; kingdom Viridiplantae; phylum Streptophyta; class Pinopsida; order Pinales; family Pinaceae; genus Pinus; species Pinus albicaulis. Next base: position 945,245,687 of record CM076572.1, on the reverse strand, counting down.
GGCAATTATTTCTTCAACACAACGTACCACATGTTCATAGGTATGTCCCTATTTTGAGCTTTGTACGGTTATGATGCATTAAATTTCACCGATGTGATGTTTGGAGAAAATCGAGCCCCAAGGGCCAAGGATTGAATAAAAGAGAGCCACGATATCCTATGAGCTATCAAGGACAACCTACAGAATACATAGAACCACCAGAAGCTTTATGCTGACAGGGGTCGTGTAGAGAGGCAATTTGAGGTTGATGATCTAGTTTTCCTAAGACTTCAACCATACAAACAGTCCACGCTCAGGTAGAAGGGGGCCAAAAAGCTGAATCCCCACTTTTATGGGCTATACAGGGTCACCAGGAGGGTTGGGGAGGTAGCGTTTGAGTTGGAGCTACCTCCAACTCATGAGATATCAAGGAAAACCTACAAACTACCTAAAACCAACAGAAGCTTTATGCTGACATGGACCATGTAGAGAGGCAATTTGAGGTTGAGGATCTAGTTTTCCTAAGACTCCAACCATACAAACAGTCCATGCTCAAGTAGAACGGGGCCAAAAAGCTCAATCCTCACTTTCATGGGCCAGATAAGGTCACCAGGAGGGTTGGGGGGGTAGCATATGAGTTGGAGCTACCTCCAAGTAGTAGAGTTTACAACATTTTCCATGTATCTTGCTTGAAGAAGGCACCAGGGAAACATGTGAAAACAACTACAAAGTTACTGCCCATGGATGATGAGGAGCATCTGCTTTTGGATCCTAAGGCTATTTCAGATACCCGTGAGAGTAATTTACAGAACAGTGGCATCAAGGAGTGTAGGTTTTAGCCCTGTATAGAAATTATCTACAAACGAATTCTTAAAGATAGAAAATAAACAATAGAGAGAGCATAAAACATAAAACAGATACACAAATATTTTTCCCTTGGATCCCAAAACTAGGGCTACCAACTTGGTTTTTCATTATATTCCTTTTAGTGTTACAACACATATATATACATGTCAAAGAATTCATAAACCCCAATCCATTAACCCTGGATTATAACATAACTGTAGTTCCCTTGACTGGATCTACAACATAACAGGGGCCGAAAACCATCATGCCCCAAAACCACGTGCAAACCCATGCACAAAACCATAGGTGGGACCGCCCACCGAAAAATAAGGAAAAACAAATTTTCTCAGGGCACTACCCCAAACCCCGCACAGGGGGCTACTCGCCCCTTGCGAACCACTGGATAGGGGGGGTTGTCGCCCCCCCCCCCCCCCCCCCCCCCTTGTTGCACCCAACAAAACGAACAGGGGGGCTATTGGCCCCCCTGTGACCCCCTCACACGTGCAACTAATCGTGGAAATAATATGACATATACCCAACAAGGAGTTCTTAATCAGATGGATGAATTTGCCTGATGAGGATGCCACCTGGGAGGGGGAGCATATACTCTAACATCCATCATTGCAGTTGTTTAAGGATAAGCAACATTTTGGCAGGGAGAACTGTGATATTCCCTCTTAGAAATGTTGCTAAGGGGAAATATCCATTTTTTCCAACTTTTTCATATTTTGGACTTTCACCTAGGAAAAGTGGGTTGTGGGACCCCACTTGAAGTTTTGAAGCTAATACAAGGGCCCAACATAGGAGAAATGGAAAAATCGAATGGCTAGTGGATGGTGGGGACCACACCAAGGAGAGAATATACTCCCCTCTTGGAAATACAAACTCTTGGAGGGAAAGGATGGAGGAATTCAATGGGTAGGTCCCACATGGGAAAATTTGAGACAAAATGACAAAATAGGAGGAGGCACTCAATTTTGGGCATGATTCATCATTTTAACATTTACCTTGACCAACACGCTTGATCGGGAAGCCACGTCTACATGTGTTGTTGAGAATAAGAGATTTTCAGGTGAGAATCTCACCCTTGCTTCAGTGGACCTTGAGTTCTAGCCTTAGGAGGGAGTCTTCATCATTTCTAATCAGATATGAGAGCCTTTCAGCGTTATTGGAAAGATGGTTTAACAAGTGGAATGTAGAAGGAGAAATATTGAAGCATTGGAGGAGTTTTTTTGGGGCAAGTGGTTTGTGGGGTTCCGATATAATTCAAGGGACATGATTTGGTGAATTTTTAGAGAAATTTTAGGGCCACATTTTGGAGAGAATTGATTGGGCCAAGAACCTTTTAGAAAATAATGCATGGTCCTATGTAGTACCCACACATGGGCCATTTTTAGGAAGAGGAGTTTCGGGTTGAGCCTAGTGGAGGAGTTACGAAAGGAGATTTGCTGAATATCTCAACCATTTTTGGAGCCTTCAGCAATGAATTTTATAGGTGGGTCAAAATACCTAGAAGCGGGTGGAGCTAGGGGAAATTGGATTGAAATTTCAAGGTCAACATTTGGGCAAACCCTTGTGTTTTTTTGGGTTATTGGAGGAGAGGCAGGTATTAATTTCACGAAATTTTCTGAGCACTAGAGGATGTCCTAGCAGCCATTTCTTACAACTAGCAGTGTCACTTATGAGGGCCAACACATAGTTTTGTTGGGGACAACTACACTTGTGTTCAAGAAAGTCATTTCATCACCTAGGCCATGTTAGGTTGCCTTAGGAAATTCCAGGTACATGAATTTTGATCTGATAATGTACCCCATAATTTATCTTAATAAAATGGCTTAGCTCAACACAAATTTTGGAAATTTCTAGTTGTTTAATTTGGTGTGAAATTTGTGTGTGTGTGTGTTTTTATATGTCTGCTTTTATTATCATTGCAAAATTCCCACTGGAATATTACATTCACTTTCCCCATGGAGATGTCACCAAGGAAAGCCTTCCCTTTGCTAAATATCACATCGTAGCTAGAATATTCCAACATATAAACTAAAACGAGATTCTTCTTCAGAACCAGAACATACATGACATGTTTTAATTTTATAGGGGATAAATAATCCATCTGAAAAGTAACTGTAGCAATACTAGTCATGTTATACCTTCCATCATCTCCCATCTCGATGCGCATTTAGAGGTCCTTCTCCTCCAAGTCACTAAAGAATTATCAGTTTCCTGTCATATGGAATGAGGCTCCACTATCCAAATACTAGACAATACCCATCAGTACATTCACCATACAAGCTATGAGGGTGAAATCAAGCTCGAACTGTGAAGACAAAGCTTCACCTACCACTCCTCTCGAGAGCTTATTTCTTGCCTTCTTTTGTGGAAACTTCATGGCATAGTGTCCCAATTCATGGCAGTGAAAGCACTTGATTTTGGACAAGTATTTATTCTTTCACCCTTGACCATATTGTCCTTTAGATTGGGATTTCTTTCCTTCCCTTTGTTTTATTTTTTGGACAAGGCAAAATTCTCCTCATCCACAACCTTGGATGAGGTCCCATCTCTAGTATTATGCCTTATCTCCTCCTGTACCAAATCTGAACAAATGCATGCCCAATTTTGTAGCATCTCCTTCCCATTCACTGAATCGTGGTAGTTGTGCTAGCTCTTGGAAAGGCCTAGAAGGGATAGGCTTACAAGATCATTTTCTACAACCGTAATACCAACACTTCCAAGTTCATCTCGACATTGGGTGAACCTGCTCAATTACTTTGGTATTGTGTCACCATTTTCCATATTGATATTACAAAGCTTTTCCTTTAGTGTCAGCTTCTTGTGGTCATTACTGTTTTGAAATAATTCAGTCAAGACTTGCCACATCACATATGGAGTCTCTTTCCTATGGAAAATTGGACATTATGATCTCGAACACCCTCCATTATGATCGTCCTGACCTTTTCTACACACTTCTTCCATTATGCTAGATCTTGAGCATCAGATGTTGGAGGCTTCAGGATATCGTTATATATGAAATAATTCAACCCATTATATTCCAACAATGCCTCCATCCTGTCCTTCCAAGAAATATAGTTCGAGCTACCCTCAAGGGCATACTCAAGTCTCAGTCCATAGAAATACATCCTGCTAGCTCTGAAGAATGATCATGCGAATTCGATTCACCTACAAAGACAACTTTAAATTCTTCTCTCCTATTGTGATTCCTACTCTTATACCATGTAGAAATTCCTTATAGATTCAAACCGCTAGTGCAATTTACTAAAACAAAATATTTGAATCTAATCCACTCATCAGTTGAAAGAAATTTAATCGATTGAGAAATCACAACATAAACATGAGACACGATTCTATCACATATGCTCTGATATTTATTTAGGGGAAAGAAACTGCTCAAAACCCCTTCCTATATATATTGCATTAATCAGAAAATAGAGAAGAAATGCAATGCTTGCTGAAGCCCGAGAAACCTCTGAACAAGTATAGTCTATCTCACTACTTCACATGCTATCTCTGGTCAATATTTAACGTAATTGCTTCGTACCAATGTCCCTATTTCCTTGAGTTTTTCAATTAGGAATTATCCCCTATTATTTAGGGAAATTTCCCATCTAGAAATATGGAATCCCTACATGCCCTTCTCTGACTGCATGCACCACCTATACATTTTGGAATTATCTACAACTGATAGTACATTTCCCATGAACTCCAATATCAAATGGGTAGTTCGGGTTATCTGCATGCATCAATTATTCTGGGTTTATTGATGAGTTAATTTTTTGACCACTGAGGTGCACACCACACTGTTGGACCCTACGCAAGTTCTCTAATAGTTAGAACTAGTTAAACCCACAATAACTCAAATTAACTTAAATAGATTGCTAGAAATTAGAAATAAATCATAATTGAACATAACTCAAGTGCCTCCTACTTGAATTAACTGATTTAATTGAGTGATCATTTCCATGTCACTTCGGTTGAATTCCTCCAAGTATTTTATTTTATTGAAATTTTAATTTCCCCTAATTTAATTAAGGAAAATTTAAATTAGGAATTTCTCGCTGCATTTTTAACAGTTCTCCAAGGAGCTACTACACCCTATTAAATCTCAAAAAAATCCATCTCTTGTGAACAAACATATATGAGGTCCTCAAATTTTTACAATAAGTGGAATAGGAAAATGTCAAGGTAGAAACACCTGAGACTCTCGTGGATCTTGAAGGCTGAGAAAATTTGAGCTCATAGGGAGATGATCCATCTAAGTCCCACACATATCCATATTCTATTGTCGCAATAAGATAGAAGAGGAGGATGTAGAGGAGGAAGTGCATGAATCAAATGAGGAACAAGGAAAGACTCCAAAAGAGTTAGAAAATGCTCCATATTAGAAAATATCCCTTGATCAGGATGTAGCTGAAGCTCGAGGAAATATTTTCATGCAAAACGTTCATTCACATGACTATTTTAAATCCCTATTATATGATGTAGTATTGAATAAAAACCTACGTCCTCCCCTATTACGCCACCCGCACTTGCCTCACCACGCTTGCCCAAACCCCTCCTTTATAAGGAGACGGAATTGAATCGAGAAAGACAAGAAAATGAGACATAAATACATATTTCTATAGGGTAATAAATTTCTCTAGACTCACTATTTATTTAAGGAAGGGATGGGTCCAATACAGTAAAAAATAATGTTTCTTTTAATTTTTCAATTGGATAATCAATTTGTTAAAAATTTCCCATTTATGAAAGAAATTAAAAATGTGGAAGTGAAAGAATTGGAATTTTCCCTCCCTATCCTTTGGTGGGAGGTTAAAATATTTGCAAGTTACACTAAACCTCTTTGGATTTGTACTATTATGATGTATTTTTTATGCAACCTATATATATATATATATATATATAAGAGAATTGTAACCATTGTTATAATTAATAAATGTTTTGGAAAAATTTGTTAGAATATGACAATATAATATTGGGTGAATTCAAAGATATAATTTTTGGCAGGGTTGTGATTTCTTATTGTTTAAAATTCATTTTTAAAGTTCTTTTAAATGCATAAATAAATCCAACACCCTGAAAAACCTTTTTGGTACTAGGATTTTACAAATTACCCAAATAAAACCTATAATTCTAAAAAAAATTGGTAGATTTAGGGTAAATTCACTAGAAAAAGAGTTCGAAAATCATGTCATGCAAAATAATTTTAAACATGCAGATAATTCGGGAGTAGCACTGTGTGGACGTGTGATTGGTCCAACGTTTCAAATGGTTACTCCATCCATCATCAGGGACCAAAGCCTTGTGAGTAAACGAGTGCTGAGAGTCTATTATTAAGAATATTTTTGGATGATGTATTGGATGGACAAGGGTAAAAAAATAATAAATTAATAATATTTGACCAATTTATTATTATTATTGAAAAAGGATAATTTAAATGGGATTTTGTTGAAAAATAGAGGAATTAGAAGACCTAGATTTAGGAATTTGAATTAGATTTTTATTAATTAGTAGAAATTCTTTCGGTAATAATCACATGCAAAAGAACAAGGTCGACGCGTTTCGAACCAACCAGTGTGGTTCATCATCAGGACTATGTGAGAGATCAGATCCAGACAATAAGTATAAATAGATGTAGAAATGGCTCAACTAGCTGTTAGGATAACGGCTAGTTTGACTTAGAAAAAGTAAAAATTCCATCATTTATTTATTTAATTTATTAATTTATTAATTTATTTATATTTTTAATTAATTTATTATTATTATTTTAATTTATTTATAAAACCTTCAATATATTTATATAACTATTTGACCAATTAATTAATAAAATGGTAAATCTTGGTGTATATATGTAAATTTTGATTAAATTATATAATAATCACTTATAAAATTAATTCTTTATTCATGAAATCTAATTAAAATAAACCATCTATCAAATAGTCAAACATAGTCAAAAAATAAATAAATAGAATAAATAAATAAATAAATTAAAATAAAAAAATAAATTAAAAAAATAAAAAAATAAAAAAATAAATAAAAAAATAAATAAAAAATAAATAAATGAAAACAAAAATAAAAATAATCAATATTTTATTTTATTTTAATTAATTATTATTATTATTATTATTATTATTATTATTATTATTATTATTATTTATTAACAAATATATAAATAAATAAAGAAAAATAAGTAAAAAAGTCAAGAATATAAGGCAGGAATCCAGCACCTGCTGATATTCCAACCGTCATCTCTATTGAGATTAACGGGCCTTTTTTCAATTTCAATAGCCTCTCTCAACTTACGATGATGGAAATGGTCGATTCTAGCAATGACCTTAGCATCTTCTATGCAAATATGATGATTAGTCTTTTCTGCATGCTCAGCTAAGGCGGACGAGCGAGATCTTCTATGCTTGATATCAACAGCATGCTCACATATCCTTTGATTAATTGACCGACCCGTCTCACCAATGTAAGGAGTCCCACAGGAACAGGGAATGATGTAGACACCTTTTCCATCCCTGGGGTCAATCGGATCTTTAACCGATTTTAGAGAACTACGAATTGTATTAAGGGGCTTGAAATAAGAGGATACCTTATGCTTTTTAAGGATTTTAGCAATTTTATCAGTGGTACCCTGGATGAACGGAAGGCTGACACTGCCATACCATTCACTAGGTTCTTTTTTATTTTTAACAGAAGGACCTTTCTCCGCTTTGAGGAAAGCTTTGAGGCCAAAAGGGACATAAATGAGATGAGAATAATCTAAAAGAAGTTAAGTTTGTTAATTAGTTTTAACTGAATTATTTAAATTAATAACAAATATGAATAAATTATGTAAAATAATGAGAACAAGTTTAAGATAAATTAGTTGAAATTAGTTTGTTTTAAATTATTAAAATTAATAACTAATATAAATAAATTATATAAAATAATGACAACAAATTCAAGATGAATCAGTTGAAATTGACTAGATAAACTAGCTGAAAGTGATCAGATTTGATAATTTGAAAAATTTAAATGGGATGAACGGGATTTAGCAATAAAATTCCTTGAGAAATGAAGAGGTTAAGCATAAATTAAATAGAATATATTAAAGGCTAAAAGGTGATAGGGATCAATTCAATTCAATAATGTGTTTAGATATATAAAACTAAGACATAAGATAATTTAAGATGATTAAAACATTTATTAGCAGTGATAGAGAATAATAAAGGAAAGCATGATATAAGGAAAAAAAGAGGGGGAGATAGAAATCACGGTAGGGTCAAGACTCATAGGGTAATATGGTGGATGATGGGCTTCCAAAACTAGCTTAGCCTATAACCATTTTCCCTCTTAAAGTTATTAGGGTTCTTCTCTATTTCAAGGGCTTGATTCGATCAACCAAAGACATGTCCGATCCCATGCTAGGATGAGGGTTCTATAAGATTCCTTGTTCTTGTGGTAAATCGTACATTGACCAAACGGGTCTTCCTTTCAAAAAATGCCTCAAGGAACACATAGCTTACACTAACCATAACTATCATTCTAAGTCTGCCACTGTAATATTCCAAATTTTCTATCAGTTAATTGGAGTATTAGAGTTCTTACTTTTCTTAATTAGTTAAGTAAATAAAAGGGTGGAGGGACCCATAAACCTAGTAGATGAATAAAATCCACTTCTATAGTGTGAATTTGGGTCAGCATTATGGAGTAGTGGAGAAACTTATTGATGAAGGAAGAGTGGAGATCATAGATAAATAATGAGGAAGATGATGGAGATAGTGGGGGAATAAAATTAAGATCATGGACAAATAATGATGAAGTGATGGAGGAAGTGGTGCATTAAATGCACACATGATGGAGGGAGTGAAGAGTAAATGCAGAGATGATGGAAATCATGGAGGACAATGCAATCTTCATGGAGGCTAGTGGCCACATGTTCAGCATAGTAATGAGGTGGGTCAAGGCTAGGGAAGGATCAAAAGCATAAAAGGAAGGTGAGGGCAGCCATAGAAGGAATTCAGGATTTTGATATTGTATTATCATTTACGACATTTCTTTGCACACTTCAGTTATTTAGCTAAGTATGAGAGGTTGTTTAGCACACTGCAGGTGTCTCCAAGTGGAGCTCCCACCCTTATCCATGGGGGACTTAGAGTGCCTACTCTAGAAAGGTTTCTTTGAGCAAACATTCATCATCTAGAAGCCGTACCACATTCAACCCCTCTCTCAAGAACTTACAGCTTCAGGAATTACACATTACAGTCTTAGGGTTTGAGAGGAGAAAGGTAGTTCTCAGTATTTCAGTTGAAAAACCTATGGAGGGATCAACCCTTCACATTTTGCATCTATTTCAGTATTTCGAGAGAATCATTGCTACATCTAGCATCATGCCATCATTCTACCCCTCCATGTAGCAATAGTTCCTGCAGGAATTACACTTTCCAATAGTGTAGTTTCAGAGAAGGAAGTTCCAAGTATTTCAGCTTGGAATCCTGCGAGGGATCATCCCCTCACTTTGGTGAGATTATTTCAATCAGTTGTGAGAAATATTGCATCATCTAGCAGCAGGCTACAACTTCAGCCCTCTTGATAGTGCAATCACTTCTAGCAGTTGTGTAGTTCAATAGCTGCAACTTGAGAGGAGGAGCTAGATCTCAAACTTCTAGCTTGGGAATCAGGAGAAGGGGCCAACCCTTTATGCATTGAACTAATTTTGTATTTTTGCAGCCATTTTATCTTTCAGTTCATGCCATAGATATGCATACCCAATAGTTATGTATTGCAAGCCCTAGGAGGGTGATTTTATGAGGTGAGCCAATCCAGAAATCCTTTCTGGGTTATTCTGGGTTTTCATCATAGAGTCCGGATTCCAAATCCTGACATTTTATGATCTCCAGAACAACCTTATCTATGCATCCATTTTCAGCCAGCAGTTATATTTCCAACATTTCTAGCAGACACAGTGTAGTAAGGTCTCTAGTAGAGCAACAGTTACGCAATGTTCTCAGTGAGGGGACTTAAGGGTCACTCTAGCCATCTCTTTCAGCTTGAGTGCTTCTATTTTTTAGCACTGTTGTACTTGTATTTCACCTCCTTGTTAATAAAATGGCTCAGTTGTTCTGTCTATTTTTATGGTGCATTCGACCTATTTCCATATTGTTGTAGTTTCCAGTTATTGTGTTGTGTATTAATGTCTTTTCCTATTTTGGGATATTACAGCTATCACTGATCACTCATATAAGACCAAGCACTTAATTTTCTTCAATAAATAAAAATAATCCTATCAACTAGAGTGATCTAGTGAACAAGGTACTTATTGGACTAGACCTGTTGGCAGACATGGAACATGAAATGCAGGTTATCAATAATAATTTAAAGGTAGCATAGGACATACATAAGAGATATTCACACCAATACAGGTTGTTTAAGGATTTTCAGGTTGGGGAGCATGTGTATTTACACATCAAGCCCAATAGGAGCTCCAGTAGGATTGGATGATGTTCCAAGTTGGAACCACGGTATTGTGGGTCTTTTGAGATCCTTGAGAGGATTGGACCAGTGACCTATAGACTTTCACTTCCTCCAACTATGAAAATCCATGACGTTTTCCATGTTTCATTGCTTGAAATATATATATATATATATATATATATATATATATATATATATATATATATATATATATATATATATATATATATATATATATATATATATATATATTGATCATGTTATTGATTGGTTTGTATTGTAGGTGGAGCTAGAAGGAGAATTCCAACCAGAACATCAGTATATATTGCAATGGAAACAACTCGTGCTCTAGAACTGAGAAATCGAGCAAGTTAAACTGTAGTGAAATCACTTTGGGACTGATGAAGCTATATGGGAGATGGCTGATCAAATGCGGGCCATGTATCCTTCATTGTTCCCCAATGGAGGAAAATGGGTTTTTTACATATTTATGTATGGTTGCTATTATAAATACCACAATAAGTTGTGTTGTAAAGCTCCAATAAGTGGTATGGTTGTCATGTGTCATGTTTGTCATGATGGTTTTGCTTTTGAGCAGGTTGATCATTATAAATACTTCAACGAGTTAAACTTTTATAAAGCTCCATAGGCATTATGATTTTAGTTTTCAGTGGTTTTATTGGTCGTAGGTGTCATATAACATTGAGGACGGTGATCCCCTAAGGGGGAGGAGTCTATAATAGCCTCAGGTTAATAGTTCATGTAATAAAATTAATAAAGGAAAAATAAGACCAAGGTCACGGGATACTTATTCCAAGCTAAATGTCGAGAAAAATATCCTATTGGGTATCACTTGTTGTGTTTATGGCTAAGGGGAAATTGGAAAAAGAAATGACAAAGGCTTTGAAAAGGAAAAAAGGAATTCTTGGTATTTTATTTATGAAAATAAAGGAAATTAGGATAAAAGCAAGGTGACAGGTAACAGATTGCATGTGAGGAGGAGATTAAAGGAAAATAGAGGAAAAATAAAGAAATTAGAGGCATGAATGATAAAAAGGATTCAAAGCATTAGTTTGTATCTTTTTTTTTCAGTTTTGTTTTGGAATCACTCTAAGAGAGGAGAAGAGCACTAATAGGAGAAGGAAAAAAAGCAAGCAAAGGAAGGAAATGAAACTGAAGGAAAGCAAGGATCAAGCAAGGAAAGGTTCAATAAGCGAGCTTCAATAGGAATACTTGCATGTAACAGGTTGCATGTATGATTTTCTAGCTGGTTTTGGCATGCATAATATATGAATGTGTATATTTGGTTTATTTTTTGTTAGTGGAATGGATTTTTTCAAGTTTTGAAAGTGTTTTCAACCTTGCCTTTCCATTTCCGGATAGCCATGGTGTGATGGGATTCTTTCTCGGTTAAGTTTTGGATTGCCGGAAGATTTTGGATCTGGGTGAGGTGGTCTCAGGAAAATTCCCAAGGGCCTAGGAATCATTAACTGGTAATAGCAGGATACACGGTAGAGCATGAGGGCGGAGACAGGAAAATTCATAAAAGTATGGTGAAGAAATTTTGAGATATCGAATATCAGTTTGGTTTTGTGATCTCGTGATTGGTTTAGGTGAGATCACAATATGGTTAGGGTGGATGTGGTTTAACCTCTAGATTCCCTTGGTTTTTAATGGATTGGTTTTGTTATCATTAATAAAAAATAGGTTGGTCAAGGATGTCATTTTGTGCTAGATCAAGTGTGTTGGTCAAATAAATTCATGAAAATTGATAAAATTTCATGATTGGTCTATAGTTTTAAAGGGTTTAAAGTGTTTTTGTGTCATGTAATTAAGGTCTTATCATAGGAAAATTTCAAAAATCCACATAAATCAGGTTAAATAACTCATTTTTGACATTTGTCACCTTTTACCTGAGTCCATAGCGATTTCAAAGAAAAACAGGTTGTTTTCGCTATAGACTCACCTAACAATTCCGTAGCGAATCTGCCAACTTTTTAACGAAATTTTCTACGAACTCATGTTTTTCTACACTGGTTAAGGGATCGATGAGTTGTTAGTTTGTGAGTAGTTGGGGGTCAAATTTCCATCACATGCTTACCTATTATGAATCATTGTTTAGTGTATATCATGCTTGGTCATCATTACCACCACATCTTTTCGTTTTTTCCTCACTTTTTCCTTTTTTTATTTATTTAACCTTCATGCATTCGAACCTAATCACTTACCTTATCATCCTTGTGAGTTTCTTGATCAATTTCCACCATTTATCTCTTTTGTTTTGGGTCTAGTTGTTGTCATATGTGACTTTCCAACTCTGTCCACAAGCGACTTGTTGTCAAAGGTCATATTTTGTAGGTTTCAAGTTTCAAACAGGGCAATGTTGTTTTGGAGGAGATGGTTGCACATAAGAAGACCAAAAAGGGAGGTTCGGTGGTTAGGTATGACCATATGGACCTTAAATTGGTCATGGAAGATCCCAGTTTTGCAGAGGCCTTCACCAACGCTGGCTGCATGAGATTCTGTCAAAAGTCGTAGGGGTACCATGCTCAAGTCTCCAAATACTTTGCTGTAAAATTTTTTGGCACTGCTTCAAAAGTAGGCATACCGAGTTTTAAATTTTCCCCTGAAACTATTTCTCAAGAAACAAATATTCCTAGATCAGGGGAATAATGGTTCAAGTCCACCAAGTTTAAATTGTAGAATTGTGATGAGCTCTTGAAGCAAGAACATATAGGGGTGGACATGGCATCAGATATACCTAGGAGCTGTCTTAAGGAGAATTATTCAAAGCTATTGTTGGCAATCTAGAAGTATTTTACATGCGGGGGAAGATTCGACATGATATACCAGTGCCACTTCAAAATTATACTCCACTTTACAAGTAAACAAATCTTAGATCTTCCATTCTTCCTTTTCAGAAGCTTAGGTAAGATGTATGATAAAGTTCAAGCAATACCTGAGAGTAGTGAAGCATTTGTATTCCATCATGGTTTAATAAGTTGATGGTTATGGAGGAATTGCAAAATTTGAACAAAGATTGGGCTACATTTTTGTTTTTAAGTGTTTATTATGTGGATTTGATTACTCCAAATAAAACACCCAAGCCCAAGACAAGTACTCCCAAAAAGGATAAATGGTCCATAGTTAAAGTCGAAGTTGAACCTGATGAAGAAATACATCCTATAAAAAAACCAATGGAGATGTAAGTTGAACATTTGTAGGAAACAACAGTGGCACCTCAGCCAAAATCTACAAGAAGAAAGCAAAATTCTGACACAAGGACTTCTAGGATAATTACCAGGAGTCAAACAGAAAGAAAGGGTAAAAATGAAGACATTTTGTAGGCTACTGACATTGAAGAGACCCCTGTGGTTAAACATGTGGAGATAAAGGGAACCAAGATGAATAAGAAAGGCCTTACTTCAAAAAAATACTTGATTTATCCAGTGAGGACTCTGGTTATGTCTTCAAGCCTATAAATCCTTTTACTAGGTCACAACTCTCCAAAGGGGATAAATATGACAAGAAGAAGAATGAAGAAGAAAAGAACAAGCAACCCATGGTGGAAGAGATCATTGAATTATCCCCCACAGAAGTAGAAATCACTAAGGCATAGAAAGGTAAAGAGAAAATTATAGATAAATATGAAGTGGACATTCTTAAGGAGAAAATTAAAGAGGAAAGAAATGAAGTCTTAGAGACCAAGCACGAGCTGGAAGATTTCAAGAAAGAAAGAAAAGAACTGTCAGATTTTAAGAAAGAGGTCAGCAGGAAAATCAATTTTTATGATGAGGTGGCTGAAAGGTCCAAGAAAATGCTGAAAATAACATTACCTTTGCATAAAATGATGAAGCACACCAGGAGGAGGAGTAGGTGGTTGTAGGAAGGGAGGAGAAAGCTTCTAAATTAGGTTAAAGAGTTATAAATTCAAATAGAAATGGTGCAAAATGAGATATAGAAGAAAGGTTTGAAAATGATATTGGTAGATGAACCTGTTGAAGGTGAAATTGTTGCTTCTTCAGAAGGGTAAGATGTGTTTTGATCCAATTTTTCCTTATCATGCTTCATATCAGCATCTCACACAACCATGGATAGTTTTTGGGAGGTGGAAAGTGAAAATTTCGAAATTTATATGTAATATCCCAAAAGGGAGAATGAAGTAATAATGAAATACAATATAAGAGCTGCAGCAAAGTAAACAATAAATCTAATCACACAGCAGAATGCACAAAAATAGTTGAGCCATTTTATTATATGGGAGGTGAACAACAAGTACAACTGTGCTCAAAATATGAGACACTCAAGCCAAAGAAATGGCCTAGAATGACCCTGCAATGATCCCACAAGAGGGACTGCGTAATTGCTGAACTGCTGGAAGGTAAACTACGATGTCCCTACTATAACTGTTGGGACTGCAACTGCCAGAAATATAGAAAGTCATATCTAGGCAATATGGGAGCTCTGATGATGCTGAAATTGTAGATCTAGGCTCTATGATGGATACCCAAGATAACCCAGAAAGGGTTTCTCAGATCTACCAATCTAAGAAAACCACCCTCTTAGGGATTGCACATATATGCTGCTGGGTTTTTAGATCTGTTGCATGAACTGAAGAATATATGGCTACAATGTCATACAATTAGCTCAATGCAAGAAGGGTTGATCCCTTCTCTATATCCTTGGGCTAAAATCTCAAGATCTAGCTCCTCCAATCTCATCCACTGAAAATAGCTACTGGACGAACAACAACTTCAGAAAGCAACACTGTCAAAGAGGGAGGAAAAATAGCATACTACTAGATATGTCAATACAGCTCCTGAATGATGGAAATAATAGATCCAATGTGAGGATATGATCCCTCACAATATTTCCAGCTGAAATACTGGAAACTTCCTTCCTCCAATATATCTACAGGACTGGACTGCGCAATCCTTGAAGGGAATGTTGCTGCATGGAGGTAAAACCCAATGGCCTGAATGCTAGATATATAGCTACTGATCCTGGAAGACTGAATGTGAAGAACAAAGTGATAGGATGGATCCTCCACCACTTTCCTAGATGAATGCTAGAAACAACCTTTTGAAGATGGCACCAATGCCTGATAAGGAATAGAGATCAATAGAAGACCTTCCCAGAGTAGGCACACAAGTCCTCTATGGGTAAGGGTGGGATTCCCGCTCGGGAACACCCTGTGCTAAACAGGACTGCAAACTTAGCTAAACATGACTACAAACTTAGCTAAACAACATAACAGTGCATAGAATTGTCACCTGACAAATCCAGATCTAAACATATCAAGAAGAATTTAAGTATCCAAATCTGCCTTCTATTGTGCCTTCACCTTAATTATATAGATCATGAGCCTTCCATAGCCTAAGCCCACTCAAAAACTGTATTGTACATGTGGACATAACTCTCCATGGTTGATTGCATTATTTCTCCATGTCCTCCATCATGTTCACATGGGGTGATCACCCTCTCCATCATGTGTGCATTAAATGCATCACTTCCTCCACTAACTTATTATAAATGCTTTATGATCTTCTTTGAATGCACTATGATCTCAATTGACCTCTTCAAATATCCTCATGATTTTACATTTAAGATCCATGATCTTATTTGACTATTTCATCCTCCATGATCTATCTCATAAATGATACATGATCTCCATTTATTTATCATTAATGGAGCTGCTCCACTACTCCATGTTTTAGATCTAGATCTAGAATATCCACATACACACATTAAAAGTGGATTTTATTCATCTTTGAGGTTTTTGGGTCCCTCCACCCTTTTATTTTCTTAATTATTTAAGTTTATTAAGAACTCTAATATTCCAAATATCATGTGAAAATTTGGGAATAAAACAATCCTCCCCAGCAAAATGTTGCTTGTCCTCAAGCAACTGCAAAAGTAGATGCTAAAGCAATTTGTCCCCCTCCAAATGGCATCCACACGAGGAAGGTATCCCCATTTTCTGCAATGAGTTATGGATGCACAGCACCAAAGTTGCCTCTCTAGAATGTCTAGAGTGATCTCTAACTGTGTAGCGAGATGTCCCTTATCAATCATGAAGCTCCAAGTGACAACCATAAACCATCCAACATCCTCCACAATAAATGAGATACATAGATATAGATGGTTCTTTCCACAAGAGGAGAGATCCTACTCATAAGGTATACCTCCATCCCATGCTACATGAGGTAAAGAGAGGCTTTTCATGCCTCCATCCTTAGCCCTATTGGCCTTGTTGGATCTAAGCATCATCCCAACATTGTAGAAAAGAAGAAGTAGAGATATATGGGTAGACAAAGATGTCAAACCATATTCTCCCAATAGTAGCCAATGCAACAATGCTCCTTGCTTCCACACCACACCACTAGGATACCAAGTATGGTGTCCATACTATCCAAGTAAGATCCATCATAGGAGTGCCTCTTGCTGCCATCCTCCAACACTATCATGAAAAGTAGGGGAGTATGTAGGACCGAAGTCCCCCAATAAAAGCCACAACAACAAGATCTATTGCTGCCTCTTCACATCATCATGTGAATCATGGAGCAACAAAAACATACTGAAGGACATATGGAATGTCATATCATCCAAATACAAACAAACTCCATTATCACACATCATGAGAGTATTATGCCATATTACAAACAATACAAAACACATAAACATGGGATATGTCATGTGATGGCCAAAATCTCTCAACCAAAATAAACATGTGTTCTTTTTCTTCATACTGTCATGGATACACAAGGCATGAGTCAAAGAAATATGAGCTATTGGGTGGTAACCATACTCACCCAAGAGCAGCCAGCATAACCATGCCTCTTTCTTCATTACATGAGTGATTTTCAGGGCATGGATCAAAGAATTAGGAGCCTTTGGGTAGTAACTAAACTCACCCAAGGACAACCAGCATAACCAAGCTTCTTGCTGGCCCATGTCATATATCTGCAAGTGGTCTTGCAACCCCTTGCTTATCATCCTCAACCAATCATCCCAATGTGGATGATGAATGATGTTCTACATAAACATGTTATCCTCCCTTTGTAGAATACCATCTACGTTAGACTTATGAAGAACTTTGCACTCTATGAAATGTTGAAGTGCACCTCCAATGAGATCTCTTAATGATATTATCTTTTCACCAAAGGCTCTCCAAAACCAATGAGGTTTTGGATCTACTGCGGGTAGAATTTCCTATTTGAGCTGTGAGATGCTCAGAAAGTGTCATCTAGAAAGGAGAAAAGATTCCTCATCTCAAGATGTCTACCATCTATAATCTTAACCTCCATTGCTTCATGAGTGAAGCCACCTTCATAATGCTCCAAGAATAATGGGGCCCCTTCATTATCACTGTTCCTAAGTGACAACGCTATAGATCTGCATGGTGGTACATATGTTGTCTCAAAGCAAGGCACAATGCTGATCTCATAACCAGCCATTGTACATAAGATCATGCTCATCCCATCTTATGAAACGATACACTTCAACTCAAAGGGTTGAATGTAGCTCAAAAATGATGAACTAGGTTAGCCCTTCTTCTCTTCCTTGATTAGATCAAGGGCCCTCTGCGCTATGATATGTTGCTACTTCAAATCAACAATTTGTTCTAACCCTTGGTTATGCATTGGCCCCGATGGCATGTTCCCATAAGTTTCAATAAGATCTACTGAAACAATATGTGATGAAAGTGCATGCATACCTTGGATCAACTGATGTGTGGGAAACTCTCGCAAGAACACAAGAGTTCCTCCAACTGGGACAATGGTGTCTCCAACCACTGGTAAGAGTGATGGATACTCTTCTATCAATTTACCAGCGCTGGAATCTTCCTCATGCATCTCCTGAATCATGCATGGGTCGCTATGTGTCAAGATCACAATACTATCTTGCAAAGTTGCAAGTGTCTCTTCTCTAGATGAAAGTACTTTTGCAGCTGGTGGTGAATGTATTGACTCCTTGTCCAGAGTGACAAGATTGACATCCTCCTTTGTTTCCTTAGGAAATTTCTCTTTGTGGCACATCTCTGATTTTCTCACATCAAACTTCTTTCTCAACTTGTGAAAGAAATCTAAATATTTAGTCACCTTTTCATGCTCCATGTGACCAAACCACCAATCATTGGCTTCACCTAAAAGATGAAGTGCTGCAATTTGGACAAAATCTCCTTCAGCTACAGGATGTAGCCTGAAGAATGTATCGAACTCTTTCCTCCAAGCCTTAACAGTGCTTGAGGAAGATCCACCAAATGTAGGCAAATGGAATCTATTGTTCCTCTTTCTTCTATTGCTGCTATATGATCCTCTTTCTTCTTTGATTTGGAAGAATTGTTGGAGAGTTAGTTTCTCCTTGAATGCTCTAGACTATGATTTTTACTCTTCAAGATATAGACTGAGAGTCTCATGAGTCTCAGGTTCTTTCCTTTATTCATTTCTATACCATTCACATTTTTCAGAGAAAGTGGGTATAGTAGATCTATGAGGAGATCTATGATTCTCCAATTTTCTTTATTTTTGACAGGAAGTGCTTGGAAATTACCCATCAAATCTTCTTCTTGGATCCTCCTTTTTCCTTTCCCTCTTCATTTGATTGACCTCTATGGAGAGATATTGCATGGATCTAAAGAGAAGATTGGAAAAACTAAAATCCTCCTTCATGATAGA
The DNA here is from genome assembly GCA_034641835.2 of Pinus albicaulis. NCBI lineage: Eukaryota > Viridiplantae > Streptophyta > Pinopsida > Pinales > Pinaceae > Pinus > Pinus albicaulis. The sequence goes on along the minus strand of CM076572.1, from coordinate 945,226,710 downwards.
TCTCATCTATCTGCTACTTCTTTTGATGCAAAAGATGAAGTGTCCACAAGCTAAGCCAAATATCATGCTCTGATACCACTGTAATATCCCAAAAGGGAGAATGTAGTAATACTAAAACACAGTATAAGAATTGCAGCAAAGTAAACAATAAATCTAATCACATATAAAAATGCACAGAAATAGCTGAGCCATTTTATTATATGGGAGGTGAACAACGAGTACAAAAATGCTCAAAATATGAGACACTCAAGCCAAAGAAATGGCCTAGAATGACCTTGCAATGATCCCACAAGAGGGACTGCGTAACTAATGAACTGGTGGAAGCTAAACTGTGTTTTCCCTGCTGCAATTGTTGGGACTATAACTACCAGAAACATATAAAGTCAGATCTAGGCAGTATGGGAGCTCCGATGATGCTGAAATTGTAGATCCAGGCTCTATGATGGGTACCTAAGATAACCCAGAAAGGGTTTCTCAGATATTTCAATATAAGAAAACCACCCTCTTAGGGCTTGCATATATATGCTTCTGGGTTTGTAGATCTACTGCATGAACTGAAGAATATATGGCTACAATTTCATACAATCAGCTCAATGCAAGAAGGGTTGATCCCTTCTCTAGATCCTTGGGCTAAAATCTCAAGATCTAGCTCCTCCAATCTCCTCCACTAAAAATAGCTGCTGGATGAACAACAACTTCAGAAATCTACGCTGTTAGAGAGGGAGGCTCAAAATCCTAATACTATATATGTTAATACAACTCCTAAATGATGGAAACAATAGATCCAATGTGAGGAGATGATCCCTCATAGGATTTCTAGCTGAAATACTGGAAAATTCCTTCCTCCAATAGATCTACAAGACTGGACTATGCAATCCTTCAAGGGACTGCTGCTGCATGGAGGTAAAACCCAATGGCTTGAATGCTGGATATAGATATGCTACTCCTGGAAGACTAAATGTGAAGAGAAAAGTGGTAGGATGGATCCTCCACTGGTTTCCTAGCTGAATGCTAGAAACAACCTCTTGAAGATGGCACCAATGCCTGATAAGAAATAGAGCTCAATAGAAGACCTTCCCAGAGTAGTCACACAAGTCCTCTATGGGTAAGGGTGGTATTCCCGCTCGGGAACACCCTGTGTTAAACATCACTACAAACTTATCTAAAAAGCATAAGAGTGCACTAAATTCTCACCTAACAAATCCAAATCTAAACAGATCAAGAAGAATCCAAGTATCCAAATCTGCCTTCTATTGTGCCTTCACCTTCATTATATAGATCATGAGCCTTCCATAGCCTAGGCCCACTCAAAAAATGTGTTGTACATGTGGACATAAGTCTCCATGGTTTACTGTGTTGTTTCTCCATGTCCTCCATCATGTTCACATGGGGTGATCACCCTCTCCATCATGTGTGCATTAAATGCATCACTTCCTCCACTAAATTATTATAAATGATTTATGATCTTCTTTGAGTGCACTATGATCTCCGTTGACCTCTTCAAAGATCCTCATGATTTTACATTTAAGATCCATGATATTATTTGAATGTTTCATCCTCTATGATCTATCTCATAAATGAGACATGATCTCCATTTATTTATCATTAATGGAGCTACTCCACTACTCCATGTTTTATATCTAGATCTAGAATATCCACATACACACATTAAAAGTGGATTTTATTCATCTTTGAGGTTTGTGGGTCCCTCCACCCTTTTATTTACTTAATTATTTAAGTTTATTAAGAACTCTAATATTCCAAATATCATGTGAAAATTTGGGAATATTACACTGTAGTTTATTAAGCAAGTTCGTAGCATACTCGAGGCTTAAAACCGAGTTTTCGCTACGAACTTGCTGAAGATTAATTTTTGCAATAAATTCCAAATTTTTTCATAAAGGGAGTAAGTAAAACCATGTATTTAAATGTTTTGGCTTAGTGGACACCTTCAAATGAGCATAGAAATCATACAATTTGCAGAAGAGGTCAAATGAAGAGTGCTACATACTTTTCGCTATGGACTTGCCTAAATTCCTCTATTTTTGCAAAGAGGTAGAATTTAAATTTTTTTCAAGCATTAAATTCATTTTTGAAGCACATTCTCAATCATCTAGAATTGGTTACAGTATCAGTGGAAAATTTGGTTAGTGAGAACACTCATTATGGAACGTGATTGGGCTGCCAACTCATTAATTTTGGACACATCATCAAGTATAACAATACATCCCCAAAATCTGAGGAGCAGACCCTAGGTTTTAGTATGGTTGTTTATTGTTTAGTCATGGGCATTTCCACCTTAGGAAAAGTGTTTTTGTTCGATAAGTTTCATCATGTATGGATCATTTAAAGGTTGTTAGTGAAATAAATAGTATTAGAGTCCTATTAGGTTTTGAACTCTTGTAAAGATAAATATCACTAGATTCCTTCCTTGTAATCAGTTTCATGTTTGGATAAGGTGTCTTTGGGAGTATTCAAAGGTCTATCCATATGGTATAATACATGTAAATATATCTAATTTTATAAATAAGAAGATGACATGATTAGAAAAGGTTGATCGATGTCATGCTACAAGCTACTTTTGTAATAATTTTTAGTCAGTAATAGACAGTTACAGAAAGCTTCTCTCAGACCTGAGATTCATTATGTGCTCTCATATGTGTTTGTCTTATCTATCACTTTGATGTTTATTGAATTTTATTTATATGTAATCACTTGGAGTTCATGGTTATTCATGCTCCAATTTCCTGTATGCATATGATTTACTGTTCGAGTTATGCTTTGATGAGAGTATACACATGCCTCAACTTCCATGTTAGATGTTTTTCATGTAATTGAGTTCCCTCTGACTCCATGCTTAATGGTAGCTATTAATTCACATTTTTCACCTGCATAAAAAACATTCAAAACACACTCAAGAGTTAGTCATCTTTGTTCCAAGCATTTTATATTGAATATAATAAATTTCCTTGAGAGAGCCCTCTCAGGTTGGAAAGACTATGTTCCAACCAAAAGTGTTTTGAAATAGTTACTCTGAATTTACTGTTGAAGCAACCCATCAACCTCAGTTTGGTGATAATAGGTTTATCCAATGAGATCCCACATTCATGCTTGGAATATGGCATGAGGGTGATTGGTTGAAAGAAATATTTGGTTCAACCCAATCTATGGTCGGGTGGTACGTGGAAGTCCTTGACTTGGTTGGATTTTTCATTTGGTTAATAAGAGCTAAGTTTCTCTTGTCTTTGATGAGTAAATATACTTATTATTATGTGGCTTTAATGGTTGTTCTATCATTGCTATCTATTTGGTTATATTTTGGTTATATGACAACTTCAAGTATGGATCTTATCATATTTTAATGAATAAATGTTTGGTTAACAAATGAATTACCTAAATGGTATTATGACAATTATTGTGAGAAGGCATTGATCCTTCTTTTTAAACCTTAGATAAGTTTCAGATCATATGTTCATATATGCATTCATGACCTGTAGATTTCATGTTTTCCATGTGTTTAACAGAATGTCAGTCTTGGTTGGGAAGGGTCAGGTCAAGTCTTGGTTCAATTTTTAGTTTATAATATTTGTTTCTATGTCATTCATCATTTCTAGAAGTTCCACTAAGTTCTAGGCAGAGGCTTGAGTCATAGCCCTGAAAAGGTGGCTCAAAATTCAAGGTTGTTGGCATAGAACTGACTAGAAAAGTCCACAGTCACTGGGAAGCAGACCTATGTGAGTGAATGGAGGCTTATAGTCATTTGGAGGCCTTGGAAAGGGAGAAACTAAGGCTATAGGTCATTGAAAAAGAAATTTAACTTGGGGTTGGACACCTGGAGTGGTTGGGTTGCTCTTGGAGGTCCTGTAGCATGTGAGGGAATTCAGTAAGGTCTTAATTTTTTGAATCCATTTCCTTAAAGTCACATAGGAGGTTGAGTCTTATGTTAGTAGCCCTCAGCTCATGTTTACTCGATAAGGCAGTTAAAGTGGGTAGATATGAGAGGAGGCATGTTACAATGTTGGTTATATACCTGGTTATATTATGTTCTATGACGATGGCTAACATTCATGATTTGATAGTTTATTAATAGTTGATGATTTCATGGGCTAATAAGTGTTGTTGTAGCTAGCTTGAAAGAGCATTGATCCTTCTTGGTGATTCTCAGATGAGGTTCAGAAATCTATGATCACATGGATTCTTGACCTATATCTTATATTCTTATCATGTGTTCGAAGAAATTTCTATCATGTAATAGGCATGTTTTGGTCAAGTTATTGTTCAAGTTTTGAATGGTTAGACTTGTTATCATGTTATTTATGTTTCTAGAAACTTACAGGTAGTTCTGGGAAGTGGTATGGAGGCTTGCATGAAAAATTGGAATATATCTCGGAATTGCATGAACATAACAAGGTATTTTTGGTTATAATTGCATGCACACGATATTATGGGTGTGGTTTGAGCGTCATAACCATATGCACAATGTGTGAATGGTACATTTGGTATGTTAAGTCGGTGAAAAATATTTTCGGCTTAGGGATTGATCATCTGGGGTGGTTGTCAGGCTTCTGAGTGGTTTGTAGTCTCTGAGGGAGGTCAGTGAGTTTTCAGATTGTAGGCCCCACTTCCTTCAATATAATTTGGAGGTTAGATCATGTCATAGTAGCACTTAGTACATTTTTACCCTAGAGAGCTTGTAAAAGTGGGTAAATGTGGGTGTGGAGTTACAGGGTAGTATGAGAGCTTCCAGGTTCAAGCACTTGGACTGGATGGGATAGATGTGATTGTTATGCATGTATGTTAGTCGTATGTGTGTCTACTATGCACACATTGTAGTGGATATGGTTTTCATGTATATAGTTGGTGTTACAGTTTGTGTTATCATGCATGATGTTGATATGTTGTTGTCAATATATATATACATGTATATCATGCTAATATGGATTGATTTGTGCAGACTAGATAACCTCCCCTGAAATTTATTAAGGTATGATTATGATTATGATTTCTAGTTGGTTTATCTAACATGCAATTTTTATAGGAAAGAGAAGGCCAAAGATGACAGGCATAATGGTAGATTACAATTCACGTTACTCTCCTTACGGACCAGCTGAGTAGCAAGGATATGAGTATTATCCAGATATAGTAGATACATTGAGATGTTTGAATACAAAAATCCAAAGTTGCAAGGAAAATAATAAAAATTTTATTCAACCACTAGAAAATCTTGCCAGGGCTCAAGAAAATGAAGCCTAGGTTAATGCAATGATCCTTCAGAGCCTATTAGATTTGGAGAGACATGGACAAATAAGGATTAGTCATGAAAAAGGGGAAAGGACTAATGGAGCATATGGTATCAGGTCTCGATCAAGATACATGGGTGATAGGGATGATATAGTATGAGGTGGAAGATGGCTGGATACAGTTGACCGTAGGAGAGGTAGTGCTTATGGGTTATATTCTAGTTATGGTTTAGAGAGACATTTTCGTCATCAACGCCAACATCCTTATAGTAATTGAGAAGTAGTATTTTTCATAGGAGTTAAACAAATTCAAACCTCCTACTTTTGATAGGGATTTTAATAAATTAGAAGATGCAGAAGCATGACTACTTGGGATGAAGAATTTATTTGAAATTCATGATTACTTAGAGAATATGAAGACTAAGATAGCGATCTTTAGTCTTAAGGGAAAAGAAGATATATGGTGGGAAGATGTGAAGCATGTCAGAGGCATCAAGGTAGAAGAGTTGAGTTGGCATGAGTTTAAAATACTATTCAGGAAGAAGTACTTCTATAAGATATATTGTGACAGAAATGCCAAGGAATTCTATGAGTTGAAGATGGATTCCATGACAGATTAAGAGTACATGACCAAATTTTTGGATCTGTTGAGGTATGTGCCTTATCTCAAGGATGCAAATAAAAAGGTCTAAATGTTCATTAGTGGAATTCCATTAGCATTCAAGGATTGATTTGAGTATGATGGGCCTTGGTCATTTGAGGAAGTCATCGGGAAATTGAAACATTGTTATGAGAAGTTGAGGTGCAAGTCTAAGCCTAAGCATGATGGTAAAGGGAATGAGAATAATAAAGGAAAATGGCCTTTGAAGTGAAGAAAACCTCATGATGTAGGTGAGAAATAAAATGTGGCTCCTTACATGATGTTTAATTCAGTTGAGAATGGGCATGGACCTTAGCTTGGAGAGAAGAAGAATAAAGGTAGTGGCATAGAACTGTTGCAGTGTTGGATTTGTGGCAAAAACCATCACAAGTAGGATTGTCCATTGTGCCAAGGTGGCAGGCCACATATCTACAATTCTCAGGAGACCTAAATAGTGGGGTATTCTAGTCAGAGCATTCCTTGCATCTATGCAACACTTTATAACAGGAAGGTGGATCATCATGCATCCATTCTTGAGATGGAAGGTAAGATTTGTGATCAAGTTGTTTCCATTTTGATTGATCTTGGATCTAATTATATTTATGTTTTCCCCGATGTAGTGGGTAAGCATGGTTTGATTAAATAAGTGCATGTAGATTCTTGGTTGGTGCAATTGGCTACATGGACCAAGAAAAGAGTTCATCATTGGGTGAGAGCTTGTCCATTTGAGCTAAATGGTATGCTTACATCATCACATCTAAATGTGTTTCCTTTAGGATCATATAATATGCTTTTGGTCATGGATTGGTTGTTTACTCACATGACCAAGGAGATTTCTATGAGAACGCTATTGATTTCCTGGATGATGATGGGGAGAAGATAATTTTGTGGGGAAAGAATAAGCCTACTTTAGTGAGAATGGTTACAATCATGAAATCTAAGCACAATTGTAGGAAAGGGTGCGTATTTTTTTCTATACATGTTTCTAGTGATGAAGGGAACATTGTTGAGGATGATGAAGTACTAAATAGGTATCTTGTTTTGCAACATTTTTAGGGTGTATTTCCTACAAAGATCTTAGAGTTACCGCCTCATAGGGAAGTGAATTTCTCTATTGAGTTGGTACTAAGAGTAGCATCAACATCAAAGGCACCTTACACGATGAGCACTCTGTTGTTGTTGGAATTGAATTGCAGCTTAAAGAGATGCTTGATAAGGGATACATAAGGCCAAGTGTGTCACTTTGGGGTGCACGAGTGTATTTTTTAAAGACAAAGGATTTTACTCTGATATTTTGCGTTGATTACATGCAGTTGAATAATGTGACTATAAGGAATAGGTATCATTGCCATAGATTGATGACTTGTTTTATCATTTGAAGGGATCAACAATGTTCTCAAAGATTGATATGAGATCAGGATATCATCAAGTGCAAATATCAAAGAAAAATATATCTACAAGACCTCATTACATATGAGTTATTGGCATTATAATTTTTTTGTGGTTTTTTTTGGTCTTACTAATGCTCCAACCACTTTTGTGTGCTTGATGAAAAATGTGTTGCATCCTTATCTAGACAACTTTCTGATAGTATTCATTAATGATATATTGATATACTCCAAGAATTAGGAGGAGCATGTGGTAACAATGTTGAGATTTTTGATAGAGCATTAGTTGTATGTCAATATTAGCAAGTGTAGTTTATTTCAGAATTAGATTCACTACTTGGGATATGTTGTTTCCAAGGAAGGGATAGCAGTGGACTTGGAAATTATTAAATCTACCATGGAGTGGTCAGATCTTAGGAATGTAGATGAGGTAATATTAGTCATGGGACTATAAGGTTATTGTAGGAGGTTCATGAGGAATCTCTCAAGGATTTCCTATCCTAATACATCTTTTTAGAGAAAAGGAAACAAGTTTGAATTGACTGACTGAAGTGTGAAACTAGCTTTGAGCAGTTGAATCATTTATATACAAATACTCTAGTTTAAAAGTTACAAATCTTGATAAGGAGTTTGTAGTTTGTAAAAATTATTGCAAGAAAGGAATTGGTAGAGTCCTGATGTAGGAATGACAAGTGGTATGCTATGAGGCAAGTAATTTGAATGAGAACTAACATAGCTATATGACTAATGATCTAGAGTTGGAAACTATCGTTCATGCCTTAAAGATGTGGAGGCATTATATTCTTGGCAAGAGGTTTATTTTGATGAGTACTGATCATAATGGACTGAGGTACCTGTTTGACCAACCTAATCTAAATTCTAGGAAAGCTAGATGGTTGGATACCCTAAGTGAGTTTGAATTTGAGATTAGAAATATCGAGGGAAAGGGGAACAAGGTTGCAGATGCTCTTAGTAGGAGATTGCAATTAAATCATATTTCAATTGTGAGCTCTTATGGGACAAATTTACAGGAGCAGATCTTGCATGCAGGGAAGCATGATGAGAGGTACCAACAATTAAGGCAGAGGTTTCAGTAGTAGGGAGAAGGTGATAGAGATGAGGAGTATCACCTCATGGTATATGGCTTGGTCAAATTCAGTGAGCTCAAGAATCTTATCTTAAAAGAGTTTCATGTCAAACCTTATTCAGGTTGCATGGTGTTCCCAAGAATATCATATCAAATAGAGATGAAAAGTTCAATTCCATGTTTTGGAAGGAGTTGTTTGTAGGTTTGTGGAAAGAGCTAAATTTCAGTACAACTTACCATCCACATACCTATGGACAGATAGAGAGAGCCAATAGGATTCCTCAGGACATGTTGAGGATGTACGTCATGCATCAATAGAGGAAGTGGGAGGATTATATTCCACTGGTAGAGTTTTCATTTAAAAATGGGTATCAAGAATCCTTGAGGATGAGTCCTTTTGAGGCTCTTTACGGGAAGAGTTTTAATACTTCCATCAACTAAAGTGATCCAGTGAATAGGGTGTTTATTGGATCAGACATGTTGGCTGAGATGGAGGAGGGGATAAAGATTATTTAAAGGTTTTTGAAGGTAGCACAAGACATGAAGAAGAATTATGTAGATCAACACAGATAATTAAAGGATTTTTAGTTTTGTGAGCAGGTGTACTTGTGAATCAAGCCCAAGAGAATCTCCTTGAAGATTGGGTCATATGCCAAGTTGGAAACTCAGTGTTGTGGGCCTTTTGAGATCCTTGAGAGGATTGGACAAGTGGCGTACTTAATTTCACTTCAGCCAACAGTGAAATTCCACGATGTTTTTCATGTTTCATTACTTAAGAGATATGTGCAAGATGTTGATCATGTGATTGATTGGTCTAAAATACAAGTGGAACTAGAGGGAGAGTTCTAGCCAAAGCCTTAATTCATATTGTAGTGGAAACAACTCATGCTATGAAACTGAGCAATAGAGCAAGTTAAAGTGTAGTGGAAGCACTTTGGGACTAATGAAGCTACATGGGAGCATAGGGGCTTACTCAATGAAATTTTGACATATCACGTGCACCTGTGGCATACTAAAAAATACCCTTAATTTGATTATATATTGGAATATACCTCTAACAATCACATTATTTAACTCCCTACCAATACGAACCCAATACACCTTCGTAATTTAAAAACCCTTACTTTCATTAGATATTATAGGTATCCATTTTTTCATTAACATTTAATATACCCATTTATATTTTTTCATTAACTTTGAGCTCTATTTTCTATACCTTCCAATAGAAAAACCTTTTAAATCCTATTATATGCTCAATATATTATGTCAATTTTTCCTCAATATATATCCCCCAATATGAATGCACGTGGTATGGTATTTCTACCCCAGTGAGTTTTTCGTGCATGGGACATGGATGATCAGATGCAGGATTTTTATCCTTCATTATTTGTTGGTTCAGGAAAATGATTTTTCCAAGGTCATGGGACGCGTATTCCAAGTTGAATGTTGGGAAACAATTTAGTGGGAATCACTTATGGTTTAATAATGGATATGGAAATCGACAAAGGAAAAGAGGAAATAATTGGCATTTAATTATGAAAATAAAGGAAAATAGGATAAAAGGAAGGTTAAGAGATAAAAAATTTGCATGCAAGGGAAATTAGAGGAAATTGAATGAAAATGAAGAAAAAATGGGACTTCCATGATAAAAAGGCATCATAGAAATAGTTCACAACTTTTGCTAGTTAATTTTTGGCTTTCATTCACTCTTGCACACTTAGAGAATTCTTGGAGAATTTTAGGATTCACTTGGATTTGGAGAAAGGTAAACAAACAAGAAAAGGAAAGAAAAGGGACAAGCAAAGGAAAGAAAAGGGAAGCAAGGAGAAGCATGGATCAACAACTTTACCAGGAACATCTAGCATGTAACAGGTTGCATGTGTGATTTCCTTGTTGGGATGTGAATGAATGATACATGAATTTTTTTATTTGGTTCATTTGTTTTCATTATCATGGGTTTTTCCTAGTTTGAAAATGGTTTTAGCCTTACCTTGTCATTCCCTAGATCTCCATGTTGTGATGGGATTCATTCTTGGTTGAGTTTTGTATAGATGGAAATTTTTGGAACTGGATGAGGCGGTCTCGGGAAAATATAAAGGTTTGGCATGGATATGGTTTTATTCAGGAATCCCTCAATAGGTGGGTGGAGACAAGAAAATTCCACAAGGTATGGTGAAGGAATTTCGAGGCATCCAAGTTTGGTTTCATTTGGTGATCTCAAAACCGGTTTAGGTGAGATCATGAAAGCTTAAGGGTGGAAGTAGTTTAACCTCTGGAGTCCCTTTTTGATGATTTATTTTTTTATCCAACGAGATTCCACATTCATACTTAGAATGTGGCACAAGGGTGATTAAATGGGAGAAATATTTGGTTCAGCCCAATCTATGGTCAGGTGGTATGTGCAAGTCCCTGACTTGGTTGGATTTTGCATAAGTTAATATGGGATATTATTTCAATATAATTAATGAGAACATGTACTTGTTATTATGAGGATTTTATGGTTATTTTTTCATGGTTTCTATTCTAGTTATATGTTGGTTATATACTTGGTTATATGATGTGCTCTAATTATGGTTCTTATTCATGATTTTATATTTTATTGAATGGTTGATGAATGCATGGGCTAAAAAGTGTTGTTGCAACTAGCTTGAGAAGGCATTGATCCTTCTTGATGATTCTCAGATGAGGTTCAACAGTATCTGATTAGATATGCATCCATGACCTATAGCTTATGTATTTATCATGTGTTTGACGAAATGTATATAATGTACATGGCATGTTCTGGTCAAGATATTGTTCATTTTGAATAGTTAGCCTTGTTATCATGTTATTTATGTTTATGGAAACTTACAGGTTGTTCTGGGCAGTGGTCTGCAAGCTTTCCTAGAAAAGCAGCATAGATCTCATGACCGCATGCACAAAACAAGGGATTTTTGGTCATAACTGAATGTAGGTAGGCTTATGGGTGTGATTTGAGCATCATAACCGCATGCACAGTGTGTCAAGGGCGTGGTTGGGATGTTCAGTTAGTGAAAAGAGTTCTAGATCAGGGATTGATCACCTAGGGTGGTTTTTGTTGAAAAATATAACTAGGTTCGGTCTTCATAATGACATGTAATTATGATTTTATGTAATGAAGAGACAAAACTAATAAAATGTATTTATTTTAATTTTTGCATCATGGGTTTCATGAGCAAGATGATTTTATTATAGGTCAAAGACTTCTTCTTGATTTCTTTAGGAGATTGTCATCTTGCCATAAATATAATTAGAGGCATGTAAATGAAGTCATGTTACCCTTGCAAAAGACACATTGTCTACATAAAATAATTCTCCAAATACCTTGTCACTATGCCTCTTGAAGTCGGCTTAAAGTATGGTAAAGATACTCCTTAATGAAGTCAAACTACCCTCCACATATCATGTCGGTCTAATAGCTAAAGACAGTCACTATATAAAGGGTGATGCAGCCTCATTGTAGCACCATCACTTTGGATCAAGTATGCAATTCAATGCAGAGAAATGTGTGAGAACAAGAACTGTGATTGGGTCAAGAAAATGAGGTGTGATATATTTGTTTAAGGGTCTACCCCCTCCTCATAAAACTTAGAAAAATGGCAAGGGAATATAAAGAGTGAAGGAAGGTGACCACAATGTATATACAATTCATTCTTGGGCTAAAGGAGTGTCATACATATCTTGGTTTTGGGTCAGCTTGCGTCTAGAATAACTTAGAAAGGAGACGAAGATGATTGCGGTACAAAGGAGGGTTATTACAATAAAAAAAATATCTCGGTCTTGGGCATCAAGGGTGCAGAAATAAGGCTAAGGAGGAATCTATAGGAGGCCGAGGCTAGATCAAATAAAGTCAAGGAAGAAGCACACTATTTAGGGTTTTTAGACTAGGGACCGAGCTTCCCTAGTAGAGGTGCAATATAGTGCAGAAAAGAGGATCTTCATAAGGAGCCAAGAAGAGAAATAAGGGATAGTGACAATGGTCTTAGAGTAATACTTGTCTCAGGGGCCTTTGTCATGGTCTTGGTACTCGTCAATTGAAGGTCTATAAGAATAATTTTTTATCGGGTTTTCCTCTCAAAGAATGAGAGATTTTGGACCTAGCTTGCAAGCCTAAATTTTGTGTCTCTTGTGAATTTGATAATTGACTTTATGAAGAACACAATAATATATTGAAGACAAGTTCTAAGAGTAATAAGCATAAAGTAATTCAAAAGTAATTATCAAGAGGATAAATTGCAATAAAAGCCGTAATTTCTCAACATGGAATCATAGCTAAGGTGATGCAGACAAGAAAGGGCAGTTTAGCAAGAAGATACAAGGATCAAGCTTCAAATAAGACATCAAGGATAAATTTATAAAAGGCATCAAATCAAAGTAAAGGATCTACATTGAAGAAGGATCTACATTGAAGATTAAAATCCTATATCTAAGAAGGAAGATCTGCATTCAAGAAGAAGGCTACAAAGGAGTTGGTGAAACCCTAAACCCATCCCAAGAGACCGAATACCTTACTCAAAGTTAAAGGAATTATACATCAATTTCCTTCGATGGAAAAATCAATTTCAAGAAGGAGATATTCATCTTAAAATACTATCTCTCTTGTTGAAGCCAAGTCAGGACATCACCAAGCCATCATTTTGTTGAAGCCATCATTAATTCATATTTGATCTTCATCATCAGCAAATATCCAAGGTGATTTACCTCCTTGTACCACTCTTGAAGGAAACCCTTCTGAGAAGGAGCTTCTACTATTATCTACATCATCATCAAGGAATAAGCTAGTGAAGGAAGGAAAGCATCTACACCAAGTAAGTATCTTTATGACTTCATCTAAATTTGTCAAAATGAGTTTTTCCAAGGAAAGCAACAAATTGTTCGAGTGTTCAAACTTCCCTGCATGGAAAAAAGGGACATATGTGAATCTTATTGAAAATGAAGTCATGGATTATATTAGAGGGTCTGTAACCCTGCCTTCAAAATACGATACTCAAGCACATGCCAAATACATGAAGGGAGAAAAAAGAGCCCAACGGATTCTTATAGAATCCATAAAGGACTCTCTCATCCTGTATGTATCAAAACTAGAAAATTCAAAAGAAATATATCACAAATTGCTGGAGTTGTTCATTGTGAGTATAATAGGAGAAGTAATATCTCCGAGACAAGAGCTATAAGTGTTAAAGTTGTCAAGAGAGGAAGGAATAAATTCATATTTTATGAATATTTTTGAAATACGTGATCAACTACAGGAATTGAGAGAAGTAATGTTTGATAGGAAATGACTACATTGGTACTGAATTCTCTACCAGAGTAATGGGGAAATTTCACTTCAAGTATATATGGGAAGAAGGAAGCCACACCATTCCAAGATATATGGTCTCTATATAATATAGAAGAGACTAGGTTACAACCAAAGTTTGATATAGGATCAAATGAGGAAAATCAAGCCTATTCTTCCATGTCAAGAAGAAAGGGAAGATTTGGTAAATTTGGTCCTCAGAAGAAAAAGAGAAACATAGATAAGATAAGATTCTATGGATGTAATGAACTTGGGCACTATAAAAAATATTTTCCTAAACCTATAAGGACAAGAAGAAAAATTAAGAAGCCCATACTGCTGAAGAAATGGAAGAACACGAGACAAAGAAGCCTAAGAAAGATGAAGTAAGAGATCTATATTATTAATGAGATCATATTCTTCTCTAGGTATCTGTCGGTTGTAAAATAGTAAGCTAGGAAGCATTGTAAATTATATAGATGCATCACATTAGAATTGGCATCATGATAGAAGCATTGAAGTAGAAGAACTATTCATAGGAGAATGTATGAAACAAAAATTGTGTGGCAATCATCCTATGAAGAAAAGTGGCTCCTAGGAACCTCATTGGAAACAAAATTTATGAAAGACAATCATCTATATCAAGGTTCATCATTCATTAATAAATATGGAAACAGGTGTTGTTTTCTAATGGAATCCTCTTTGGATTCATTGTTTTTAGAAAGGAGCCAAATGGTTTCATCGAGAATTCTAGCTTGTAGAATTTTGGGATTGGGATATAATGCCATATTGATAAAGTAGGTCAAGGGAATGAAGCTCTTTCATTCTAAGGAAAATTGTTGCAAGTTTTATATGACTCAAACGAAAGGATGAGGTATATATATATATATATATATATATATATATATATATATATATATAGAGAGAGAGAGAGAGAGAGAGAGAGAGAGAGAGAGAGGCTTAATCTGGATATTATGAAGTCATGTCATATGGTTTCATGTAGCATACTTCTATATCTAGAAGTATGATCAAAGGAAAAGAGAACCACCTTCGATGCACAGGTTACCAAAAGGCACGTTCCACACTAGATGAAATCAACATAATATGTCCTCATATGGAGTATGAGGTCATTATATACAATTAAGGAACCATATATTCATATCTCCTGGGAATGAAATAAAATAGTGTGGAGAAAGAAAGGAAGATATTGTGAGAAGTGCAAGCATGGTAAGAAAAAAAGGCAGTGAACATCTAGGAAACCAAGAAGACTTGACTGGGAAATCTTCTGGAAAGATATGTATACTCTGATAGAAGTTTGGAAAATATGGATACCCTTGACATTACATATCTTTAGAAGATGTGTCAATTTTTTTGAAGGATATTGATGCCTACAAGAAGATGTCATGGTGAAAGATCATCACTAAGGTAATTTTTTATTTAATTATTCATGTTTATAATTGAATAATATATGGATGAGCTTATGCAGGGATGCAAAAGGGAAGAATATGTCTTCCACGATTGATAACCATATGGTAGGATGAAATATCCTTGGAAGAAATATGGTATGAAGAAAAGCATCATGACATGAAGCTAGACCAGATGAGAACATTGATGGATCACTCTCTGATGAAATGATGACATGACCCATGAATGAAAGTGATGGAAAATTTGTGCCCTATGAAGAGATACCAAAGATGAATACTCCTCAACAAAGAATAAATTCATGACATCGAAGGAAGGATTTATTCAAAGCAGCTGGATGTCCCATTATTTTTTTTGAAGAGCTGCTACAGGTCCCTGATTAACAGGGGTAAGTTTCTTACTTTGAAGAAACTTGGTAATTCTTAAGTCGAGAGAGAGCTTAGGTACATTCCTTGGTGGAATATATCCTCCCTAATTAAGAGGGAGTGACAGATACGATTCTCTAATTCATGTGTCATTCACTAGACCAGGACTAACAGTCGTAAGTCTTAGTGAAGCCCATGAGAGGGAGAGATAGACACATCAGTCTAGTCTTAACCAGGGAAGACATAATGGAGGATTGGGTAATCATATGGCATCTGATAATATTTGAGGATGTATTAGGGAATCCAAGATAAGAGTAGTCGTGGAAGGACCGATACTATTTGAGGATTGGAAATCCAAGATAAGAATAATATTGGACATACTCTAAGTGAACACGGCTAGGGTATGTTCGAAGAGAGTCAATGATGAAGGTGTCTATTAATAATTGTTCTCACCAACATTGGGGATCAATATATCGTGGAGAGAGGAGCTGTTAGTCAAGGCCTTGCTATGTGATAATGTTGGTTGAAATGATGCTATAAATATGAGATTACCAATCCGATTCTTCTTATGATATTCTTCAGATTGAGAATAACCAAGTACCATTATGAATACCTCTGTAGTTAAGATGGAGTGTTGAAAAGTGTAACTAGGTTTGGTATTCATAATGACATGTAATTATGATTTTATGGAATGAAGAGACAAAGATAACAAAATTTATTTATTGTAATGCCTACATCATGGGTTTCATGAGAAAGATGAATTTTTTACAAGTCAAAGACCTCTTCTTGATGTATTTAGGAGTTTTTCATCTTGTCATAAATATAATTAAAGTAATGTAAATGAAGTCATGTTACACTTGTAATAGACACATTGTCTATATAAAAGTATTCTCCAAATACCTTGTCACTAAGCCTCTTGAAGTCAGCTCAAAGTATGGTAAAGATACTTCTTGATGAAATTGACCTACCCTCCACAAATCATGTCGGCCTAATAGCTAGATATAGTCACTATATAAAGGGTGATGTAGCCTCATTGTAGGCTATAGCACCATCACTTTGGATCATGTCTTTAATTCAGTGCGAAGAAAAGTGCGAGAAGAGTCTTAGAGAGAAGGAGAATTGTGATTGGGTCGAGAAAAGGAAGTGTGTTATCTCTGTTAAAGGTTCTGCTCCCTCCTTGCATAACTCAGAAAAAGGCGAAGGGTATTTACAGCATGAAGGAAGGTCACCATAGTGTATACAAAGTTTGGTCTTGGGCAGAAGGAGTGTCATACATATCTCATTTTTGGGTTAGATTGCATCTAGCATAACTCAAAAAGGAGACGAAGGTGATTACGATACAAAGGAGGGTTATCACAACAAGAAAGAGATATCGGTCTTGGGAATCAAGGGTACAGAAAGAAGGTTGAGGAGGAGTCTCTAGGAGGCCGAGGCTAGATCAAAGAAAGTCAAGGAAGAAGCACATTATTTAGTGTTGGTAGACTAGGGACCTAGCTTCCCTAGTAGAGGTGTAGTACAGTGCAGAAAAGAGGATCGTCATAAGGAGCCAAGAAGAGAAATAAGGGATAGTGACAAGGGTCATGGAGGAATACTTGTGTCAGGGTACTTTGTCATGGTCTTGGTACTCGTCAATTGAAGGTCTCTAAGAAGAATCTTTGATCGTGTTTTCCTCTCAAAGACGAAATATTTTGGCCTTGGCTTGCAATCCTAAATTTTGTGTCTCTTGTGCATTTGATAATTTACTTGATGAAGAACATAATAATCTAACGAAGACAAGTTCTAAGAGAAAGAAGCATAAATTAAATCACAAGTAATTATAAATAAGAGAAATTGTAATAAAATCCCTAATTTCTCAACAGTTTTCAGGATCCTAATTGGTCTTAATCTCTTGGGGAGGGATGTCAGTGTGTTTTCGGATTGTATGCCCCACTTACATCACTGGAACTTGGAGGTCGGGTTATGTCATAGTAGCACTCAACTCATGTTTAATCTAGAGATCCTGTAAACATGGATAAATGTGGGTGGGGGGTTATATTTTGTGTGTGTATGAGTTAGATGTTAGATTTTAGACATTAGGTTTAAATAATTTTTAAATTCAATTTTTTTATACTGTAATTTTTTTTTATAAACAAAATTATGATCAAATTTTTAGATAAAAGAAAGTATAATAAGCATATCACATTAAAATATATAACATATAAATAATAGTTATAGATCAACATCCATTTTACCATATAAATTAAAATAATGATTCCATAATCATATTTAAATTTAATTAATAAGAAGATAAAAATTTAATATCTACAATATAACACAGATTTTTAACCATGGATATTCACCCCATTTTACCATGGATATTATTAAATTCTAAATAGGATTTCTGAAAATATCGTGGGTCAATACCATGGCTTATCAATACCACATACTAAAAAAAACATAACTCATTTAAAAAAATTATTATAAATATTTTAGTTTAATCTAATTTTATATCATTTTTTTAATTAAAACTCAACATTTACAATAAACATACAATATAACAATATTCTCAACCATGAACATTCACCCCTATTTTACCATGGATATTATTAACTTGTAAATAGGTTTTGTTACAATACCATGGACCAATACTATGACTTATCAATACCACTTGCCCAAAAAACATAACTCGTTTCAAAATGAAAATATTTTATAAATGTTTTATTTTTATTTTATTTTAAACATTATTAAAATTAAATCTAAAAATAAATAGGTATGGGGAGATGTAATCGTGTAAATATTTGTAAGCATTTACATGAAGTCTCAATTAAAAAATAATAAAAGGTTAAAAAATAATTGCCTGGAGAGACACCCTCCCACCTAGTATGTGGAGACTTTGTAATGTCCTGTAAACATTTTGATAGATTAAAATAAAATATCAATTAAAATAAATAACAACAATTATCAATAAAATATTTTGACTTAGTCAAATTACATAAAACTCAAAATAAAAATAAAATAAAATATATAATTTATAATTTATAATTATAATTACAATTACAAATAGTTATAATTATAATTAATTGAACCAAAACACTCTTCAACTTAGTATGGTAAAGATATTGTTATGTCCTATCCTATCCTATTTAAGATTTTGACTCCATCAAATTACATACAATTTCAATAATAATATTAAAAGAAGTAAAATATTCATTTACATATAAACAATTTTTGAACTCTAGATTTTGAATATAATATTTTATTTTAAACTATAATATAATATATATATATATATATATATATATATATATATATATATATATATATAATTATTCAATTTTATATTTAAAAAAAAATTACTCTATTGAAATTTTAAAATTTAATATTTTCACCATCAAATAAAAATAAAAATTGTATATACATATATAGTTGAATATTTTAACCCGCTCAAATTTAATAATAATAATAATAAATTTACCATTTGTGCTTTTATATTCACATTTTTACAACCTATTGTTTTGTCAATAATATTCTTATGGTATTTATATAAGGTAAGAGGAAGAGAGGAGGGAAGAGAGGAAGCTTATGGACCAAATAGAGCTCCATTTCATCTATTATTTATGGCCTTTTAATTTTAACCACTAGCCAAATTTCATGAATCAATTCTAGCATTGAAACAAGTTAGTGAAATATTTATTTGATTTGGATCATTTTAAAATGGAGTTGCTTTTAATGAGACTTTTTAGACCTTTCTCCTGCTGGAGTTGCTTTTAATGAGACTTTTTAGACCTTTCTCCTAGACTTTATGGCCGGAATCTAGGGGAAACATTTGAGGTGAAATCTTGATTTTTATTATTTAAACTGATTTTTTGACTATATATATGGATTTAGTACCCTAAAAAACCAGTAAGGCACTTGGATTGTGCAAAATTTAACCATCAAACTTGTGATTTTAATAAATTCTTGACAAATTTTATACAAATTATAACAAAAAAAATCCACAAAAAACTTTTCAAAAATTCTCATTAAAAACAACTAATTTTCAAATTTAAAACTGGTTTTTTCCTCTCCACCAAAAAAAATCATGAAAATGATATACATCTCAGCTGGTTTAACCAACTTCCTCCCAAAGCTCGGTCAAACATGGAGATTTTCCCTGATTATTTTTATTGTAATTCAACTCATAATTAATACTCATGTACAAAATACATGCAAGATTCATTCCATATAATATTTTTTAACAAAACAAATTGAACAGGAAGTCATCCAACAAATTCATGGAAATTAAGACTGGTATGTATTTCCTTTTGCTAAAAATCTGCAACATTGATCTGTATCACATTCTTCTCGGGCTTTGTGATTATTGTTAAACAAATAATTTATAATTCATCACTGCCGGAAATTTTTAATACGACTAGATCCATCTGCACGGATCTATCATGCGCCATGAGGGATCACGATCTCTCGACCTCGAGGTGAAAACCTATTTTTGGAGTGCAAAACTTGAGGAAAGGTTTGCACCTCGAGAGATTTGATCCCTCTCGGTGCATGATAGATCCAGAGTAAGATGAATCTAGGCTGGTTCCAGTTGGAGGCATCAACGTCACATTTTTCATATTATTAAAAATTTTGCGTATTTTTGAGATTTACATCATACTTTGAAATTTAGAACATTAGAAATACAAATTCTAACAAATGTTAGAACACTATTTTGAATACTAAACCACGTAATAATCGTAGAAATCAACATCTACACTATTCAATTATTTAAATATTTTTCTGGAACTATTGTACTAAAAATCATACTTTTCTCTCTTGCTCTTCAATATTAATAGGTTGAATTACTAAAACATAAAAATAAATGTACATTGTCAATAATTTTTCCTGCTTACAGTGAAATTAATGCACAATGTTAATCCAATCACTTTAAAATTAATGTACCAACAATGTACATCCAATTACATCAAATCAGAAATCAACGTTTACACTGAAATCAATGCATATAATGCAAACAATGAAATAGGATTAGAAAACAACATCTACAGTGAAATGGATGCATCTAATGCAGGTAATAAAATAGGATTAGAAATCAACATCTACACTAAAATTAATGTATCTAGTGCAAGTAAGCAAATAATATTAGAAACCAACATCACTGAAACCAATGCATCTAGTGCAAGAAATCAAATCGGATTAGAAATCACCATCTATACTGAAATCGATGAATTTAGTGCAAGCAATCAAATACGATTAGAAATCATGTACATTGAAATCAATGCATTTATTGCGAGAAAACATATAGGATTAGAAATCATCTACAGTGAAATCAATGCATATAATGCAAGAAATTAAATATAATTATAAATAAACATATACACTAAAATCGATGCATCTAGTGCAAGCAATCAAAATGGATTAGAAATCTCCATCTACACTGAAATCAATTCATCTAGTGCATGAAATCTTCTTCCCTCTCTCCCCCTCGAAGTACATCTTTGTTTCCTTCCCTCTATCCACTCTCTCACATCCTCCCTTTCCTTCCTATCTCTCCATTTCTCTCCTACATCTCTATCACTCTCTCTCTTCACCCTCCAACTCTGTTACTATATCCCTACCTCTCTCCTTCTCTCATCCCTTCTCTTCATATCTCATTCTTTGTCTCTTTATCTCATTCGAAAACATACACACTCTCTCTCCATCTCTCCCTTGTCACTTAATCTCTCTCTCCACTTATCAATCTCTTTGTATTTCTTCTTCCCTCCCTCTCTCCCCCTCTAAATCCATCTCTCTCTCTCTCTCTCTCTCTTTCTCTCTCTCTCTCTCTCTCTCTATATATATATATATATATATATTTTTTTTTTTCCCCCCCAAATTTTCTCTCTTCCCCCATCACTCTCTTCCTTTCTCTCAAGTCCTCTGTTTTGTCCTTCCTCTCTCTCCAATCTTCTTTCTTGCTCTCTCTCTCTCTCTCTCAACATCTACACTAAAATCAATGCATATAGTGCAAGAAATAAAATAGGATTAGAAATCACCATACACAATGAAATCAATGCATCTAGTGAAATAAATCGTCTTCCCTCTCTCCCCCCTCCAACTCCATCTCTCTTTCCCTCCCTTTCTCCACTCTCTCACATCCTCTCTCTCTTCCTTCCCCTTTCTCCCTTTTCTCCCATGTCTATATCTCTCTCTTTCCCTCTCTCTCCCTCTCTTCACCCTCCAACTTTGTCAATATATCCCTCCCTCTCTCCTTCTCCCCCCATTCCCTCCATCTCTCCTTTTTCTCTTTATCTCACCCCAAAACATACACATGCTCTCTCTATTTCTCCCTTTTCACTCCCTCTCTCTCTCCACTTCTCGCTCTATATGTATTTATTCTTCCCTCAAACTCCATCTCTCTATCCCTCCCTCTCTCCTCCTATCTCCCTCCCTCTCTTCTCCTCTCTCTCTTCCTTCCTCTCTCTCCCTTCCTCTCCTACTTCCCTCTCTCTTCCCTCATCTCTCTCTTTTCCCTCTAATCCTCTCTCTTCCCCCATATCTCTCTCTCTCTCTCTCTCTCTCTGCCCTCCAATCCTCTCACTATCTCCATCCCTCTCTCCTGCTCCCCCCCCTCATATTTATGTCTCCCTCTTCCTCGCATACCCTTTTCTACCTCTCTCACTCCTCTCCCTCTCTCTCTTCATTCCTCCTCTCCCCTCTCCTTGATTTTATCCCCATCTCTCCCTTCTCACTCCCTCTATCTCTCCACCTCTATCACTCTATGTATTTGTTCTTCCCTTCCATATATATCTAGAGTTAATATATATCATGATACATTAATATATATAATAATATAGAAAATTTAATATTGTATTAATCCAAAGTTATTAAATATAATAATATTAATATGAATATTAGATTTAATAATATTATTATTATTATTAATATTTTGATATTAATATTAGGGATAATAATGGTTTTTTTGGCACGACATTAATAATAATTTGGCCCATAGTATTTGACCTATAGGATTCACCTAAATAAAACCTATTTTTTGAGTGTTGGTAAATATAAAGAGATTTATAGAGTAAATATAAAAAAATAGGTTTTATTGATTTACCATCTTTTATTTACAATGGTATTTGGCCCATAGACATGGTATATAATTAGATGTTGATTTATAATGATATTTGATATGTTTTATATATTTATCATGCCTCTTTATACCTTTGTTATATTGATTTATTTATTTACCATAGCTCTTTTATAAATATGGTATTTAGCCCATGGTATTAATAATAATTTGGCCCATGGTATTTGGCATATAGGCTTCACCTAAATAAAACTTGTTTTTTGACTTATTGTAAATATAAAGAGGTTTATGGAGTAAATATAAAAAGAGGCTTTATTTATTTAGTGGAAGTAGTCAAATATAATTAGAAATCAACATCTACACTGAAATTAATTTTCATCTTTTTTTTTTCAGTGAAAATAGTAAATATCCATATTTATTTTCATCTTTTTTTCTACTGTTTTCTAATGCATAATGTTTTCTTGCCCTTTCCAGCTGGTAGATAACGGTTTCTATAGTGAATGCTTTCATACAAAATTAAATTTGACAAATGATTAAAATCTACAATGATAACCTATATGGATTTTTTATTCCATTAACTTTTATAACTCTTTCTATGTATATATTATTGAATCTTTTTTCAAATTTCCAAAACACTATATTTTATAATTAATTAAATAAATATATAAATAATTTTCATATATATATATATATAATTTTAAAATATCATAACATAACATATGACAATCCATCATTCTTAAAACATCATAATAGATTCAAAATCTGCAATTAATATCCTATAAAAAAAACGTCAAACATAAAGGTACGCAATTGATGTGAATTATTAAATGTTGCAGCACTTGACTTTACAACGTGAAAATTAGGTTTTCATCTATTGATCATAATCTACGAAGAAGACTGTCATGATAATTGGCTCTTTATGAACTTGGCCAGTAGGCATCGGCGTACTGTTGCAATAATTCTCTGAGATCACCTAACAGAAGGCGTCGTTTTCCAGAAAACCCTGAATATTTAAGGCTATCATAGCCATCATTGTCTGGTGTTAGAGTGTCTAGATCTTCTACTACGACTTTAAATTAGGCTCAACCGGTTTCATTATAGAGGCCATCAGAGTTATTTTCCAAATTTGCCACAATATCATCCCACCCTTAACTGCCAGACTTTGTCCACAAATCCAAGAACATTATCTAGCCTTACTGTTTTGCAGGTTTCTAGCAATTGAATTCTGGTTCAAAAGCCAAGTATGCAGACAATAAATTGAATGATATTGGAGAGGATAAATCAAATTTCCATCACATGACTGAGCAAGCAACTTAAAAGATGCCTCTTTCCATTAGATTGTTGAACATCAATCTCCAACTATTCAACTTTGTTCATCCACTCTAAAAGAGTTAATAATTTATCACGCACTGTTTGTTGTTTAAATTTGTGCAGAAAATGCCTACCAAAGGAGGCACAGACGGGGTCCCACTCTTCTTTTGTGACAATTTTTTCAAATCTTCCATGTTAACTTTCAAGTTTCACCAATTGAACAATTTTTTTCTTTTTCTTTTTGCAGTCTCACTGTTGCTCAAAATCTTCAATTTGAATTTTACACTACTTTCCTCGAGTCTCATCTTTCCATTTGGTTTCCATCGAAACTACTTCAAGCATTCTATAACGCACGCTTTGCAGTCATAGCGAGAGACTGGCAATTGCTTTTGGAATTATGAGTACGGGGCATGGAACTCCGATTAGGATTACCAAAAACCTTCGTGTGTGCGGTGGCTGCCACAGTGCCACCACATATATTTCCAAGATTGTTAGACGAGAAATTACAGTGAGAGATGGAGGCCGTTTCCATTTTTTCCAGGGTGAGCTGTGTTCTTGCAGGGATTACTGGTGATGCTCATTCATACAGAACAAACAGAAGCTTGAATGTTTACAAAAATGTGCATATTATTTCCTTTCAGTTGGCATACTACGTCTCATTATTATTCTGGTTTCTAGGATGTTGTGGCAATCTGGTAATAGAAGTACTTCAAATTCCGTAGACAGACAATAAATATTTTCACTGACAGTGTAAGTCTAGAGTCATGCATTTCAGAGTCTGAGTTTGTCTGAAAAAATTAGGATAAAGGGACGATAATTTGTTGTTTAAAGAGTTAATAATTTCTTTAAAGGCGTCGGCGTACTATTGCAATACTTCTCTGAGATCACCTAACAGAAGGCATCGTTTTCCGGAAAACCCTGAATATTTAAGGCTACCATAGCCATCATTGTCTGGTGTTAGTGTCTAGATCTTCTACTACGACTTTAAATTAGGCTCAACCGGTTTCATTATAGAGGTCATCAGAGTTATTTTCCAATTATCCCTTTATCATGAAAAAATCAAGATAAAAGGACGATAATTTGTTGTTTAAAGAGTTAATAATTTCTTTAAAGGCGTCGGCGTACTATTGCAATAATTCTCTGAGATCAGCTGTGAATTATCGTCGTCTACCTGAGAGAGCTCCAGCTCGGGAGCTTCCAGTTCGAACCTCGCCGCAGAAATGCTTGAAGTTTGGAATAAAAGCCGTGAACCAAATGCGAATCACCTCTAATGTTCGATCATAGTTGAGTTGTTTTAATTTTTTTTGTTTATTTATATGATTATTAAAACTTATTTGTTAAGCCGACGCTTAATTTTTATTTTTATTTTAATTTAAAATTTCAGCAGACATTGAGGACGTGACCCACCTGACATCGGGGTCACTCTTGTGTAATGAATGCGCCTCTCGGCGCAATCATAATTTTATTTCCTTATTTTTCAAGATCGATATATTATGGGAGTGATACTAAATATTAATATTGGAGTATGTGACTAATGAAAAAAATTATGAAAGAAGAAATGTTAAATTAAGGATTTCATAGAAAAGTAATTATTTATATTTTTAATATTTAGTTTTTATTATTATTATTTTTGTTTTGCTTTATTTGTTTCCAGATTCAACATATTAGTACAGTGATACTAAATTTTGGAGTTTGTGATCAAAGTGGAAGAAGAAATATTAAATTAAAGATTTAAAATTTATACTTGCTGTGATAGTTGACTTAAGTACAAACTATTTGTTATGTTATTTTATTATAAGAGACAAAAACATTTATTTTTTTTAGGAAAATATTACATGATGATCATGAATTAATTATGTTGTGTTGAAATAAAATCTAATATTTTCCATAAAAAGTAAAAGATTGATGATAAAAGTATTCCAAGAACTGAGAATTGGTGGAAGAGAAAAAACAATTAAAGACAATTACCTTTCTTGTAAGGATAAAAAGTACATCCCAGTGAGGAAAATGGGTTATGTTCTGTGATGAAGGAAAGGAAGAGAGTGATGATTTTCTTAGCTGGTAAAGGCCAGTGGAAACACTCAACATTCCTATAGATTCCTGGAAAAGAAGACTGGACTTGGGGTCCTGAGGTCTCTTTCGAAATCTCTGTCAACCTACTCTTCTCAGGGGTGGAGCATGGGGGGAGTGAGGCTGTAATTTCCTCGCTCATGCTAGGGAGCACATCATTAGGAGAGCCGACGTGAGATAAGTAAACATATTTATTTTAATGCAGGTATGTATTCAGAATTGTTTGAAATACATAAATGTTGTTAGACTAAAATACTTTCGATATGGATGTTGTGTCTTAGATTATGGAAAGAAAAAATTTTCACTGTGCATGTCAAGTATAAACTGTATCTGTCTCTGTTATTTTATGTTCTGGACTTGCTATGGAACTATTGAATATTTTTGGACTGTGTAACAAACTATGTGAATAAGTTGTAATTATAGCCTGACTGTTAAAGTAGAATACAGAAATGTCGGAATTACGGTCTGGCCTATATAGAGATGGAAACATATATATAAATGAAAGATACAAATTTGGAAGAAACTGCTAGTTTAGGGTCAAGGTCGAAACCCTAGACCCTATAACAAATCGTTTTTCCATAACTATGATATACACAGACATAAAACCTAGATGTTTTAGACATCTCTTAAATTACTTAACCGAAAGAAGTAAAACCAGATTCCATTCTTGAAAAGAAGATGGAAGCTTCTGTCTGTGACCTAGAAAATGTTACAGTCAAAATAATGGAAAGGTCTCCTTTATACCTGATACAATAGATTAATTTTTGGATTGGAAAGATATATATTTACTACAAAAATATAAAACTTCAGAAATGTAGTACTCGCATGCAAACTGCTAGAAAAAATGCATGTGAGGAAGAAACCCGGAAAATAAGAGTTGATACCTACAGGCACGATGAGACCATAAACCTTGATTATTCCTTGTTGATTTGAATAATGCGTTAACCGAAGAGTAGACATCAATCAGATTGACAGGCGCGACGAGAGCTGTTGGATCCAGCGGATCAATGACGGAAGATTATACCGCAGGTGGAGCGACATCGTATATAGCAAAGGTTAGCGATTAAGACTCACTTCGCGAGTTAAAGAGTTTTGTTTGCGATGCGAATTGTTGTAGTTGAGGCATAGCGCAGGTCATCAGATCCAATGGAGATCGAACAACGGAGATAGGAAATGACGATTGCAAATTGCAATTTGTGAAGGTTAATGCTAAGGGTCATCGCAAGGGAAGTTAAGAAATTTGCGATGCGAAGTGCGGGAAGCCACGTGTCGATGCGGCAATACAACATCACATCGCATAGAACATAAGGTTTAGCTCTTAACAATTTAAAGTTATGTAGTGGGGAATGCGAAGTGCGACTGTCCGTTGATTGGTCGGAGTTAAGGTGGGACCCTATGGTAAAGAACCCTCGCGTATTCATATTTTTTGTTTGGGTTTCTGTGTTGGATTGGATTATTGTTTGACCCGCGTATGTTACAAAAACTTCATTTTTGATTCGTGTAATGTATGTATATGGCTAACCCCCGAATTTTAATCTCTGTTACAAATAAAGGGGGATTTGTGATAAGTCTTAAGAACTATATTCTATAGTGTTATTATGATATATTGCAGCTAGCCTGCATCATGAAGGTAGGCTGAGCAGGTGTCATGCTACGATCCGAATCTCCATGCAAAGGACTCCAACAACCCTGTCCTAATTTAATGAATCATACGACAGCAGGGAATACATTATAATGTCAAATATTTTTGCTATATGGAAAGTACCATTGGAATTAAATAATTCTTGAAGTGATGAACCTTATGATAAGACAGAGTAATGTATATATTTAAAATTATGAAAAGGAAAACCATGCTAAATGTTGTGTTTTCTAAAGTCAAGTATACACATAGATATGGATCATAGTTATAATGTTGTATGGTATTGCATAGAAGTCCGTGTGAGGTAAAGTTTGTAGTTAGCAATATATAGAAGAAGTTTTATGTATAATTCATAGAAAATTAGATAAATATGGTTGGTAATTTGTATGTGTTCACATAGCTAGGTATAACACGGTAAAATAAATTTTTATTTTATTTGAGTTATGGTGAACATTACAAGTGGTATCAGAGCATCGCTCACACGCTGAGACCCTAGGGGTCATCTAACATGATAAATTGGGTGTAAATTATGTGCATAAAAGAAATAATATCGTAGAAGACAATATGAGGAGGGTATCGACACAAAAAACACCCCAGAATGCAGGGGAACCTACACCCCAACTCCAACCAGAAATGAATCCTGAAATGTGGATTCAGCTAAGTGTGGATCAACACCAACAGATTAGTAGACTGCTGGAGGAACAAAAACACCAAACCAACATACTACTAAGTACTGTGTAGAAGTTACAAGAAGGAATGGTCCGTGTGAGGAATGATAATGAGCGCCTAATGCAAGAGCAGAAAAGGATACTCAAGAGCCTTTCTGATAAACAGAATCAGGGAGTGATACAACCCAGCCCTGATAGAGACATGCAGGAAGAAAATGAACGACATGCCAATGACCAAACCACTAACAAAGTGGAAATAATCCATTCACAGTGAATTAACAAGAATGGAAACTACAATGAGTCTAAGTCTGGTAATGTGTCGGAACAACAATAAATTAAGAAAAAAAAAGTGGAACTATAAGGTGAGTTCTGGAAGATTAAACCACCTACGTTTGATGGAGAAACGGAGGAGGTGGCTGAAGCATGGTTGATTAATATGAACAAGTACTTTCAAGTTTATGATTACAACAAAAATATTAAAGCCAGACTGACCATATATCAGTTGAGAGAAAAGGACACCATGTGGTGGGAGGAAGTCAAGAATGTCTACAGCATTGAAGATCAAAACGTGACATGAGATTTGTTCCAGCAATACGTTAAAGAAAAATATCTAACAGAATGCTTCTATAAAGAAAATTCTAGAGAATTCCATGATTTGAAGTTGGGTCAAATGACGATGGATGAGTACATAACCAAGTTCACTTCCCTACTAAGATATGTTCCTTATCTGAGGGATGAAAAGGCTAAGGTTCAGTGGTTCTTAAGAATTTTTCCAACCAAAATGAAAGAATGAATTGAATTCATGAATCCAAGGACCATAGACGAAGCGATTCATAAAGCAAGAATGTGTTACCAATAGTCCAAGGCAAAAGGAGAACTGGGAAAAAATTGGAAGCCAAGAAAAGGGAAGAAAAGCAGTTCAAATGTCAAAAA
This sequence comes from Pinus albicaulis, assembly GCA_034641835.2. Lineage (NCBI taxonomy): Eukaryota > Viridiplantae > Streptophyta > Pinopsida > Pinales > Pinaceae > Pinus > Pinus albicaulis. Next base: position 945,197,606 of record CM076572.1, on the reverse strand, counting down.
TACTAGGACTGGTAACTTTAAGAATTCTGCAAGGAATTCAGTGAGAAAACAGTTTTGAAAGAACCACCAAAGAACCCGGTTGCTTACGGAAGAAAGGCCTACAGAGGCTTCCAACAAACCTGAACAAGGACAACCCAAGAAACTAGCTCTACAGTGTTGGGGGTGTGGCGAGGCTCATTACTATAAAAATTTCCCACGGTGAGGAAGAAGTGAAACAATTTCTAATCTACAATAAGCTTCTACAATGGGAGATGTAGCCCGAAATATACCCAAAATTAACGCAACGTTGGAATATCATCAGACAAATTATCAACCAATGATGATAGAACTAGAAGGTAAGCTACTTTCGCAACCTGTTTCTATTTTGGTTGACCCAGGTGGAAGTTTAAGTTATATAAAACCAAAAATAGTAGAAATATATAAATTAAAAAGTCAGAAATTCAAAAATCCCTAGCTGGTACAACTAGCCTCTAGAGTGAAGAGAAAATTTTGTGCCTAAATTCCAAATTGTACACTGGAAATTGGAACACAACAATTAAATGTGGATATGAATGTATTTTTGTTGGGATCCTACGATGTGCTACTGGGCATGGATTGGTTGGAGAAACACTAGACACTAGTAGACTGTAAATAAAATATTATATATTATAGAATGCAAGATGGGACTCCTAATGAGATACAAGGAATCAAGAAACCTTCACAGCTGCGTCCTATTACAACCTCTCAAATGAGTAAGTGTATTAGAAAAGGATGTTAGTTATATGCCATTCAAGTGGGTTTTGCTAATTCTAAGGAGAAGACTCCTATGATGGAGAACATACCTGCGGTACATGATTTCATGGACGTGTTTCCAGAGGATGTACCCGGTTTACCTCCAAGAAGGGACAACGATTTCACTATTGAATTGATGCCAGGAGCATCACCAATTTCAAGGGCACCATATTGAATGAGTGTACCAAAGATAACCAAAATGAAAATGCAGGTGCAAGAATTGTTGTATAAGGGGTATATTCAACCGAGTGTGTCCCCTTGGGGAGCATCGGTGTTGTTTGTAAAGAAAATGATGGAACTATGTGAATGTGCATGGACTATAGACAGCTCAATAAATTGATCGTAAAAAATAAATATCCCTTACCATAGATTGATGATCTATATGATCAGGTGAAGGGGCCACTGTATTTTCAAAGATATATTTAAGGTCGAGATACCACCAGATCCAGATAAAAGACGAAGATACCTACAAGACTGCCTTCCGTACCATATACGGGCATTACGAGTTTGTGGTATTACCGTTTGGTTTAACTAATGCACCAACAACATTTATGAGGTTGATGCATGGCATATTTCACCCATTTTTGGACAATTTTGTGTTGATATTCATTGACGATATTTTAATTTATTCAAATAACATGGAAGAGCACAAGGAGCACTTAAGGATAGTGTTGGAGATGTTAGGAAAACATCAGTTGTACGCCAAGTTCAGAAAATGTGATTTCTTCAAGGAAAAAATCCAGTATCTAGGCCATGTTATTTCTGCTGAGGGAATACCAGTCGATCCAGAGAAAATTAAGACGATTATGGAATGGCGAGTACCCCAAAATGTGGCAGATATCTTATCCTTTATGGGATTAGCTGGATACTATCGACGTTTCATTGAAGGGTTCTCAAAGATTTATTTTCTAATTACCTCTTTACAGAGGAAATGAAAAGTATTTAAATGGACTAATGAGTGCGAGAACAGTTTTGAAAGGTTAAAACACTTGTTAACCACTGCCCCAGTGTTGAGGATAGCTAACCCCAACAGAGAATTCAAGGTTTGTACTGATGCTTATAAAGAAGGAGTTGGAGCGATTTTATTGCAAGAAGGAGGAGTGGTTGCCTATGAATTGAGGAAATTAAAAGAGCATGAACATCGATACTCAGCCTATGATTTAGAGCTGACAACGGTGGTGCATGCACTCCGAGTATAGAGGCACTACTTGCTAGGAAAAATATTTGTGTTAAAAACCGACCACAACATCCTAACCAACTACTTCAAGCAAGATGATCTAATTTATCACCAGGAAATATGGAATGCCTTTCTAAGTGAGTTTGACATTGATATTCAGCATGTAAAAGGTAACCAAAATTGTGTGGCGAATGCTTTAAGCAGAAAACTGCATTGTGTTTATGAACTTTGCTATAACCAGATTGAATGAAAATTTTTAGATCAGATAAAAGAGGAAGCCGAGAAGGATCCTGAATACTGGTTTCTATGGTAGAAAGTGGAGGAAGCTAGAAGGCAAGAAAAACCTTTTGAATACGGAGTTAGTAAGGATCAATTGCTAACCTTTAAGGAAAAGATATATATTCCAAATCGAATGGGTTTGAGGGAGCTGATCATGAATGAGTATCACTACAATAATTACTCAGGACATCCAGGATACCAAAAAATTCTAGCAATAATTAGAAAGGTTTATTTCTAGCCTGGTATGCGAAGAAGTATTGCAGAATATTTAAACAAATTCCTGGAGTGTCAACAGGTGAAGGTGGAGCATCAACATCCAGCTGGATTTTTGCAGCCTATACCAGTGCCTGAATGAAAATGGGAAGTTATCTCCCTAGATTTTATTACTGGTTTAACAAGGTCAAAGCGACACAATGATTCCATTATGGTGGTGGTTGATAGATTGAGCAAGGAAACACATTTCATACCTATATAGTCTACTTACAAAACTGTGCAAATAACAAATATATTTATGAGAGAGATAGTTAGACTGCATGGAATTCGAAAGACTATCATATCTGATAGGGATGTGAAATTTACTTCAGCATTATGGAAGACCCTATTAACAGGTTTGGGAACCCAAATAAATTTCAACACTGCATATCATCCTCAGAGGGATGGAAAAACTGAGCGGGTGAACCAAATCTTGGAAGACATGTTGCACATGTATGTGATGCAGCAGCCAACAAAGTGGGAAGAGTATCTACACTTGGTAGAATTCACCTAGAACAATAGTAATCAGGATTCTTTGAAGATAAGTCCCTTCGAAGCTTTGTATGTACAATAATGTTGTACTCCCATCAATTGGAGCAACCCCGAAACCAAGTTTATGCTTGGATCGAAGATGTTAGATTAGATGGAATCAGAAGTAAGGGAGATCACAGAAAAGCTAAAATCAACTTAATATCGGCAGAAGGTATACGCCGATAAGAATATGACTTATCAGTAATTTGAGGCGGTTGATCATGTGTATGTAAGGATTAAACCAAAGAAGATCACCTTAAGGTGGGCTTCATGTACCAAGTTGGCTCCCAGGTTCTATGGACCTTTTCCGATAATGGAGAGAGTGAGAGCTGTGGCGTACCAATTGCCTTTACCCAGCCTTATTTGGGTGCACAATGTGTTCCATGTATCCTTAATAAAATGATATGTACATGAACCAAATCATGTAATCCACTGGCAAAGCATTCAGGTAGATTAAGATTAAAAATCCTATCTTGAAATAATAGATTTTATGAGAATTTAATTCAAATTTTGTTGACTGTAGGTCAAGACAAATGACGAGTTTATAGTCAAACCTCAGTGTATGCTCGATCAGAGAGAAATCATGCTCCAAAGGCAAGCCATCACCTAGGTTTAAGTGCAGTGGAAGCACTTCATCACGGATGAGCCTACCTAGGAAGATGAAGGACTTATCATGAGGCTTATCCAGAATTGTTTGTTGAGCTGGAGTGAAACACCAAGGATGGTGTTTACTTCCAGGGGGGATGTTGTGACAACTCACTTAACTACTGACTATTTGTTATGCTATTTTATTTTTAAGAGACAAAAACATTTATTTCTTTTGAGGAAAATATTACATGATGATCATGAATTAATTATGTTGTGTTGAAATAAAATCTAATCATGGAATAGTATTTCCATAAAAAGTAAAAATATTGATGATAAAAGTATTCCAAGAACTGAGAAGTGGTTGAACTGAAAAACAGTTAAAGACATTTACCTTTCCTTTGAGGATAAAAAGTACATACCAATGAGGAAAAGGGGTTCTGTTCTGTGACTAAGGAAGGGAAGAGAGTGATGATTTCCTCAGCTGGTAAATGCCAGTGGAAACACTCAGCATTCATGTAAAATTCCTAGAAAAGAAGACTGGACTTGGGGTCCCGAGGTCTCTTTTCGGAATCTCCATCAACCTACTCATCTTAGGTGTGGAGTACAGGGGGAGTGAGGATGTAATTCCTCACTCATGGTAGGGGGGACATCATCAGCATGGTTGACGTGAGATAAGTGAACATATTTATGTTAATGCAGATATGTATTCAGATTTTTTTGAAATGCATAAATGTTGTTAGACCGAAATACTTTCGATATGTGTTTTTTGTCTTAGATTATAGAAAGAAGACTTTTACACTATGCATTTCAATTATAAACTATATGTGTGTCTATTATATTATGTTCTGGACTTGCTATGGAACTATTGAATATTTGTGGACTGTGTAACAAACTATATGAATAAGTTGTACTTATATCTTGACTGTTAAAGTATAATACAGAAATGTCGAAACCATAGTCTGGCCTATATAGAGACGGAAACACACACACACACACAGATATATATATATATATATATATATATATATATATATATATATATATATGAAAGATACAAACGTGGAAGAAAATATTAGTTTAGGCTCCAGGGTTGAAAGCCTAGACCCCAGAACCAATCATTTTTCCATAACTATGATATACATGGAGATAAAACCTAAATGGTCTAGACATGTCTTAAATTACTTAACTGAAAGAAGTAAAACCAGATTCTGTTCTTGAGAATAAGACAAAATCTTTTGTCTGTGACCTAGAAAATGTTACAGCCAAAATAATCAAAAAATATCCTTTATACCTGATATAATAGATTAATTTTTTTACTGGAGAGATATATATTTACTACATAAATATAATACTATGGAAATGTAGTACTCGCATGCAAACTGCTTGAAAAAAACACATGTGAGGAAGAAACCCAACAAATAATAGTTGATACATATAGGCACGGTGGGACCTAAACCTTGCTTATCCCTTGTTGAGTCGAATAATGCGTTAAGCACAGAGTAGATATAAATCAGATAGATAGACATGACCAGAGCCATTGGATCTAGCCGATCAATGACGAAAGACCATACCGTAGGTGGAGCAACATTGCATATTGCAAAGGTTAGCAATTAAGACTCACTTTGCAAGTTAAAGAGTTTTGTTTGTGATGTGAAGTTTTATGGTAGAGTCCTAGCATAGGCTGTCGTATCCAGCCGATATTGAACGACAGAGAATGGAAGCAGTGATCAAAAATCGCAATTTGTGAAGGTTACGCTAAGGGCCATCACAAGGGAAGTTAAGAAATTTGCGATGTGAAGTGCGAGAAGCCACGTGTCGAGGCAATGCACCATCACATCGTGCATAACATAAGATTTATCTCTTAACGTTTTAAAGTTATGTTGTGCGGAATGCGAAGTGCTACTGTCTATTGATTGGTCGGAGTTACGGTGGTCCCTCCTGTAATGAACTCCCATGTATTCACATTTTTTTTTGGGTTTCTGTGTTCGATTGGATTATTGCTTGACCTTCGTATGTTATAAAAACTTCATTATTGATTTGCACAATGTATGTATGTATGTGGCTAACTCTCGAATTTTAATCTATGTTACGAATAAAGGGGGATTTGTATTAAGTCTTAAGAACTCTATTCCACAGCGTGATTCTGATATATTGCAGTAAGCCTACATCACGAGGGTAGGCTGAGCAGGTGTCATGCTACGATCTGAATATCCATGCAAAGGAATCCAACAACCTTGTCCTAATTTAATTAATCATACGGCAGCAAGGAATACCTTATAATGTCGAATATTTTTGCAATATGGCAAGTACCGTCAGAATTAAATAATTCCCGAAATGATGAACCTTATGATAAGACAGAGTAATGTATATATTTAAACTTATGCAAAGGTAAACCATGCTAAACGTTGTGTTTGCTAATGTCAAGTATACCCATAGATATGGATCACATATATGTCATATGGTATTGCATAGAAGTCTATGTGAGCTAAAGTTTGTAATTAGTCATATGTAGAAAAAGTTTTATGTATAATCTGTAAAAAATCAGATAAATATGGGTGGTAATTATATATGTTCATATAGCTAGATATAACATGGTAATTTTTTTTTTTTTTAATATTTGAACTATGGTGAACGTTACATTTAATATGATTTCATTAAATAATAATAAGTTAATATATATTAATCAACAACATTTAGTAATATAAATTAATAACAAAATTTTAATAACAATTAAAACTAATAATATTAATTATTAAATAACAATAAAATATCTAAAAATCAAATTGTGAATATTGAAAGTGTAAGAACAACATTACATTAAGATTTCTAATTTATTTATTAATAAAATCTTAAAATTTAAATTTTTTAATATATTAAAAAATATAAATAAAAATATATTTTCATTTATTTAAAACTAAATTCTAAACCATATAAATTTCTGATAAATTAATAATAATAATAAAAAATCATTTTTATAATTTAATAGTTTCCATATGAAAAATTAATACACTACCAACCAATTTTATGATATTAATAATAATAATAATAATAAATCATTTTTATAATTTAATAGTTTCCATATTTAAAATTAATACACTACCAACCAATTTTATGATATTTAAGTACAATAAATATAAAATATTTTAAGCAAATTCCCCAAATACTTTCATTATTTTGTTTATAAGAAAAACCTGGTTGAAAAAAAGCCGGTTAAAATAACAAATATAAGCAGCAATCGTTCCCTTTTAAAAAAAATGAAGATGCATCATCCCAAAGCATTTTTACTATTAAAAAAATCAAGATTAAAGTGACCATGATATTTTAAAAATTAATTTAAAGGTTATATTTTATATAGATATATACAATGTAAGCATAAAATAATGATGATGGTTATTATTAGTTAAGATTAATGTGGTTTATTAGAATTTTAGACTTTAAGAGATGAGAAAGAATCTAAGTTTGATTTTTCAAAATATTGTTTTAATGGTCAAAGAAAAGAGAAAAGATCATTATAGGTGGATTGGCTTAATAAGTCAAGAAGATTGGAAATGTGGCATATGGTAGGGAATTGAGAGCTAATGTGAGTAAGGCTCACACATTGTGAAAGGAAGTGCTTTTCATCTTCCACCTTCTTAGAATAGGAAATCTAACAAATTCTATCGGGGTCTTGGGAATAGACCACCTCAAGGTCTCACTCTGAAGCTCATGGGAATAGTTCTTATCTTAGCCATGTTCATTTTTTTCTTATTGCTGGACAACACAAAGAGATAAGTCTAATTATCCAAGGTGGGGCTCATCACCTCCTTATAGTATCTTAGCTTCCTTTTGGCCTACATCTCATGCTCAAAGCTTGTGCTTAAACTTGGAAGTAATAGTATTTTTGATATTAGCATTGCTTCCACCCATGCTTGAGGTGAAAGTAAAAGTTTTACAATTAAAATCCTATAAATTTTCAAATTATTAATTTATTATTTTATAATTTGATTACATAAAATAATATAAAAATAAAAAATGCTTGAAAGCGAAGCAATTTTACTATCAATGAAAAAAATCAAGATTAAGGGAGGATGCCTTATAGATTAATTTGTACGCCACATATTATATAGACGTAACAAGAAAGTAATAAACATATAAACTACTTTGTTACATACGATAATATAGCGTCCCTGGTCTTTTTTTTAATATACATTTTTAAGAAAAATATCATAATTTTTATAATTAGTACACATGTGGTTGATATATCCGGAATGATTCATTTTTCATTATTTATATATTAATTAATTTTGTAAATAAGAGTAATTAATAAAATTTAATATTAATATTTTTATTTATATTAATATTAATGTAATTAATAATATTCAATTATTAGCTTTGTTTTCCAAAGTTTTTGCTTGAGCCAACTGTTGAGGATTGATGAAGAGATTATTTATTTTGAAAGTTATCAAAGTTTGGATTGGCTAAATACAACTTGCTATCTCAGTGCAATGATTATGTAAAATTTCTTTTGTGATATAATATAATTTAGCTTAATTTACAAAAAAAAAAAAAAATTAATAATATCAATACTAGCAATTGCACTATATGTTGCAAAAGAAATGCGGTAAGGTTGTGGTATAGGAAAGAATAACATATAAGAAAGAAGAGGTAGTACGAACTTTTCTGACTCCAACTGATCCTTCACAATAAGGGGTGGAGAATTATGTTTACTCTACATAAAATCAAAATAATCATATTGGGTAATTGATGTGGAAGAACTTCTTTGTTATTAATTGCATGTGGTATGTGGTTTTTTCATAATGATGAGACATTTTGGCCAAAGTACTCAAGACCTCTATATGGCCAAATCTACATGTTTATTTCTTTTTTCTGCATGAAGGATGCACTTGGTTTTTATGACCAAGTTGGGCAGAATTCACCCTTCCACAAAATTATTTTCTTCTATCACATTCACAACGTTGAATTCCTCTGATACTACTCCTAAAAATTTGGCTCTACTCTACAGCTAGAATTATTTAATGGAATAAAAACTTATTGCTATGACATGTTGTACTTCATAAAAGACTACTAAGAAGCTTAAGTATGGTAAATCCACCTTCACCTGTCATTTGAACATAAAGCATAAAGCTATCTTAATCCTCAATTTTATGGATAAGAGACATTTGGGCCCTTTTTAACCCTTGGGGAATCTAGCGACTTCTTTAAGGACCATAATTGAAGACTTTAGTGCCTTTTAAAGATCATTTACTTTCCCATCAAATAAAAAACAACAATCAATTTTTGTACTGACAAGAATGGGAACAAATTTTAAATGCAATATCTCCCTTCCCTAGTGATAATACATTTTTGTTTTGAAATAGGTAAGTGCCTTTTGTTAGTATTTTCTGAGTCATTGAATTTAAGGGCATAGGTAAAGAGATTACTAGACAAAAAAAGAGGGGAGTGACAATCTCGTCTAATTTTTTCATGTGGGCCTTCTTTAGTTGATGAAGTAGTACGAACTTTCTTGTCCAGAATAAGTGGTGGAGAATTATGTTGAGTGAAATACTACGCATGTAACTTTGACTCCTCCTTACAATTGTAATGTTTCTCTTCCCATAACTCTATCTCTGGTTATAATTCTAGCTTTCTCTTGTTTATGAATAAATTGTCTCTATATCATTATTGCTTGTCTCATTTTGAGTGTTTGAGTCAAAATGTTAAACATGACATTACAATCTTTCTATCATACTTTGTTGGAGAGCATAATAGCAAAAAAATGTAATATTTAAATATATAAATAGGTATTTTCCTTTTTTTATATTTCTTTTATCCATCTAAAATATACTTTGTTGGAGAGCATAGTAGCACAAAAATGTAATAGTTAAATATAAAAATAGTTATTTTCTTTATTTTTTATATGGTTTTTTATCCCTGTAAAATATAAATTAATTGGTTCATGTGAAGTTTCATTTTATGATATAAATTTTATTATAAATAAAAAAATTTATGCTTTTGTACCCAAAAATTTAATGTTTATGTTTTTTACAAATGTTTTTTATTCATTAAACTAATTTATGTTAAATCTAGTTTTACTAAGTTATTAATTTAAAGCTCAAGTATTTTAAAAAAATTCATTATTAATTTAATTTCTTATATACTAAGAAATAATACTTATAAATTATAAAAAAGTTGTAACATAAATAATATATAACAAAAAAACCATGTATTTATGGAATAATAAAGAGTTGCAACAAAAATAATACAGAACAAGAAAAACTATATATATATGGACTTATGCAAATTTAGATACATTTTATTAAGTAAAATTTTAAAAAAATAATGGTTATAAACATTTAAAAACAATTTTATTAAATAATTAGTTTAAATAGAAAGTGAAGATTGATTTAGGCCAGCTTAGTTCCCCCTATAAAGAAACTACATTCTGCATGAATACCATGGGTCAATACCATGGGTTGTATTTATATTTTATCATTATTTTATTTTATTATTTTTATTTTTTTGCATTTTGACCTAGTTAAAATGTTCATTACATTATGTCAATCTTTTTATTTAATTTACTTTTATTTTTAATTTTGTGTAATTTGACATAGTCAAAATGTTAGACATGACATTACGACCTTTCTATCATACTTTGTTGGAAAGCATAGTAGCACAAAAATGTAATATTTAAATATATAAATAGTTATTTTCCTTTTTTTATATTATTTTTTATCCATGTAATATAAATTAATTTGTTTGTGTGGAGTTTAATTTTATGATACAAATTTTATTATAAATAAAAATTTTATGCTTATGTACCTAAAAATTTGATGTTTATGTATTTTACAATTTTTTTAATTCATTAAACTAATTTATGTTAAATCTAATTTTATTAAGTTATTAATTTAAATTTTATTAAAAAAATTGCGATTAAAATCTAACCAATTTTTAATAACAACATTTTAACTTCAAAGTCACCAAAAATTAAATTCAATCTAACTTATTAAAAAAGAAAAAAAACTAACATTATAAAATATATATATAAATATTTAATTTATCTAATGGCCTAGAATATTTCAATCGTCTAACATATAATCCAACAACTCAAACATGAACACAGTGACAGCTAAGAGAGTTGTTTCCAAATAATCACAACTTACAATGTAAATATTAATTAAACATTATTAATATTAAAATAATATAAACCATCAAACATAATTTTAATCTAATTTATAAAAATCCACTATCCATATATCAATTAAAATATTAATATATGACATAGAAAATATCAATTATCCCAAACTTATAATTGCAAAGTGTGCGATTAATTCAATTTCTCTGGGTATCAAGATATGGAGGAACCAGAATTTGCCACGCAAACTTACATTGCAGTAAAGATAAATAAAAATCGGCTCCAGTGCTCGCCGACTTATAAGTAAAATTATGCTCGAGTGCAATTACATTCAGATATCAATTAAAAATTAGATATTCAAAATATGCAATAGTAAGTGTGGCATGTATCAATATATATCAGTTTCTCTCACAGGAGGGGTATCCAATTATAGAGACGAATATCCAAGTACAGTGTAACCACTCTCTTAGCAGCTAACGGATGTTTAGTTTCTGTTAATTAATTATGAGTTAATTTTGATTTTTGTTATTTGGAATTCTGAACCAAGTTAATTTTGTTAAGAAATAAAAATTACTGAGAATTAGTTTTCTTGAGTAAATTATGGTAAAAGTAAAAAAATAGGACCTGGAGTTAGTTGGAACAGAAAAGAAACAGTTTCCCCACTGAAACTCAGGGATAAAAAGGAGATTCCAGGAGAGTTTTGGGGTTCTGCAACTTTAAAGAAAAGACTCTGCGTTTCTGGAAGGAGAAACCAGAACAGAGTGTCAGCTGGGTCGGAGACTGGACCGGATTGTCCCGAGTCTCCCCAGAGTTCTGTTCCGCTGGAGTTGGAGGGTTGGACCGGATTGTCCGATAAACCTCCTCCAGAATTATCTCAGAGGATAATCACCCAGGCAAGAAGCTCGGGGGAGGACTGTGTGAATATGAACACTCAGTTCGTGGTTGGGAGGAAACGAGCACCTACAGATGCTTGAACACAGATAAGTCTACACACAGTGAATACTAACTGTAAATTGTTAGAATGTAAAGTTATTCCTGCACGTTTAATTTATTCCATCTATTAATGCATTGAATACAAAGATAGCATCTACACAGTAATTGGTGAAATATTAAATGCTTGACTGAAAGGTTATTTCTGCATATTTCTGATGTAATAGAATATGAAGTTACTCTAGATAAAAGAATTGTACTGAAGATTGTAGAGTTATGATAAACACAGAAATTACAAATATACTGTAGAACGCATATATACCAGCACAGAGAAATTATAGCAGTAGTAAACTCAGAACTTTGTTCGAAAATCACAGAAAGAGGATCATTCAGTTCTAAGCCTAATTACTGAACCATGCAACTAAATTGAGGTGTTAACCGAAGGAAGAGAGGTAGCTCTCCGCCCTGGGCATGTCGCTTCTGCTAAGTTAGCACTCGGACAGCAGGGGTGGTCCGGTCACCCGAATTATGAACCATAAGCAAACATTAAACTGACAAGAATAGCATAGTACAGAGATAGTAGCGAGAATGTAAATGAAATTACAGGGCAGAGTAAAACAAAATAGACCAAGCAGAATATGGCCAACCAATCTCGTTACTACCCAAGTGGTGGCAAGCAGATAGTAGTAATTCATATATAGCTTCAGTAGACATTCACCAGAATGATACATAGAGTAATACATGTAAACCGGGAATGCGAGTATACCATAATAAATACCAAAATAAATCTTAACAGTCCTTAAATGAGACGAAGTAAACTATCTAGCCACAGGCAGTTTTTTATAAAGATTTGTTCAAATATCCAACAACCAAAACCTAGCTCGAAAATTGTAAATACGGACAAATTGCCATTGTTCTTCCCTAAGACTGTGAGTCCTTGGACGAAAATTTGTAGTAACGGCCAGGCCAAAGTTAATAGCGGCAGAAAGCCCTATCAGGTCTCAGTAGCAGATTTATACACTTAAATAAATGTACAGACACAAGTTCTGGAGCCTGGAACCCGCTCAAAAACCCTAGCCAAGAACATACTAATAACAAAACCCTGACCGTTTACATAACTATTAGAAACCCTTTTTACAGGAGAACAGATTAAACCCTCGAAGCTTTCCTTGAAAAATCGAACGGCCGAAATCAAGGGGTACCTGTGCACAGGAGCGCCGAGTTAAACATTTGCAGCAAGACGAAGGAAGAATGGAATTGTTTGTTCCAGTTCCAGGCGCTGAGTAAAAGAAATTACCTGCAATCGAAAACAGAAAGGTATTTAGTAATGGAGTAGCAAATAATCATTCTTACCAAGCCAACAATGACCTAAGGAGCAACGAGAACAACTATTGAAAACCCTTACAACATTACCTGAAGAAAATCCTCTGGGGCAAAACTGTGACAGCGAACCGAGAGTCGGTAATTGAAATTTTCCATGAGGAAGGCCGAGGAACGAAACCCCTAGTATCTCCGAAACGAGCTCACGGAACATAAGGAGGTAACCTTGAAATCGAATGACCAGGGGAGAAGCCGTCAGCGCAGTTTGGAATAAACCAATGCAAACACAGTGAAGGTAGGAGGCCGATAAACTCGAAAGAACTATCATGGCTGAGTAAGAAGTTACCTCCAGACACCGGAACGAGGGCCACGAGCATGGCCAAACACCAGACCGGCCGGAGCCGTTCCAGAACCCTCCGCCAAGCGAAAACAGAAAACAGCAAAAGAACCTGAAGCGGGAAGGCAAGTCATTGCGGATGGCTTTGGGGACAGTGCACCGTTGGATGGTGGTAGATCCACGGTGTGGAGACCGCCGGGTGGAGAGAGTTACAAGTGGCCTCCGACATTAAACATTCACCATAAATCGTCCATCACACTGAGAAATCCGTAAACCCGTAAACCCAAGTTTAACAATCACATTTAATATGTATGCAGTGGTAATTTAACACGTAAGCATTGTACACAGTGCGAACCATGGTGACTGGGGTCTAATTCTCAAGTTAAAGAGCTAAGTCCGAATACCATATCCGAATCACATTTAATATCAACAAATGTTGTACAGTGAATCATCAATAAGAGATACAAAAAGTAAAAGTGCGGGACATAAATAGCAGATGACCATGGTATTATTTACCAAGGGGTACAATAATTAACATTGTAAATGTACAGATATAAGCCCGAATAATTGCTAATAACCAATGAATAAATTTTTTTTATGGTATGGTAAGTTTTGTTTTTATTTTGTTAAATATGCATGCTACAAGTGGTATCAGAGCGTGTTACAACGTTGGGCCCTCAACTGGGTCGACTAACGCTATAAAACATATGATTACACAGACAGGAAGAGAGAAAGAGCCAGACAAACAGTCAGTCAGATCAATAATGGAACGACAACCAAGGCGGACACCGTCGCAACAGCAACAGCGAAATGCCGGAGAAATTCAACCCCCACCAGAAGGCAACCCCGAAATGTGGGTTCAACTGGGAATAGAGCAGCATCAGCGGTCCAACAGATTGATTGAGGAACAGCAACACCAGAATCGTATTTTGTTGCACACAGTACAACAGCTACAGGAAGAAATGGAACGAGTACGCCAGGACAATGCTAGGATGATGCAGGAACAGGAGAGGATATTAAAGAGCCTCTCCGATAAACAAAATCAAAGGGTTGAAAAGCCCAGTGCTGAAAAAGAACCTCAGGAAGAAGATGAACAGCACTCAGGGAAGCAAGGCACTGACCGAAGAGAAAGAAGTGTGTCTCAGCGAAGTTTCCCACACAGAAATTATAATGAAGCTGAATCTGAAAACGAAAACGAAAGGAAAGCGAATAAAAAACAGAAGGTAGAGCTGCACGGAGAATTCCGGAAGATAAAGCCACCTATGTTCGATGGCGAAAAGGAGGAAGTGGCAGAGGCATGGTTGATTAATATGAACAAATACTTCCAGGTGTACGAGTACGACAGCGGTCTCAAGGCACGACTAGCCATTTATCAACTGAAAGATAAGGCCACCCTATGGTGGGAGGAAGTGAAAAATGTGCGGGGAATTGAAGACCAAGATGTAACATGGGATAAGTTCCAACAGTACTTCAAAGATAAGTATTTGACTGAGCGATTTTATGATGAAAAGGCTCGGGAATTTCATGATTTAAGGCTGGGACAGCTGACCATGGACGAGTTCATCACTAAGTTTACGTCCTTACTGCGTTATGTACCGTACCTAAGGGAAGAGAAGGCCAAAGTTCAGAGGTTTCTGAGCAGTTTACCTGCCCATATGAAGGAACGGATCGAGTTCGTAAATCCTAAGACAATGGATGAGGCCATCAGAACAGCCAGGTTGTGTTATCAGCAATCGAAGAACAAGGTGGATCAAGGTAAAGGGTGGCAGTCAAAGAAAGAGAACAGAAGCGGTGCTGGTTTCAAAAGAAGTAAAACCAGTAACTTCCGTAGCTCAGCCAGAAGTTCAGTTAATAAGCAATTTGGAAGGAACCATCAGAGGATTCGATGGCCAGGAGAAGACAAGACAATGGAAGCATCCAGCAAACCTGAACAGACACAAAACCAGAGGCCACCTCTGCAATGTTGGGGCTGTGGGGCTGCACATTACTACCGAGATTGCCCACAGCGGGGGAAAACTGAAGCAGTGCACAATTTGCAGGAGGCTTCTACTGTGGGAGATGTTGCTAGAAGCATACCCATAATTAACGCAGCATTGGAGGACCGGCAAGCCGATTTTCAGCCTACCATGATTGAACTGGAAGGTAATTTGTTATCCCAAACTATTTCTGTTTTGGTAGATCCGGGAGCCAGTTTAAGTTACATAAGTCCTAACTTAGTGGAAAAATGCAAATTACCAAGTCAAAAGTTTAAAAAGTCATGGTTGGTTCAGTTAGCCACAGGGGCTAAACGAAGAGTTGTTGCCAAAATACCAGACTGTGCACTACAAATCGGTGGACAGCAGCTAATAGTGGATTTAAATATTCTGCCTTTGGGGTCCTACGATGTACTGTTGGGTATGGATTGGCTGGAGAAACACTGGACTCTTATAGACTGTAAGGAGAAGATTGTTTACTATAGAGACCAGAATGGTAATCGTCAGGAAATACAGGGCATAAAGAAACCTGTACAGCTGCGACCAATTACCGCTTCCCAAATGGCAAAGTGCATGAGAAAAGGATGCCAGCTGTATGCCATACAAGTAGGAGTATTTGAGTCTAAGGATAAAGCAGCTGCGCTAGAAAACATACCTGTGGTACAACAGTTTAAAGATGTATTTCCTGAAGAAATACCAGGGTTACCACCTAAAAGGGATGTTGATTTCACTATAGAACTGATACCAGGAGCTTCGCCAATTTCACGGACTCCCTACCGTATGAGTGTACCAGAATTGACTGAGTTAAAAATGCAGCTTCAGGAATTGATAGATAAGGGATATATTCGACCCAATGTGTCACCATGGGGAGCACCTGTACTGTTCGTTAAGAAGAAGGATGGAACCATGCGCATGTGCATGGACTACAGGCAGTTAAACAAGCTGACAGTTAAGAACAGGTACCCCCTTCCTCGTATTGATGACCTGTTTGATCAGGTGAGGGGAGCTACTGTGTTCTCAAAAATTGATTTACGGTCTGGTTATCATCAGATCAGAATTAAGGATGAGGATATACACAAAACTGCTTTCCGCACAAGGTATGGCCACTATGAATTCGTGGTATTACCTTTTGGTCTAACTAATGCACCAGCCACTTTCATGAGGCTGATGCATAGTGTTTTCCATCCCTATCTGGACAATTTTGTGCTAATCTTCATTGATGACATACTGATTTATTCCAAAAGTGCAGAGGAACACAGAGAGCATTTGCGAATGGTATTGGAACTGCTAAGAAAACATCAGCTGTATGCAAAATTTAGTAAATGCGACTTCTTTAAGGAAGAGATACAATATCTGGGGCATGTAATATCTAAGAGGGGTATAGCTGTAGACCCGGAGAAAATTAAAACCATCATGGAATGGAAGGTGACACAGAGTGTGGCAGATATACGATCTTTTATGGGTCTCGCTGGTTACTACAGGCAATTTATAAAAGGGTTTTCAAAGATAGCCTTTCCCATTACTTCTCTACAAAGAAAAGGGAAGACTTTTAAATGGACCAAAGAGTGCCAAGAGAGTTTTGAAAGACTGAAACGATTGTTGACTACAGCACCTGTGTTAAGCGTAGCAGATCCGGATAAAGAGTTTGAGGTCTGTACAGATGCGTGCAAGGAAGGAGTTGGGGCAGTATTATCACAAGAAGGAAAGGTGATCGCTTACGAATCCCGCAAGCTAAAAGAACATGAGCAGCGGTATTCAGCTTACGATCTGGAGCTGACCGCAGTTGTGCACGCTCTCCGGGTATGGAGACATTACCTACTGGGAAAGAAATTTGTTTTAAAGACTGATCACAGTAGTTTAACCAATTATTTTAAGCAAGCTGATTTAAACTCACGACAAGCAAGATGGAATGCTTTCCTGAGTGAGTTTGATATAGATTTGCAGCATGTAAAAGGAAAAGAGAACAGGGTAGCAGATGCATTGAGCAGAAAACTACATGGAATTTATGAGTTATATGTTAATCAAATTGAGACCCGATTTTTGGATCAAATCAGAAGGGAAGCAGACAAGGATCCTGAATATAAATACCTGTGGCAGCAAACACAAGCACTCGAAGGCCAGGGTGGACATGGAGAATATGAGATCAACCAAGACGGGTTGCTGGTTTATAAGAAGAGGATAGTTATTCCAAACCGAATGGAATTAAAAACCCTGATATTAAATGAATATCATAAAAGCAATTACGTAGGGCACCCAGGATACCAAAAGATGCTGACCGCTATAAGGAAGGACTACTGCTGGCCAGGTATGAGGAAGGAAATAGCAAGTTATCTAACTAAGTGTTTAGAGTGTCAGCAAGTGAAGGTAGAACATCGACACCCAGCAGGCTTAATGTAGCCTATACCCATTCCTGAATGGAAATGGGAGGTGATCTCATTGGATTTTATTACCGGGTTACCCAAATCAAAGCGGGGTAATGATTCCATAATGGTAGTGGTGGACAGACTAAGTAAGTCTGCACATTTCATACCCGTCCAATCCACTTATAAGACAGTTCAGATAGCGGATTTATTCATGCGGGAAATCTTCAGACTGCATGGCATTCCTAAAACTATTATCTCAGACAGAGATGTGAAATTCACGTCAGCTTTCTGGAAAACACTGTTTACAGGATTGGGAACGCAGGTACATTTTAGTACTGCATACCATCCGCAAACAGATGGTCAGACCGAGCGAGTGAAACAGGTATTGGAAGACATGCTGAGGATGTATGTTATGCAGCAACCAGTGAAATGGGAGGAGTACATACACTTGATAGAGTTTGCCTACAATAATGGGTATCAGGAGTCATTAAGGATGAGTCCATTTGAGGCGCTTTATGGGCGACAGTGCAGAACTCCCATTAATTGGAGCAGCCCTGAGAATAGACTCATGCTAGGACCGGACATGTTAGCAGAAATGGAAGCAGAGGTGAAGAAAATTCGACAGAATTTGAAAGTAGCACAGGACAGACAGAAGGTGTACGCGGACAAAAAGAGGTCATATCGAGAGTATGAGGTTGGAGATCATGTGTATGTCAGAATTAAGCCAAAGAAGAGTACACTAAGATGGGCCTCTTGTGCAAAGCTAGCACCTCGGTTTTGTGGTCCTTTCCAGATACTGGAAAGAATAGGACCAGTAGCATATCGATTAGCTCTTCCCAGTCATATTCGAGTTCATAACGTCTTCCATGTGTCGTTATTGAAACGATATGTTCATGACTCCAAACACATAATTCATTGGCAGAACATTCAGGTAGTGGGTAAGCCTAACTGATAAATAATAATGCAAAGACAAAGGACTTGTTTATTGACTAAAGTTTACTGTGTGCAGGTAGAACCAGACGGGGAGTTTCTGGTCGAGCCCCACAGTATCATAGACCGGAGAGAAATCATGCTCCGGAAACGAGCCATCGCCCAGGTTAAAGTGCAATGGAAGCACTTTGGACCCGAGGAAGCTACCTGGGAGGACGAGAATTTTATTCGGGAAGCTTATCCTGAACTTTTTTCCTGAATTATGATGAGAACATCGGGGACGATGTTCTCTTCCAGAGGGGGATAACTGTAACCACCCTCTTAGCCGCTAACGGATGTTTAGTTTTTGTTAATTAATTATGAGTTAATTATGATTTTTGTTATTTGGAATTCTGAACCAAGTTAATTTTGATAAGAAATAAAAAATTACTGAGAATTAGTTTTCTTGAGTAAATTATGGTAAAAGTAAAAAATAGGACCTGGATTTAGTTGGAACAGAAAAGAAACAGTTTCCCCACAGAAACTCAGGAATAAAAAGGAGATTCCAGGAGAGTTTTGGGGTTCTGCAACATTAAGAAAAGACTCTGCGTTTCTGGAAGGAAAAACCAGAACAGAGTGTCAGCTGGGTCGGAGACTGGACCGGATTGTCCCGAGTCTCCCCAGAGTTCTGTTCCACTGGAGTTGGAGGGCTGGACCGGATTGTCCGATAAACCTCCTCCAGAATTATCTCAGAGGATAATCACCCAGGCAAGAAGCTCGGGGGAGGACTGTGTGAATATGAACACTCAGTTCGTGGTTGGGAGGAAACGAGCACCTACAGATGCTTGAACACAGATAAGTTTACACAGTGAATACTAACTGTAAATTGATAGACTGTAAACTATTCCTGCACGTTTATTTTATTTTCATCTATTAATGCAGTAGATACAAGGATAGCCTCTACACAGTAATTGGTGAAATATTAAATGCTTGACTGAAAGGTTATTTCTGCATATTTCTGATGTAATAGAATATGAAGTTACTCTAGATAAAAGAATTGTACTGAAGATTGTAGAGTTATGATAAACACATAAATTACAAATATACTGTAGAACGCATATATACCAGCACAGAGAAATTATAGCAGTAGTAAACTCAGAACTTTGTTCGAAAATCACAGAAAGAGGATCATTCAGTTCTAAGCCTAATTACTGAACCATGCAACTAAATTGAGGCGTTAACCGAAGGCAGAGAGGCAGCTCTCCGCCCTGGGCATGTCACTTCTGCTAAGTTAGCACTCGGACAGCAGGGGTGGTCCGGTCACCCGAATTATGAACCATAAGCAACCATTAAACTGACAGGAATAGCATAGTACAGAGATAGTAGCGAGAATGTAAATGAAATTGCAGGGCAGAGTAAAACAAAATAGACCAAGCAGAATATGGCCAACCAATCTCGTTACTACCCAAGTGGTGGCAAGCAGATAGTAGTAATTCATATATAGCTTCAGTAGACATTCACCATAATGATACATAGAGTAATACATGTAAACCGGGAATGCGAGTATACCATAATAAATACCAAAATAAATCTTAACAGTCCTTAAATGAGACGAAGTAAACTATCTAGCCACAGGCAGTTTTTTATAAAGATTTTTTCAAATATCCAACAACCAAAACCTAGCTCGAAAATTGTAAATACGGACAAATTGCCATTGTTCTTCCCTAAGACTGTGAGTCCTTGGACGAAAATTTGTAGTAACGGCCAGGCCAAAGTTAATAGCGGTAGAAAGCCCTATCAGGTCTCAGTAGCAGATTTATACACTTAAATAAATGTACAGACACAAGTTCTGGAGCCTGGAACCCGCTCAAAAACCCTAGCCAAGAACATACTAATAACAAAACCCTGACCGTTTACATAACTATTAGAAACCCTTTTTACAGGAGAACAGATTAAACCCTCGAAGCTTTCCTTGAAAAATCGAACGGCCGAAATCAAGGGGTACCTGTGCACAGGAGCGCCGAGTTAAACATTTGCAGCAAGACGAAGGAAGAATGGAATTGTTTGTTCCAGTTCCAGGCGCTGAGTAAAAGAAATTACTTGCAATCGAAAAAAGAAAGGTATTTAGTAATGGAGTAGCAAATAATCATTCTTACCAAGCCAACAATGACCTAAGGAGCAACGGTTATACTTAAAGTTAAACTCTCATAACACACCAAGAAAATCCTCTGGGCAAAACTTCCAGGATGTCAACCGAGAGTCGGCACTGAAATTCTTTCATGAGGAAGGTTTTCCAGGAACGAAAACTCTCAAATATCTCCCTAGTACCCAGCTCACTAACACAAGGAGGTAACCTTGAAATCGAATGACCAGGGGAGAAGTGTTCAGCCAGCTTTGGAATAAACCTCTGCAAACACAAAGAAGGTAGGAGGCCGATAAACTCGAAAGAACTATCATGGCCGAGTAAGAAGTTACCTGCACATCGCAACGAGGGCCAATGCAGCATGGCTAAAATATCGTACCGCCGGGTTGTTTAACCTTCGCTAAGCGAAATGAAACAGCAAAAGAACCTGAAGCGGGAAGGCAAGTCATTGCGGATGGCTTTGGGGACAGTGCACCGTTGGATGGTGGTAGATCCACGGTGTGGAGACCGCCGGGTGGAGAGAGTTACAAGTGGCCTCCGACATTAAACATTCACCATAAATCGTCCATCACACTGAGAAATCCGTAAACCCGTAAACCCAAGTTTAACAATCACATTTAATATGTATGCAGTGGTAATTTAACACGTAAGCATTGTACACAGTGCGAACCATGGTGACTGGGGTCTAATTCTCAAGTTAAAGAGCTAAGTCCGAATACCATATCCAAATCACATTTAATATCAACAAATGCTGTACAGTGAATCATCAATAAGAGATACGAAAAGTAAAAGTGCGGGACATAAATAGCAGATGACCATGGTATTATTTACCAAGGGGTACAATAATTAACATTGTAAATGTACAGATATAAGCCCGAATAATTGCTAATAACCAATGAATAATTTTTTTTTTATGGTATGGTAAGTTTTGTTTTTATTTTGTTAAATATGCATGTTACATACAGAGGAACCGCAGAGATAACCATAAAGTTTTCTGCATTGAGGATCTAATGCCAGAATTATTTTTTAATAAATTAAAAAAAAAATAGATGTAAAGAAATTATAAAAATATTTATATATTTTATATATTATTTATTAGATCATGTACTGGACGAAAAGTATTCTTAAATTTACTATTCATGATTTAAAATCTTAAAATTCATCTGACTCAATTCCAATATACACTAAACACATCTAAAACTTTGAGCATAAGTACTTCGTCTTTCACAGACATTGCAACAACGAATTAGCTCATTCTTATCTTGCTAATCACAACTTCAACGCTAGTTGCGTAATGTAGTCATCGTTATGGGCTATATGAAAGGAAAAATCATGCTCGTATGTTTGTAAGACTATTACCAAATGCTGGCCACTAACCATTGCTTAATCTAGTCGATTTCATCTTGAAGACTATTACAATAGTCTTCCATGACATGCCAGGTATGAGGATTGTGTAAATGGTCATCAAGATTTTTTTGTCGTTTTCTAGATTCTGAAGTTTCATTGTTGCATCTTTTATTATAAATTTTCATTTTTTTTTTCAATTTTTTTTTTCAATTCTCACAAATTTATAGAATTATTTTTTTTGCTAAATCCAAATTTGTGTTTTTATAATTTTAGAGATATCCATACTCTTTGTTCATAGCGTCAAAAGTTAAATCTGTATTTGTGCTTTAGAAATAATCCATACCCTTTGGTCATACCCTCAAAAGTTGCGTGATTGTAACTACTAATGTGACGGGAATGTAACTCTCCATTAAAATAGAATCGAATTCGAACAAAATCTCAAATATATTCCGGATTTTCATCAAAGGGACATCGCTATGGTAATGAAGGACTGTATAGATACTGGTCTTTTAGATTCATAAAGTTGATTCATAAAGTATTTCGTTATAACATTAGTACAATCTCCAGGTAATCAAAATCAACCACAGAATTCCTTTTTAAAACAAAAAGTCGATAATCCTTGTAAAGACTTTAACTATATTGAACTTAACATGAAGTTTATAATCATTTCCTTTTTTTAATAGCTTTATTATTATTTTTTAAAAGTTAGGAAATTTGTTGGATTAATGTAGGAGAGGTTCATGATCTATTTTCTCATATGCTTTATAAAACAAAAAATACTTTTAGTGAGCTGTAAGTTAGATATATTAAATCTTATGATTAAATTAAGAATATATTTAACAACATGCAAGTTAAATATATCAAAATTTATGACTTAACAAGAGCAGAAACCTTCCAAAATAAAAAATGTACTACCTAAATAAAAATCATAAAAAACCATACACTCAATAAAATTTGAATAACAGTGATATTTCACTGTATCTGACTTCCCTTACTATTAAACTAAGAATGAAAAGTTTGGATTAGTTCATTTTGAGACTCATTCTGTACCCTTTTCCAAATTATATGTTCCTTCTTGGGATCCCTACCTTGGCCAGGCTGGCTTCCTAACTCCCTTACTATTAAACTAACAATGAAAAGTTTGGATTAGTTCATTTTGAGACTCATTCTGTACCCTTTTCCAAATTATATGTTCCTTATTGGGATCCCTACCTTGGCCAGGCTGGCTTCTTAACATTGGCTTTTGTATTTTAACTCCGGCTCTTTTTAATTCCTTGAAATACGTTGGATGCTACATTTTAGCTACAATTCATCAACTCGACGAAACCAACATGAACCAATTGGTACTAAATTCTGTGCCACAAATATCACGCCGAAGCTACGGCTTCTAGCAGAAATATAGTAATCATAATGCACTTCCACAATGACTCCCGGTCCTGTTCGAGCTCATGAAAAAGATGTGTGAACTTGACCTGTCATGAAAAAGATTTGTAGAGCTGTTGCAAGCTATCATGAAAATTATTTGTAGAGTTGTTGCAAGCTATTGCATTTACCTCTTCGAAATAATAGACGACATTGAAAACTTTCAGTGAA
The DNA here is from genome assembly GCA_034641835.2 of Pinus albicaulis. NCBI lineage: Eukaryota > Viridiplantae > Streptophyta > Pinopsida > Pinales > Pinaceae > Pinus > Pinus albicaulis. Next base: position 945,173,982 of record CM076572.1, on the reverse strand, counting down.
ATTGTTGAAATGTAGTAATAGAATTGACGGAAATGGGTATCTTTGTACGCAAATGCAATTTTATAAAAAGAACTATCATGAACAGATATGCACGTTATTTTGCCAGTTATTGTTTTAACCTGTTCCAAATAAATAGAGGGCGGTGAAAACTTTTTTTTGCAGTCGTTGAAATGTAGCAGTAGAATGTACAGAAACGTGGTAGCTTTGTACTGAAAAGGAACTGAACAAGGTGTGTCACGTCTTTAACGCTGACGTGAGAGAGATGGTCTTTCTCTCCTTTTTTCCATTCTCAGTTTTAAAACGGTTATTATGACATTCCAGAGGCCATGCATGCACCAAAACAACACCGTATCAAAATAATGGAAAATAAAGGAGTAAAGGGAAAATTAGAAACAAGGTTTGTAGAAATTAAAAAATAAATTTTGAATTTAATGAAAAATAGGAATATTCAGCTTTTTTTCACAATAATAACATAATTTCAAAACAAATCCGTATCAAAATAATGGAAAATAATGGAGTAAAGGAAAATTAGAAACAAGATTGGTAGAAATTAAAAAATAATTTTTGAATTTAAAGAAAAATAAGAATATTTAGTTTTTTTTCAAAATAATCACATAATTTCAAAAAACTTCTGCTTTAGTTAAATTTATTATTAAATAAATTTGGTTGAATGATAAAGTTAAATTTAAATTTGATTTGGTCATAGTCAATGTTTCATTGTGCAAAGTTTTCCTTCTGAAAAATTTCATTATAAACTCTACACATGTAAACCTTACAATGGAAAATACTCCTATAATTAAGATTCTCAGTTTTCACTACAAAGTTATGGTCAGAAAAACAATGTTTATTCTCCACATGCCCTTTGACAAATTAAATATTTTATTATTAAATAAATATTAAAAACTTTGATTATATATGTGTAGAGAGAATATGTATATACACAGTCTAGCATAAGCTAAATATTTAATTATTAGATACATATTAAAAACTTTGGTAGCATTTTATATATATGTAGAAGGAATATGTATATATTGAGTCTAGCACCAATTCTTTAAACTCTTTTTCATTTTTAAGAAGACCTAAACTAATTACAAAGAACAATTTAGATTCATAAAATTTATAATTAACTAAATTTTATTTGGTAAAAAAATTAAAGTTAAATTTGATTTGGTCATACTCAATATTTTATTGTCCATTGTTTTCATTGTTTAGAGCAACTTATATTAATGTGACTATATATTTTTGAGAAGATGTAAAGAAAATAAAATTGATACATATTGTGAAGTGATTAAAGATTATATGCAGCCTTAATAGTTATTTAACATCTCTCCAAAACAAAATTTAGTTTAATACTATTTGACAATGATAGTCGTATTTTTCAGTTTTAACTCTACCAATGTGACATTCTTATTATATTTAATTAGGCTAGTTTTGTGATATGTGAATGAAAGAGAAATGCCTTAGTTTTGTGATATGTTGATGAAAGAGAAAGGTTATGGAGGAAGTGAGGCATAAAGTTTTTCCAGAGAAATTGAGACCAGATATGTAGAAGTAGCTTTGCAATATTAATTTAATATGAAATTTGGGAAAATGAACACAAGTAGAACATATACATCTAAAGACAATGATAACTTTTTTTATTTTTTTATTCTTATTTGATTCATATTGCATTATACAACTCTATGTTTTTTTCTTAATATTTTTTATGTACCATGTGATATATAATATCATATAGAGAAAGACGTACAAATATTTTTATTTAATTATTATTGCATTATACAATTCTCTTTTTTTTTCTTAATAATTTTGACATACCATGTGATATGTAATGTTGTATAGAGAAAGACATACATATGAACAATGTTTATGTTCTCTACCCCACAACCGTTGTAATGTTGTATAGAGAAAGACATAGATATGAACAATTCTTATGTTCTCTACCCCAAAACCGTTGTAATGTTGTATAGAGAAAGACATACATATGAACAATGCTTATGTTCTCTACCCCACAACCGTTGTAATGTTGTATAGAGAAAGGCATACATATGAACAATGTTTATGTTCTCTACCCCACAACCATTCTTCCGCAGAAGAAAAACACCTCAATTAATATTGCATAAAATTGTGAATAAATCCACCATAGTTCCACTCCTAAGTAGCAATAGAAAATATAAATTGTCCAATAGCCTTGGTTCAACATCTCCTAGAAATACACTTCAGTTGATATTGCATAAAATTGTGAATAAATCCACCATAGTTTCACTCCTAAGTAGCAATAACAAATACAAATTTTCCAGTAGCCTTGGTTCAACATCTCCTAGAAAAACAATTCAGTTAATATTGCATAAAATTGTGAATAAGAACACCATCGTTCCACTCCTAACCAACAATAAGAAGTATAAATTTTCCAATAGCCTCGGTTCAACATCTCCTAAACAATTCTCCACGATTACTCTCCCCTTTGAAACACTTTTCACTCCACAACTTTCTCTATCTTCTTAGAATATGTTTTTAATATTAATCAATTATGCATATGCATATTAATTAGTTAACCATATTTATTAAAAAAATGCTCTTCATTCGAGAACTTGCCCTGCCTCCTTCAAATTTATTATATCTTGTTGCTTTACATGTATTTAAAAAAATAAACATTTGTATTAAAAACCCATATCATATTTAAACACTCTACACTATGTATCAACCTTATTTGTTCTACGCCTCTCCATAACAATATAACAAGAATAATATAAGTCATAAGATAATCTAATTTAAAACATGATATTATCTAAAAACTTCCTCTTGTTATGTAAATTTCTCCTACAATGTTAAATTAATTATATGCAGAATGTGAAAAAATAAAACTTGACTCAATATAGTCCTTCCTCTCTGCACACCTTTTTTATACACAGCGAAATAATAATAGTTATCCCCATCCCCTAGCCTCTTACTTAAAGGACCCTCAACCTTATCAGTTATAAAATCTTTGAACTCTTTAAACACTCTGCAAAATATATCAACCTTACTTGTTTCACACCTCCACACAATAATACAAACAAATTAATATAAATCGTAATATTATCTTAATTTAAAACGTGACATTCTATAAGAACTTCCTCTTGCTATGTAAATATCTCCTACAATGTTAAAATATCCATATGAAATATACTTATGCATAATGAGAAGGAAGAAAATTTGACTAAATATATTCCCTTCTCCTACACACCCTTTATCGTGCACGTTGACACAACAAAATAATAGCATTTATCGTCTCATTTCCACTGTTTTAAATTTAGCGCGTGTTCTGATTCTGCATCTCTGTGATCTTTGTGGTCTAGCTGCTGCTACAAAGAGATCAGTGCACGTTCTGAACTGTCAAAACATTCTTCTCAGCAACCTCTTGGACATTACGTATTCCGTTATCCCGTAGAAGTATGTTCGCTGCCTCCACACTTTTGCACCCTGACTGTTCCAAACGAAAGAGCAGGGTTAATATTAGCCCCGATGGCCACTAATTAATGCTCGCATTCAGCAGAATTTATAATATCAGATCATGTGTTCCCTCGCACAAGAAATCAAGGCATTCTTGATCAAGTAAGGCGGTCATGCAGCAGGAATTTAGTATAAAATTACAATGTTAATCGAACTTAGACTTGACCAAACAAATTTATGGCTCCTATCATTTAATTTATAAAATTATCCTCTCACGTTATCCATTTTTTCAGCTCCTTACCTTAGGGCTGTATTGTATACTGTATAAACTTTCTAAGTACTTGCATATGGGAAAAAATCACTGATCACCTTGGAAAAATGTTATATGTTTGGCATCTTCCTTAGAAATGAATTTCTCAATAAAATTCTGCAGATTATGTAATTATCAAAACAACACCGTATCAAAATTCTTCAGACTACGTAATTATCAAAACAACACCATATCAAAAGTATGGATAGTAAACGCCAAATTAGAAACAAAATTTCTCGAAACTAAAAAAATGATTTTTGAATTTATAAGAAAATAGGAATATTCAGCATTTTCTCAAAACTATAACATAATTTCAGACTACCGTTATAGTCTAAGCAAGGACTAATAACAATAATATAAAAACCTGCAAAATAATGGATGGTAAACCCAACTTGAATGCAAATCAAGTTATACTTATAAAAATTTATTATTAAATAAAATTGATTTAATCATAAAGCTAAAATTAAATTTTATTTTTTATTTATTCATAGTCAATGTTTTATTGTGGAGAGCTTTCAATGTGGAGAGTTTTCTTTCTGCTGCATCCTCATAATGACTATGGAAAATGCTCTCATAATTAAGAATCAGACTTTTCACTACAACCTCGTGATCAGAAAAACAATGTGTATTCTCCACATGCTCTTTGATAAGTTAAATATTTAATTATTAGATATATATTTAGAACTTTGATAGCACACGAGTTCTTTAAATTCTTCTTTATCTTTAAGAAAATAAAATGTGCACATGTATATCTAAACTAATTACAAAAAATAATTTAAATTGATAAAATTTATTACTAAATAAATTTGATTTAGTAAAAAAAAAATTAAAATTAAATTTGATTTGATCATAGTCAATATTTTATTGTGTGTATCTTTCCTTGTGTAAAGTGACTTATATTAATATGATTATAGTATTTTGGATCGTTGTAAAGAAAATAAAATTGATTCATATTATGAAATACTTAAAGATTATACAGAGCCTTAACAGTTATTTTAACTCAAAGTGTCTGAAATTCACACGGAAAAATCAAAGCTACTACCAATGTGACATTTTTATTATGTTTAATTAGGTTAGTTTTGTGATATGTGAAGGAAAGAGAAAAATTTTAATTAGGTTATTTTTTGGATAAGTGAATGAAATAGAAGGTTTGTGGAGGAAGTGTGGTATGAAGTTTGTTTAGAGAAATTGAGAACACTCCTAACAAGCAATAACAAATATAAATTTCCTAGTAGCCTTGCATCAACATATCCTCAACAATTCTCCAAGATTACTCCTCCTTTTGAAACACTTTCCACTCCATATTTTTTTCTATTTTTTTGAATCTATTTTTAATATTAGAGCAATTATGCATATGCATATTAATTAATTATTTATGTTTCCAAAAATGAAAAGCATCCCTTCTAGTCCGAAACTTGTCCGGCCTCTTTCACATTTACTATATCCAGCTACTTTACATATATTTAACAAAACAAACAGCTGTATTAAAGACCCATATAATATTTAAGCACTCTACACTATGTATCAACCTTACTTATTTCATACCTCTCTAGAATAATATAATAACAATAATATAAGTCATAATATAATCTAATTTAAAACTTGATATTCAGAACTTCTTCTTGTTTTGTAAATTTCTGATACAATGAGAAATTAGTCTTATGTGAAATGTGAAAAAATAAATCTTAACTAAATATAGTCCTTGCTTCAAAATAATAATATTTAGCCCACCCACCCCATCGTGGATTACTTAAGGGACCCTCAACGCCACCAGTTATGGAATCTTTGAAATCTTTAAGCACTTTGCAGTACCAACCTTAGTTGTTCCACACCTCCATAGAATAATAAAAGCAGATTAATATTATCTTAATTTAAAATGTGAGATTTTCTAATAACTTCCTCTTTCTATATAATTGTCTCCGATAGTGTTAAAATAAAAAAGTTTGATTCAATATATTCCCTTCTCCTACACACCCTTTATCTTGCACTTCTCACACAACAAAATAATAATAGTTATCCTCTCATTTGATTAAGTAAGGGACTTGTAGCATCATCACTTTTGTCATATTTGGAAAAAGAAATAGATATGTATATCTTCAGAAATTAATATAGATGTTAGGCACTTATCAAATAGTGAAAATAAATTTGTTTGAGCACTCAACAAATAGTGACAATAAATCTCAATCTATAAGGTGAATTATCTCTCATCAATACTCTCCCAACCAATGGAAAATTAGAAATAATATTCTTAGGAATTAGAAAATAATTTTGGATTTTCAGGAAAAAAATATTCAATATTTTCTCAAAATTTTGGTTAAAGTTTTGAAAACTTAGCAAAATAATCTATAACCAATGGAATTTAACCATGAGGTGAGTTCCATTGTCCCTTTATATATTTGATGCTTATATATAATGATTTATATTTACACAAATATATTATCAAAATATAATGAAATGTTGATAATAATTTTAACTAGTAATATTATAGGTCCATCTTAATCATGGATTTACTACACGTGGACAAGTACCAAATATCTTGATGTGAAAATAGTTTTTAGACTGTAAAATTTGAAAAGAGGTCTACACCTAAAGGGATTTGATCCCTAGATTTAGATTAAGATCCATGTGTATTGGTTACACATAAACATAGATATATATAACATATCATTAATAACTTTTCATTACTTAAATTGCATTCACAAATGTATTAATGGATTCAAATCTTAAATTTATTTTTTAAATACATTAATGAATTCAATGTCTTAAATTTTTCCTTCATCATACACTCTACACAACTTAAACATGTGATTCGACTAAATATTCATTAAACTCTAAAAAAAACTTGATTGGAAAATATAATTGACACATGTTAAAACGTAGAGTAGTAAAACTAAAAATAATTTGAGCATAACAATTTATTTTTTTAATTACTCTATATAATATAAATATAAAAATTTAACAACTATACACACACACACACACAAAGGATAAAAATGATAGTCCTAAATATCCCAGCCTCACTTCGACTAGATTTGTTGGCGAGGACAGAAAAGCAAAAACTAAGGATGACATGTCAAGACTTTCCGAGTAAGAAAAGCAGAGAAGACCATAGCACCCCAAAAACAAAGATAATAAAATGGTAACTATTAATCATCAAGGAACATGAATGAGGCCTAGATAATTCCACACCCTGGTGGATCCATAAGCAGAGGTTCACCATGAAAATGAAAGTCCATGTGAGGCAGATGCCCATCCAACTGGTCCAGGTAGTCATTGGTGTGTTTTTTGCTTCTTCTGATGGAGCCTAGGTGATAAAGGATATCCCATAGATTGTTTTGCAGATCGTTCATGAAGGTGATGAGTTCATTATAGTACTTAAGCTATCGTTTCATCATCTCCTATAGTTTTTTTGTGATATTTCTCTTCTCAAGGTGTAGAGAAACAAAGGAAGGGGGGTGTTCCAAAATACCATGGGAGGGGACTCTATTATGATCCAACTCCCCCTCACACAATATGCCCACAACCCCATCGATAGTTGTGCCAACTCCCACCTAACCACCATGTGTTTCATGTTTCCCATGTGTCCCCTACCTACTCCAAGCCCGACCATTTTCTTGAGCATCATTCTAGGTGCACTAAGACACTGAGGGAAGAGCTCTTCCATAGAAAAAGTGCATATATTTTACCATTAAGCTACTCCTTGTCGATTAATTTCTAGTAAAACACTGGAGACAACACTCCTTAGCTCCTACTACACCAATTCATAATTCCAGTTCTACCACCAACTCGGTGGGGTTCTTAATAACTGCCTAAAGGTAGAAAACCTGACTCCCACAAACTCATTGCCTCTAATAAGATGATCATTGCCTCTAATACTTCACTCGCAGAAATAGAACAAGAGTTAAACACTTACAACAAAAAACACACAAACAAAAACTTATCAAGTCACTTTAATAGATGTTATAAATTAGCCACTAGGAATGCCTTGGTGCAAACTAGAGCCACTGAACCCGTCAACAACCACAATTCCCCAGGTCCCAAGTCTTGTGTCACTACTCCTCCATTAGATCTCCTTCTACTTCCGTCCTTCCTCATGAAATAACATAGAAAGACATTACTAGCCAAATGAGCATGCCCAGGTTGGTGACCTGTGCATACTCTACGTTGTTTCAGCCACCCACTTTCACTCCCATAAATAAAACTTTGAATAGTTATTCTAGGATTCCAACCAAGGTTTATAAAACTCACCTTTGTTATTGATACTTCCCAACTTCCTCTGCTATGTGTCCTCATGACATACTAACTTGTTATCTTATATTATGATCATAATTCACGTTTGCACTGTTGGATCCATGAACCTCCACCCCATCGGGATATATATATATATATATCCCAATGGGGTGGAGGTTCATGGATCCAACAGTGCACACGTGAATTATGATCATAATATAAGATAACAAGTTAGTATGTCATCAGGACACATAGCAGAGGAAGTTGGGAAGTATCAATAACAAAGGTGAGTTTTATAAACCTTGGTTGGAATCCATATATATATATATATATATATATATATATATTACTTAACATTAATATTGAAATATTTTGTTAATGAACCATGTTATCCCATTAAAGTATTTTTTTTAAACAATATACTATGAAATATACTTCAATATTTTTTTTTTGTAAGCTTGATAGTACCTTTCTATTCACTCATTCATAAAATAAGGTTAAAATTATATGATATTCAATGGCCTCAACCTACCCGAAGGAAACCAATTATGTTGGCCATCGAACACCATTATAAGTCATCCAAAACATTGATAGCTTAAGTTTGTCTATCCAAGCCTTATAGGCCATAAAGTATGTTACACATCTACACTTAAGACTACTAAAGTAAATTCTATCAATAGAGATAATGAGAAGAAAACAAAAAGATTAAGAATTCATCCCATTAGCTAATCATCATATAATTCTACTATAGCAAGGTTATTTGCACTTAACCCTAGCATTTCAAATTGATGCAGAACCTGAAGCTGACGTTCAATTCAGCTAAGGAGGATGTACTCGTGATGTAGTTGTATTTGTATGGATTAAATTTCTTTTTGGATATATTTAAGGCTGGGTTCAGCCTTCGGAAGTCCCTCAACTTCTTGCATTGTAGACATGGCTTTTAGCATAATACACTTCATAAGCAAATAAAGATGGACCGACTACTTAAACAAGGTAAGTCGAGCTCAGGTACTATTGGGGTCAGAAACCGAGGTTGCCTAGTCCTCAACCAAGGGTTTGCTTGTTGTTTTTTAATTTAATTTCGTCTCCCATGAAGAAATCATGGTTTTCACCTGTGTCAGAGTCCCAACAGTAAACGCATGCAAGATTCTTTTCATGCTCTCAACGTCTAACATCCTTCCTCTCTGACGTTGGGGTTTACTGGTCGAAGCCCCTTGCACTTTCCCTTTATCTTTTGGCTGGTTGTTGCCACGTACACGATGCCCTTTCATGAAATTACCTAACACCTTCACCATCCTGCCTTTCGATGGACCACCCAACAAGTTTTGAGCCACTCTAACCCGCACAGGAGATAAAACCCATAGTGCAGGTGTGACAGGGATTAACAGGTTAGACAAACATGAAATAATAATACAAACAGCTTTTTTTTTAACTCTTGTCTACCGAGTACATAAAATTGTTCTGGGCACATTGTTCCCTTCAACTACACATTCATCCCATGATTCATTCCTTAGCAAAGAGCTAAATTTTTCCATATATTTGTGTTGTGTCTTAGAGAAGGCAGTGAGGCCAATAGGCATCAACACCCTCATTTTACCATCTTAGTCCCTTTGGAAACCCAACATCATTCTTATACCCCTAGCTTACCAAGGAAATGGAAGCCAGAGATAAAATAGGTCACCAATGATATATGGATGCATAATCTTAATAACATACCATAAACTCCAATACATTCCCATTTGAGTTAGCATATTGGCATAGAAAATGAAAATTGACTTTGAAAATTGAGATAAATTTGGATTAATTAGCAACCTAATTTTCCATTGTATAAATTTCCTCAACCCCTTCCATTCTTTCAACATTGTTTGAGGCGAAGCCTCCATCCCATTTACCAGAAAAGTATTAGAAACATTCCAGAATCCTCATTATGCCTCTGTGTCATCACAGTCTCATGCTTTGCTCCTTCTTCGCATCTACTCCACATTCCCATGAGAAATGTTTACCACCTTCCGAAGTAACTAGGAGTAGAGCCCAACTAATGTGTGCATGTCGCATGCAACACGCACTAGATAAAGGCCAAAATGACCCTCACACAAAGACAAAACTGACAAAAACCTACGGATCTACAGATCCCTCATTACTCAAGCATGTAGTGGCATTATATTGGCCAACCACTTTCCCTATCCCATGTATTTTTATTCATGACCGCGATCCCCATGTGGATATTCCCCATCCACACACCCCGATTGGGGGTTGAAATATACTTCAATAATAGTTAATCCATTATATTAAAATATTTTACTTATCATCTACAATTTTTTTGGTTTTTCAATCTTTTTGTGTCCTCCAGAGATGGAAACAAGCTTAACCTTTGGCTTCATAAACAACAACCCAAGGGAATTTAAGATGTAAAAAACACCCAGGGATAGCACCTGGATTGGGCCACACCATACCTTAACATCAGTAGATTTTTTCTCGTAGTTTTTTGAAATGGTGACCTTCATATCACAGAGTTAATTAATAGTACAGCTCATCACCATCTATTGTATGCACCATGGGAATTTGTCATCTACATTGAATTACTTTATTATTAGTAATAGTTTTACAAATATTAATTTTATAAGATATTTTTGGCTTCTCTATATATACATATATAATATTTTTAAATATGTTAATTAACATGGAAATTTCTATAGTTTATTTAAGTACAATATTGAAATATTTTGAATTATACACATTTTTACGTTTAAAAATGAAAATATAAGTTGTGTTATTTTACATTCTTTTAGTTTTAATTACATTATCTATATATAAATTGATATAAAATTATGTTACTGAACATGAACATCAAATATTTTATTTATGGCTGAGAGTAAGAGTGAAATACTTTACCATGACTTCTTTGTGCTAAGTTGTAATAATAAAAACCTATTGAACATAGTGATAATGAGGTCATTTATTTTTATAAAGTTCTTAATTAAAACTAACTAAATATGTTCTTAATGCTCTTAATTCTCCTAGTCACGTAGTCCTACTTAAATCTTTCCTTCAATATATCCTCGTATACCAACTATTAGGGATGGTTGCTCCTAAGTCGAGCTGCATTGAGATGACTAATATCTTTAAAAAGATCATATGGAAAGGATCTCAACAAACCCGCAAACAAGCTCTTCTTTCCTGTGATAATCTAATTCGAACTAAAAGGGAGGGAGGTATTGGTCTTTAGGATCCTTATACTCTTAACCAGGTTATGGGAGAAAATTGGTGATGGAGATGGTTGCAGGTGGCACAGACCTCTGGAAAACAATCTAGGAGCATAAATATGAAATGTCGCATAATTCCGATGATAGGTTGTAGGTTTAGAACATACCTAAAGGATTGAGGATATAGAACTTAGCTTCTTCCAATAGGAACCTCATTAGAGATAACATTTTCTGGGAGATTAGGGTTGGTGATACAACCCAGTTGATACAACCCAGTTTTCGGAGGAATCTTGGTAGTAGAGAGAAAATTTTTACAGTAGGCTCGACCTAGAAGATATTTTCCTATTTACAAATCAAGTGAATACCAAATCGGTAGATCACTATTGGGAGGAACGTAATTATCAATATTGGAGTAAGTGGAAGCAGAAGCATCATTGGCAACATGCCCCGAACACATAGAAGTGGGGGAACCTAGAGAAATAACTGCAATCTAGGAAACTGTCTATAGTTACTGGGAATGACATCCTCCCATGGGGATATAAAACTAAAGTAAATTTTACAACTCGATAATCCTAAAACATAAAATCTAATAATGTACAACCTCCTAATGAGATATTATGGTCGAAAGTTTGGTTTAGCAAAAAATGGCGCAAAATTGAATATTTATTATGGATTGTCGGTCATGATAGAATACTTACTTAGGATCAATTGCAGAGACGAGGGATATTGGACCCCTCAATTTGTGTAATATGTTGAGAAAAGACCGAAGCTATGGAACACCTCCTCAAAATTTTCCCTGTTGCTAACCTTATGTGGAAAAAATTATCCACATTATTCCAGCAAAGTGATAAAGATAATGCAAACATCCAACACATGATTGAAAATTGGAGATGATGAGGATACCAGAGCCCGGTTGTAAACAAATCCTAGTCAATTTATTTTGGTTTCCTTCTTTGCAGAGTTTGGCATGAAAGGAAATAAGAGAAGGTTCCGAGACAAGAAACAACAAACCACTGAAACATGGAAAACCATTGTACAGAACATAAGCGAGAGTCTCCTAGTAGAAAAATGGGATCACTAGGCTTGGATAGTACAGAATCAGGAGGTATTGAGGCTTGCTCAATTAAATATTAAGCCCAAGATGTTGGCACCAGCCTCATGGAAACTCAAACCGATGGCCTATCAAGTAAGGGAAAAGTTTCACCCACCATAACAAGGTTTTATTAAACTGAATTATGACGGGGATTTGAAGGGTAACCCAGGTAAATTAGGGATAGGGGAATTTTTCGGGACTGTATGAGACAAGTTCTAAGAACTTATGCTATGGAATTGGGTCATGCTAGTTAACAATGTGGCTAAACTGAAAGCGGCTAAGAAGGGGCTCATAATTGCAGCAAGGGAACATTATCATCGACTTGAGGTCGAATATGACTGGGATATGGTAACAGGTATTATCAAGGAGTTGCAGAGAGGAGCATGTTGGGAACACATTAAAACTACTTGGAGAACAACCAAACTCATTCAGGAGCTTAAGGAAATTAAGCTGAGCATAAGCTACATAACCCTGTCTCATGTTAGATGATCAGCTAATGAGGCAGCTGATCTCCTCGCAAAATAGCGTTGCAATAACCAAGGTAGGGTTACGGATAACTCATGGCATCAAACCTTATAGGAGATGGGTCTTGCAGGTCTCCAGGAGATAGTAGATCGAGATCGGGATAGAAATGGAAACCTCAACCCCCAATCAAGGTGCCAACTCACGTTGCATGGAGAGATACATGGGGAGAGACGTGGCTGATGTATGCAACAACCGACAAACCCACATCGATGATGATGTGATTTGAAAATGTTGGGCAACTCCACCCATGGAGCTTAGTGACAGAATTAATGAGGAATGTCGAATAGCTAGGCACATCAGGTGGCCTATCAGGTCTAGGATAAAGTGTTGGCACGAAGGTGGAAGTGGCATATGAATATTCTTTCTCATATATGGAGCACTTTTAGAAGAAAGCTCTTTCCTCCTCTCCCTTAAAACCAACTTGGTGGAAACGATTTGTAGATGACACTAACATAAAGTGGACTGATGGGAGGGATAATCTTGAGATATTTTTTAATCACATTAAAAAAATTTCCTCATAAATTAATTTTACTATGGAGATTGAAGAAAAAAAGAGAATTCCTTTCTTGGATGTCCTTTTTACTAGAAAGGATGATGGAACATTGGGGCATCAAGTGTTTAGGAAGAAAAATCATACTGACAACTATCTTCATGCTGTGTCTTACCATTATCTGGCTCAAACGTTTGGTGTCCTTAATACTCTTTTTGTAAGATATCTAAGGATATACGATGAGGAGCACCTGAAAGATGAAATCACTCACTTGAAATATTTTTTCATGGTTATAGGTTATTAAGAAAAAGATATAAAAAAAGCCATAAAAAGTGTTAAGGGTTCAATCTTGTCCAAAAAGCACCAAGAACCTCAAGAAATTTTTTGCAAGGTTTTCTACTATACATCAAGGGTGTTACTGATAATATCGCCTAGATTCTAAGAAGGAATAAAATTTTCGTGCAATTTTCAATAGCTGCAATACTAAGACAAAAAATGTGGTCAGTTAAAGATAGTATTAGTCACGAACAACTTAAAGGAGTATACAAGATGAATTGTTCATGCGAGAAAAGTTATATTGGTGAAACTGGGTGCTCGCTTCAAAAATGTCTTAAATAACTTCGAGGTGATATCAAACATAAGAGATTTTGCACCTGAGCCCTTGTAGATCACTCCTCAAAAGCTAAGCATCACTTGTATCTAGAGGATGCTATAATCATTGCAAGGAAGGAGCACTATCGAAGAAGGAAAATTAGAGAGGCACTTAAGATTATAAATCATCCACATAACATTAGCAGGGATGGAGGATATGAAAACAATGACATTTGGCGACCTCTAATTCGACATATGTGCTCCTCTGGTTCGTCTTGATCCCATGTATAATATCATAGGTTTGTTTCTCTTCAAAAAGTTCTTAGGGTTTGGACGTTTTGATATCTAACAAACTTCTCATTAACTTATCATTGACTTATTTACTTTTAATAATTTTCCTAATTAATTAATTTTTATTACCTTTAATAAAAATCAATTAATTAATAATTATTATTAGTATATTAAGTTTTCTTAAATTAAATTATCATTAAAATCAATTTTATTATCCCAATAATATTAGGATATTTAGGATTACATCAAATTTTCTTATCCTAATAAAATAATAATAAATTAAATGAATAACGATATTTTTATTTTTTTTTGTAAATTAGAATAATTCTATTAGAAAAGCATATGGTACAAGATGGAGCTACAATCATGAAAGGCTAAAAAGCAGAGGAGTTGGAAATGATTAACTATCAACCTTAGTCCCGAGAATAGCCAAGAGAGAAGCAAAGGGAGATATGAAGATAAACAACGGAGCCATGAGAAGTAGTCACAGGATTCTACCCAGAATGGGTTGAATCCTCATTACAACATTTCTTTCCTTTATTTTTTGAAACTTTTACCTAGCCATCATGGGGCAGATTGGCTAGAACCAATTGAAGACAGTTGTTGACTAATGGATTAGTCTCCTTATCCGAGTCAGAGAAGGAGATCTCATGCGATTGTTTCTTAGCACTCGAAGGAGCTTTGGGCCCTCCAGGGTTTGTCGAGGTCATTTCCTTCTCCTGATTTGCAACCTCCTCATCTATTTTAGTCTCTTCCTCATCTAAGCTGAAGGAGTCAATGTCATCCATGGGAGGCGGGGAACATTGCTTCCAGCTTTTAGAGTTTGAATTGTGATTTCTTTTCTTCTTATGGGCTGGGAATGTGGTACAGGAATTTTGAAGATACCCTTTTTTATGGAACTGACGACATCATATGGCAGTGTTGTCATAGCCCAATGTCTATGTCTAGTGGAAGTCACCAACTTTGAGGTTGATTTGATCAGGCAGGCCTTTACTTATGTCTATTTTAGTGCTTATTTTTCCATATGTGTATATGTCCGACTCCCCCTTGGAGGGATCTGTTTCCAAAAATCAACCCAAGGTGTTTCCAATTCCTCGAAATACAACGTAGTGCCATAGAGGGGGAGGTAAATTTGGAAGCCTGACCCAAATGGGAAGCTTGGTGAGAACTGTCATTGAAGGGTTGAAGTCTGGGAACCATGGTGTGAGGAGTAGCCCTTCTTTTCCCCAAAACCATGGACCTCTTGTTAGGTATTTTCGGTAGTATTCATTGAAAGAAAAAATAACTATAAAGAAGCCCTTAGAGAAGAAGATAACCTTGGTGTTATTGGTCTAGGTGGAAGGAATCCATTGGTAAAGGTCTTCTAAGCGAGGCCATAAACCATGGAATTCGAAAATTAGAGCCACTTCTGCATACATTTGAAATTGGTTTTCAAGTGTTGGATGGGAAATTTATACCATTGGGATGTCCTTCATTTTGTCAACCGAAAATTGTGTGGGAGATGCAGAGGGTTGGGGAGCTTTCTTGGGAGGTTGTGCATTGACAACATCCTTGTATGAGAAAGCTTAAGAGGAGGATGTTTGCCCAACTGCCCCTCTTCGTAGTCGAAGGGTTAAAAATAAAGAGGCTTCTTTTTAAATATTATAAAATGAGAGCATAAGAGAGTTATCTAGTTGTTTAACTTCATAAAGAAATTGTTGAAAGGTAAATGAAATCCCCATCCTGTTTTCAAGGGCATGCGAGAGGCTCTTTACCATATCTGCAGATCAAACCCAAATCATCAAGGTCTTGCCATTGAACAGAGTAATCTATATCTGAAAGGAGGGGGCTGATAATTCAGGGGACTCCTCTCAGCCAAAGCATGCCCGGGAGGCTAGAGAAACAAATCTTGATGACCCGATGTAGCCTAAGGCTACCTTTTCATTGGATGCACGCTGGAGTGAGGGTCCATTGTAGCAAGCGCAGAAATCTATGAGGCCCTATTGTTGCACGACTTCTTTGGTGGGATATGTTGCATGGACCTCTATGCAAACCCTATCTATTTTAAAATCGCCTTTCTTGTCAACGAGTGCATCCCAGAGGAACAATATCTGTCCACAAGATCTGTGGTCAAGAGGCATAGATCTGGATTCTTTGTCAGTAGTCGCTACATCTGCAAAAATCTGTGGTATCCTTCTGCCCGCTTTCCTCCTTCTACATTCATGAATGGGAAGTAGATTGGATGAAGGCTCCACAGATCTCCAAGTGTTCAGATCCATAAGGCAAATATGTTGCTTGTCCGCGACCATGGGAGAAGTGACATAGACTCTTGTGCAAGCCCCTATAGCGAAGTGATCACATCTCTTGCGTATGAGTTTAGCACCACCGATCAAGTTCTGTTCTCCATGGTTGTGGTTGAGAGTAGCGGCGAAGGATTCAATCTTTGTAACAACGAGCATAGCATCTACGACAGAGCCTTGAGTAACCCTACCACTCTTCATCATTCTCCCTAAAAGATATGTTAATGTTGGAAAGACAGATTAATTGAGATCAGGAAAAGAAATATAAATAAATAATATTTATTTATTAGTTTGAATAAATTAATGTTAATATTAATTCAAAAAAAATTACCTGTTTTAATTTTATTAGCTTTTTTTAATCTTGTGAATAATAATAATTATTCATATTTTCTAGGGTTATCACATATCCTAGGATTAATTTTAGATTATTCTTCACTAAACAATGAATAAAAATTAACTCCATTAATTAATTATTATTATTAAAAAAAATTTAACATTTTATTAGTGTTTATTATTAATTTAATTTGAGAATTTTAAGTTTGTTAATAATAAATCTAGTCACAAATTCTTAAAAAATTAGTAACACTAAGGTATTATTTCTTAAAATAAAACAATTAATATAGTTAATTTAAATTTATAATTAAAATAAAAATTATTAAAAATTATTAAAAATAAATTTAAATATTAATTATTCAATTCTTGTTGGCTCTTCCTTTTCATTTATCACTATTAATCCTTGACCTTTGTCCTTATTTCATTATTCATTCAACATGTCCTGAAGATGGATCCCCGTTGAGATTCAAAATGTCGACCATTTATAGATTTTTGGCTTCTGTGATCCATCGCTAAATTATGAAGAAATATTTCGATAATAATCACATTACAATGAAAAATGTCAACCATTGTTTTATAACTTTTTGGATAATCCGGAGATCTCTTCATTGAATGATAACCACAGGAGCTTGAAAACCATAATTCTTTTTGTGGTCTTCTAGTGTGGTAGTTGGTGGAGTGTAGAGCATCAAGAGGTCGTTTCGCAGTATGGATATCTCTGTCGACTACGAGGGTATGTATCGAATTCTCCTCTTACCTATGCCATGAATCGCGTATCTAGACCTCCGTCAATGTTAAGCAAGGTCATGGTTATTTTTTATTACTCATTCCTTCTATATTTTGCTTCCCGGGATTACTTGGTTTTTAAAGATGTTATTGTTTCATGTCTAGTTCTTAATGAATTTTACATCTCCTCATCTCTGCATTTTAGTTATAGGGTTATGGTGGGTGCTTTGGCCACTCATCTTCCTCATAAGAGCATAATTAAGTGCCACCACCCTCAGTTAGTGTTTTCCTCTATTACTTTTGTTTGCTCTGACTTTTCTATCGGCCTTGCATGGTTTTACTTCATTAATTCATGTCTGCCTATAAAATTTTTTGCATGGTATGGTAATGGCCTTGCATGTATATCTCTAGCTCCGAATTTTGGTTTTCCCCACCTTCTCTCATACACTTTTTTTTCTTGCATTTGCATGTCTATCACTAGTCCATATGGTAGTCAACACCTTTGGGAAATTGACCAGATGGCTTATAATGATTTTCTTGTAGGTGGTGTGTCGATCATGTCTGGCTGCAATAGTTCAAGTGGAAAGCGGGTTACTGCTCTGGTTAAAACCATGGGTCTTACTTTTAGAATTTTCAGAATTTTAATTTTTTGGCTGGTAAAAGGTATTATATATTCCTTCATCTGGGTTTTTTCAGGATATTCTGATTTTTCATGATGTTGGTATCCAAATTAAACAAGGAGTCTTGTCTGTAGTTGGTGCTAGTTCTTTGGTTGTGTTGCATTTGTCCCATAGTATTATTTTCATGGTTAATAATTCAAAGAGTTGGTAGAACAATTCTTGGAAGGTGGTTTCTTGCCAGTTTGTTAAGGCGTTTTCAACTGAGCAAGTTGCTATCCCTCCTAGTTGGGATTTTGAGTATCTAGTGGCTCCCAGAAAACACCAAATTCTTCCTTTCACTTCATGTAACTTTGATATTTTCATGCTCTATACTACTATAGGTATCCCTAGCAATTCTCACTTGCACATATATTTCCTGGAAGACTGAGTTTTGGGGAAAATAGTGAAAGCGTATTCAACCAATAAGGAAACAAAAGTGAAGGGGAAATCTAAATCTAGACTAACCAAACGAGGACAAAAATCTGGTAAAGAGGTAATGGAGAAATTATTTCAAGCTTACTCGGACGACACTCCCAACCATACCAAATCCCTTTTTTTGGGTTGGAACAAGATCCAAGGGAAAAAGAGGAAGATATGGACCAAATTTTAACTGATCCAAGTAACATTCACAGCGAATTGTGTCTTTTCCAACACTTGATTTGCACCTACTAGACCCTGAAATTTCTATTGGTGAAGATGATTGTCACAATCCAAGAGATCATGGGAGATATGCATGCAACCTCAATTCTGGCAGAAATTCACAGAGATATCTAGGAGATCAATTTACAGCGGCACCACCAGAACATTCGACTCGGACGTATCGATAGATAGTTGCAAAGAATGCATCAGGTTGATATGCCAAGATGGAGTTTTAAATATCTGGCTCTTATAGAGTCTTCCGAGGACTGAGTTCTCTAAATTTATGTTTTTTTTTGCAATGAAAATGGATAAGATTTACTTTTTCTATTTGTTTATGGATGTAAAGATAGAGAATAGAGCCTTAAAGACAGTAAGAGATTGTTTTAAGCTGTTTAAGTTTTGGATGGCCTATATAAATCTTTAAGACAACCAATAGACCCAGTTTCCTACGAGCAGGTTGAGGTCAGAAGTTGTATATTTCCATAACTTGCACCTTTTTTTTATGAATAGAAAATAGAACTGCACTAAAAAAAAAACTAAATATGTATTCTATTTTAACTTTTTATTATTATGGACATTATTTCTTATTTAAGAAACCTTTATTTTTTTACTATAAGAAGGATTTTTTTTATTACCATAATATAATATATTTTTATTTTAAAAGAGACATGTGTCAACTCCACATTGAGCACAAACAACATCACATCTCTGCCTCATACTTGGTAGTACAATGAGCTTCTAGGAAAAAATAAAAAATCATAGGCTAAAGAATTGTTATACTAAATATGAGAATAATATTGTAAATACTTGTACAAATCTATTTCAACCAAAGATCTAGCAAGTACGAAAAGATATCAAATCCTTTGAGGTGAAAAATACTTTTAAACTATAAAGGAGAGGTCTATATATATCTGTGTGTGCGTGTGTGTTATTTCCACAAGTTTTACTACCCACCTTAAACATTTAATTCAAAGAAATATTTACTACATTTCAAAACTAAAATAACAAAAAAAGAATAACTCAAAAAGGACCCAAAATGTACACATGATTCAAATATTTTACTTAACAATTTTTTTTTTCATTAATTTATATACTTTTTCAATTTATTTATTGAAATATGTAAATTATGCATTATATGATTCATATTAATTTTCCTTTTTTATTTGTCAATATTACTTAATTTTACATATTGCAATATTTTATTTATAATCCATATTAAACATTTTATTAATCTTAATATTTTTAAAAGTTTACATATCAATTTTATATTAAGAATTATTGAATTATTTACATATGCTCTATGAAAATAATTTATTTCTTTTTTTATTCATATACAAAGTATCACATGCAAACATAAACTCCCTCTCTGAAATTGATATTAATGTGTATGAGGTAAGATGAAATTAAAATGATATTTGATATTCAAATGTTTAATTTAATCTTTATATAGAATTTTTTTAATAATTGTAATAATTATATATATTTTTTGAAAATATAAAGTTTTATCTTCATGTAAAATTAATAACCAAAATAAAAATTAAGTGAATGCACATTATTAATGTTTTATAATATACATATTAACTTTTTTATTATAATCAATATTGTTTTTTAATTTAGAGAATATTTTATTTTTATTTAGAAGAGACAGTGCTTCATAATGAGTTGTAAAATAATTTCTACACTTAAAAATGAAAAAATAACACATCATCCTCATAATGGATTGTAAAATAACTTTCATATTGAAAAATGAAAAAATCACACAACACACTCGTAGTAATAGATTGTAGAATGCCTCAATCAATACAATGCTAAATGCACTAACTATATGAATATCAATATCTTTAAAAATGATTTTCGTTTATATCTCATATTATACCATTAATAATCCTAAATTATAAATAAAACATTTTACATTGGTTCATGAATTTAAATTAAATAAATATTACATGACAGATAAGCTTGAATATAAATGTATGTTAACGTTAATATGGACCAATAACAATTGTGTAAACAAAAGTACAATCGCAATTTATAAAAGATAGAGATAAGGCATCTCTTAACAAAAGTACAATGGAAATTTATAAGTGATAGGGATAAGGTGTTGTTAGGAGAAAATGGAGGTTAAATTATTTAAAGTATTCTGAATTTTAATTTTATTTAAAATTTTCCTTATTATCATATAGTCATCTTAAAGTTTTCCCACATATTTTAACGTAATTCGATTAAAAAGTAGTAATGAGTTAATATATATTAATTAATAGCCATTAATAATATTAATTAACAACAAAATTATAATAATAATTATGATTAATAATATTAATTATTAAATAATGACAAAATATCTAAAAATTAATAATATTAATTAATAACAAAATTATAATAATAATCATAACTAATAATATTAATTATTAAATAATGACAAAATATCTAAAAATAAATATATAAATACTGAAACTGTAATCACAACATTATATTTCCAATAAGGCTTTTAATTTATTATTCGATAAAAATTAAAAATTAAAATCTTTTAATATATTAAAATATATAAATAAAGATATTTTTTTTTGCATATATTCAAAACTAAATCTTAAAACATATATAAGTCCAGATAAATTAATAATAATAATAATAATAAATTTCTCTAATTTAATAATTTCATGTGTAAAAAAAAATACACCACCGACTTTTAATGTTTATGACATTTAGATATAATAAATAGAAAAGCAAATTCTCAAAAACGCTAGTTTATAAGCAAAACCTTCTTGAAAACTAGAAGCTGCAGGGCAGCAAGTCCCTGCCGTGAGGGAAGCGAGCCCTTCATCAGTGAGTGAGCTGCACAGAGACCCTCCATGCACATAGAGCTTCCATGCTACTGTCATTGAAGAACAATGAAGGATTCAGAGTGAACTCTGAGAAGGTATCTGAATTCAGAGTGAAGCTTGAGGAGACATTATCAAGATCTCGTGGATCACGCTCTGGATGTTGCCCAGTCTTTTTCCCAGCATTTGAATTAATTACCATGTAATAAAATAACAGATGGTTATGAAAGCTGCGAGGTCTGAGTTTCGTATCTTGCCATTGCTCCACCAAGTATTTTAGCGCTTTGAATATTGATTCTGAAGCTTATAATGAAAATGTTCTGAAAGACCTACACTGGAACCCCATTGTTATATTCTTACTTTTCTTGAATATTATTTTGTAAGATACGAGACATTGGTATGAAGTCCCCACTTACTCTTACGTCCATATATTTACTCTTTCGTTCTTTTCTTGTTCATGGTTAACCCAACGTGGAATCTGTAGATACCCAATAGGGTATCCATACAACAATGGAAAAAAGTAATTTAATGGCAAATGGTTTTCAGGGATCCAAAAGTCGTTTCCATACAACAATGGAATTAAGGAATTTAATGTCAAATGGTCTGCAGATATAGAAAACTTTATTGTCAAATGGTCTGCAGAATCCATAAATTTAATGTCAAATGGTCTGCAGAAACCATAAAGGTTACCATACAGTAGTGGAATTAAAGAATTCAATGTCGCACAGTCTGCAGATATTGAAATGGCTTCACATGGATAAATCCCTCACTTATAATGGGAGGTCATTTGTTTAACAAACCATCCCACTATCCATAGCTACATTTTAGGAAATGCTGTTGTTCGTTCAAAAGCACACATGGAAAATTCGAAAAAATTAGGCAGCACATCATATCTCTACGCATGTATCCAATCTTTATACATATTTCTGGCATATAATTATAAATTGACAGTATAAATCTTTGATATTTCATGGTATATATGTTGTCGAATGTCTTTATTTTTAACTTGTAAATTTTGCAATACATCTTACATCCCAAACATTGGGAGTTGCTTTTCTTCAAATGCCACTTTTTCTAAGCCAACAACGACTGCAAAGCTCATATTAATGGACTTTTTCTGTGCCAGCAGCGACTGCAAAGCTCATATTGATGGACGGTATGATCCAGGAGTTTTATGAACACACATCAACACATGTCAAAATATTCAACTAAATGTTTGGTGTTTTCTTCGGATCCAACCTATGAAAATATGAATACACTTCAACACACGTCAAAATATGCAAATGTGTCCAAAACTCCCAAGTAACAAACGCAGGAACGCAGCCACATTTTGGATATTTTCCATGCAAATATTTTCATGGTCGAACTTTTCCACTGTATCTCATAGTAACTTTGTCCATTATATTTAGAAATGCAACAATAACTCACAATATCGCCAGGTATCTCAAGAAGGGGCATTATCCGAGAGCAGGTAGGCTCGCAGCAGTTAAAGATAGAGGAGAGTCGACAGAACTTTCTGCATACTATCTTCCACGGATTTTAAGCTAGTATACAATGAGTTATTCGAATGTGGGTATGTCTGAAATCTAAATTCTAAGTTTCGTGGATTCGGAAGAGCTTGGTCACTTACAAATTGATGCAGTATTGAGGAAGCTATACATGTTGGAAGAATCTAGTCATTTGTAGAGGCCTTGTGTGCCTGTTTTGGGATGTTTTCAGGTCACAAGATCCTCTAAACTAGCTTCCATTGGCATTTTATTTTGTTGATCTGCGTATTCATGGTCGTGAAAATGATGAAATGACACCCCTAGCCTCCCCTGCACTCGAAGAAAATCAAGGTGAACCTGCTCCTCTACAGCCTAGAGGGCTTGGACTAAATTAGCTGCGAGTGTTCGAAACTTAGGGTGAATGTGAAGTGGAAGGGCCGCTCAAAAGTAACATTGGGTTCATGTTTCAGGCGGAACGTTAAGAGGGACAACAACGCTGAACAATTTGTTGGGGAAAATGGAGTTGTAATTTTGCCCTTGCTTTTCTAGCCAGGGGAGCTACATTTCCTTTAGCAGACCACGATGGGAAAGAGAAAATCCTTGCATGAGCCTTAAATCGCACAATTGCAGCATTTCTGGTCTCTGGAGAAAAACAAATTTCAAAATTTTAGTTATGCTGCGCTAAGACTCTCAAAGTGGGTAGATTAGAAGAATTTCTGAGAGGAGGTGGTGTATCGGTTTCTTAAGCTGCCAGCTCGTTGAAGTGAACAGAAGCGGTGCCTATAAAGGTACAACGATATATTTATTAAAGCAATATTTATTACATAACATAGATAGGTCTAACTGATAATCTAAATGACAGTCATAGAAAGGTCTAACTGATAATCTAAATGATAGTTGTTGTAATATTGAAAATTCTAGAACAAACAGTGGAGAATAAAACTCCCCTCTTTAACACAGAGAAGATATTTAAAATTGCGTTCATAGTGACAGAGTTTCCACATAAAAAATTTCTATTCCATAAAAAAACTGATACAGATTCTTCCTCAACACAGAGGGATTAAAAAAATAGTTTGTCTACTGCAAACACAATGAAAAAATATCACTCTGTCATTCACAAAATAATACTCTGTCTCTCTCACAAATATCACTGCTGTGTATATTCTCTGTTTTCCCTAAAACACTCTGTTGTGTTTTTCACCTTTCGCACTACTCTACATACACTTCTGTTCTGTGTAATAAAACATATATCTTGCCTCACGGGCTTACTACCTTTTATATGAAACATTACATAATATGTATATTATAA
This sequence comes from Pinus albicaulis, assembly GCA_034641835.2. Classification (NCBI taxonomy): domain Eukaryota; kingdom Viridiplantae; phylum Streptophyta; class Pinopsida; order Pinales; family Pinaceae; genus Pinus; species Pinus albicaulis. The sequence continues at coordinate 945,149,569 of CM076572.1, read as the reverse complement.
ATATCATATATTTATAATATATATTTAACCAAAGTTAAAACTTAAAATATACTACGGTAATAACACATTTACCGAATGTAAAAAATATTTAAAACTCATTGCCGTGAATATAAAATAATTAAATCAAAACTATGACACAATGTTTAAAAAAATTATTTCCCTTTTGTTTCTTTTCATTTATATATTCTGGGGGCTTCGTGGAGTTCATCCTCCCCAGCTCTCATACCCTCGCGAAAAAGCTTGCCGCCTCAACTCTTTAGTGCTGTTGTGTAATAAATGGAGTTGGCAGGGAATTTAATATGGTGGTTGCTGCAGATATGAATGGAGCTTCCATCGTCTTCAACTTACCATCAACAATTACTTCGCCGCCTTCCAATCCCTTCTCATTAACTCGCTATCTTGCTGATTTATATGGGTAGTTGGAAATTAAATTCCAACACTCCCCCTTAATTTCAACTGCTGGGTTTTCCTGCATACCCAGGCATTTCCTGAAATGATTAAAAATGTTCTGAGCTAATGGTTTTTTGAGGATATCAGCAAATTGATCCTCTATTCTGCAATGCTGCAAAACAATCTCACCATTGCTAACCAATTCACGTATGAAGTGAAACTTGGTGTCTATGTGCTTTTTCCTTTTATGAAAAACATAATTTTTAGATAAAGCTATCGCTGAGCTATTATTGCAATAAATCACTGTCCCTTTTATCTGTTCTTGGCATAAAAATTTAAACATTCTTCCCATCCAAACTGCTTGACATGCTGCTGGTGTAGCTGCCACATATTCTGCTTCTGCTGTAGATAATGCCACAATTGGTTGTTTCTTAGAAGCCCATGAAATGGCTCCTAAACCCATATGAAAAATATAACCGGAAGTGCTCTTCTGATCATCTACACTTCCAGCCCAATCACTGTTAGTATAACCAATTAAATCTGAATTTTCTGAAGTAGTATACAAAATACCAAACCTTTTAGTACCTTTAACATACCTCATAATTCTTTTTGCTGCCTGCCAATGTGCATCCTTTGGCTTCTCCATGAATCTGGAAATCAAACTAACAGCATGCATTATGTCTGGCCTAGTTGCAGTCAAATACATGAGGCTGCCAACTATGCTCTTGTACAAGCTAGGATCAAAATCCTTGCTGATGTCCTCTCTGTTGAGTTTTAATCCCATCACTGTGGGAGTGATCACTACTTTTCTTTCCTGCATGTTAAATATTTCAAGCACCTCATTAACATACTTTGCCTGTGAGATAAAAATCCCATTTTCATCTTGTTCTACTTCTATTCCTAAGAAGTATCTTAACAAACCCATGTCAGTCATTTCTAATTCTTCTTTCACGACTGTTTTAAAATTTTCAATAAGGTAATCATCATTACCTGTAAAAGTAACATCATCAACATACAAAACTATAATCAATATTTTTCCATCTTTTTCTTTGATGTAGAGGGTGGGTTCTCCCTCACACTTTTCAAATCCATTTTCTAGTAGATATGAATCCATCCTACTGTACCACACTCTTGGCACTTGCTTCAGCCCATAAAGAGCTTTCTTCAACTTACACACTTTGTTTTCTTGGCCTTTATTTTCATAGCCGAGAGGTTGTTCAATGTAAGCCTCTTCCATTAACACTCCATTTAGGAATGTTGACTTCACGTCCATTTGGTAAACTTTCCACTTGTTTTGTGCTGCTATGGACATCACTGCTCTCACGGTTTCCATTCTAGCAACCGGTGCGAAATTTTCCTCATAATCTATCCCATGCTTCTGTTTATAACCTTTGACAACAAGCCTTGCCTTGTGTCTCTCTATTTTTCCTTCAGCATTACTCTTGGTCTTGTAGACCCATTTAACTCCAATGACATCTTTACCTTTTGGGAGTTCAACCAAATCCCAAGTCTTATTTCTTTCTATGGCGTTAATCTCCTCATCCATAGCTTCTATCCATTTCTTATCTTTAATAGCATCCTCAAAATGAATAGGGTCATCAACATTACAATATAAAGCAAACAGAGAATTGATACCTTCATTTGCTTCCTCTTGTTCATAAATGTCTTTCAAATTTCTGAACTTCTTACCTCTTTCATTAGGTGTACAAGTGCTTGAAGAAGCACTTGAATTTCCTCCTTGTGGTGTGCTTGGAGAAGCACTTTCATTTCTCCTCAAGGGTGTGCTTTTCTGATCTTATGTTGGTGCTACTGTTTGGGGATGTATTTCAGCCAACTCAACATCATTTTCATCATGAGATAAACAATGTTTAACATTCACTGTTTTCTCTATGCTTCATCCCAAGCTTCCTCTTCAATAAACTGAACATCTCTGCTCACAGTAAACTTCTTGGTGGATGGGTTATACAACCTATAAGCCTTGGATTCCCCACTGTATCCAATGAAAATACATTTCTCCCCCTTGTTGTCCAACTTCTTCCTTAGCTGATCCGGAATGTGTGCATAAGCCACACATCCAAAAACCTTCATGTGTGTGACACCTTGCTTTGTGCCACTCCATGCCTCTTCCGACACTTTGTTCATAACTTCTTTTGTAGGGCATCTATTCAAAATGTACGCTGCACAATGTACGGCTTCAGCCCAATAATCATTAGGCAAATGCTTTGCCTTTAACATACTCCTTGCCATGTCCATTATGGTTCTATTCTTCCTTTCGGCTACTCCATTTTGCTGCGAAGTATATCTAGTTGTAAACTGCTTATGAATACCATTTTCTCTACAAAAACGTAGAAAATCTTTAGAGATATACTCACCTCCTCTATCAGTCCTTAAGACTTTGATATGCAGCCCACTCTGGTTCTCAACAAGTGCTTTGAAATTGCGAAATTTTTCAAACACTTCACTTTTGTTTTTCAAAAAGTAAACCCAAGTTTTTCTTGTAAAATCATCTATGAATGTTAACACATAGTGGCTTCTTGCAAGCGATGGAGTTTGCATCGGTCCACATAAATCTGAGTGGACAATCTCTAAGGGTGCTTTTGCCCTTATGCTTTTCCCGGAAGGAAAACTTTCTCTGTGTTGTTTCCCCAAGATACAACCTTCACAAAGGCTGTCTGGTTTCTCTATCAATGGTAGACCACTTACCATTCCTTTTCTGTTCAACAAATTAAGACCTCCAAAGTTGAGATGTCCAAATCTCAAGTGCCATAACCAATTTTCATCTTTTGGTTCGCTTTGGATAGCCTCTTGTACTACTGCTGCTTTCTTTTCTTCATTTTTCAGATCTGCTCTCATTCTGAGAGGGAGCATCCTGTTTCTTGTCATCTTCACTTCAGCAATACACTGTTTGCTGGGTGGTTTGTCCATGATGGTACAAACATCATCCTCAAAAAATACATTATAACCCTTCTGAAAAAGCTGTCTAACACTTAATAGGTTACACTTCATTCCTGGAACATAACATACATCTACTATGGTTTTCTTTGCACCTTTCCTTGTTAAAACATTTACAATTCCTTTTCCCATAACAGAAACTTTTCTATCAGTTCCTAGCGTGACTTGTGACTTCACACTCTCATCTAACATAGAAAACATTGATAAGTTTCCTGTCATATGGTTACTACAACCAGAGTCTAGAAACCATAAATCCTCACTCTTTTCTTCAGCCATATTACAAGCTAAAAACAAATTATCTTGGCTGATATTTTCTCTACTGAAATTTGTACTAGTTCTGCTTGCCATATCTTGCTTCTTCTTTCTACATTCATTAGCATAATGACCATATTTTTTACAATTGTAACATTGGACATTGGATTTATCATACCTCTGTCCTTGAGCATTCTGTTGTCCATTCTGTTGGCTGCTGCCTTGGCCGTGGCTGTGATTTTGACTGTTGCACCTTCCATGTGAATGTGAAGGGATGTCCCTTCCACCTCTGTTTTGGCTTCTGCCTCTTCCTCTTCCTCTGCCTTGCCCTCTTCCTCTTCCGAAAGACATCTGGGTCTTAAAGGCATGTTCAAGAGATGAGTTTTCACTCCTACCCAATCTCTGTTCATGAGTCATCAGTGAAGCATGTAGCTCATCCACTGAAAAATTTGTGAGATCCTTAGTCTCCTCTATGGTGGTGACAATCACATCGAATATTGAGGGTAAAATTCTCAAGAGTTTTTCAACAATCCTCTTGTCTTCAAGAGTCTCTCCATGAGATCTTATTTGTGTGACCATTCCAATCACATGAGTGAAGAATGAATCAATAGTATCTGACTCTTTCATACAGAGAGTCTCAAATACTCTCCTCAACAACTGAAGTTTTGTTGTCTTCACTTTCTCCATACCTTGATAGGTTGTTTTGAGAGTTTCCTAAGCTTCTCTGGATCTCTTAGCTGCTGCTATCCTTGGAAACACACTCTCATGCACTGCTTGATACAAGAAGAAAAGAACTTTGGAGTATTTCTTCTTATTGCTCTTCAACAGTTCTTTTCCTGCCTGAGTTAACATCTCAAACTCTTCTACATCTGCTGGCTCTTCAAAGCCATCCTCAACAAATTCCCATAAGTCTTGGGAGACAAATAATGCTCTCTTAGTTATTGACCAGTAGTCATAATTTTTCCCATTAAACATTGGGAGATGGATATTTCCCATACCCATAGCAGTGCTGGCTCCAGCCATTCTGCACTCTTAACTATGATTCAAAAACACTTGACTGTGTATTTAAAATTAATCAACTATTCTGCAACAGTAACACTAAACTATATAGAGAAATACCTTTGGATTCTTTTGGCCGAGTCTTCGCATTGCTAGAGAAGCTGCTGCAACAAAGAACTCCTTTCCTTCAGCTTCTTTGATCTTCAAAGAGCCTAGACTAGCTCTGATACCATGTTGTAATATTGAAAATTCTAAAACAAACAGTGGAGAATAAAACTCCCCTCTTTAACATGGAGAAAATATTTAAAATTGCATTCACAGTGACAGAGTTTCCACATAAAAAATTTCTATTCCATAAAAACACTGATACAGATTCTTCCTCAACACAGAGGGATTACAAAAATAGTTTTTCTAGTGCAAACAAAGTGCAAAACTATCACTCTCTCATTCACAAAATAATACTCTGTCTCTCTCACAAATATCACTGCTGTGTATATTCTCTGTTTTCCCTAAAACACTCTGCTGTGTTTTTCACCTTTCGCACTACTCTACATACACTTCTGTTCTATGTAATAAAATATATATCTTGCCTCACGGGCTTTCTACCTTTTATATGAAACATTACATAATATGTATATTATAAATATCATATATTTATAATATATATTTAACCAAAGTTAAAACTTAAAGTATACTACAGTAATAACACATTTACTGAATGTAAAAAATATTTAAAACTCATTGCTGTGAATATAAAATAATTAAATCAAAACTATGACATCATGTTTAAAAACATTATTTCCCTTTTGTTTCTTTTCATTTATATATTCTGGGGGCCTCGTGGAGTTCATCCTCCCCAGCTCTCATACCCCCGCGGAAAAGCTTGCCACCTCAACTCTTTAGTGCTGTTGTGTAATAAATGGAGTTGGCAGGGAATTTAATATGGTGGTTGCTGCAGATATGAATGGAGCTTACCGTCTTCAACTTACCATCAACAATTACTTCGCCGCCTTCCAATCCCTTCTCATTAACTCGCTGTCTTGTTGATTTATACGAGAAGTTGGAAATTAAATTCCAACAATAGTCACAGAAGTAAACTGACTATATATCTGACTGTTAGAGCTTGTATGAAATTCGAACAAGATTATGACTATTAATATAGCTTACTGCAGAATATATACATGACTACAAAATGTTTACACGAGATGCGAACATATTTATGACTATTAACAGTTTTGTTTGCAAAAATATATAAAACTTTCCATGATGCTAACTAAATGTGTGCTAGAACTTTATGGCTATGCAAACAGCTGGTGCTACTGTCAATATTCACGTTACAAAGGTTAATATGGCTGCTCCTTTCATATAGAAGGATTGGATTTGGAGTATTTGGAGGAGGCCATTGCACGATGAACACCTGCTGTTGCAAGGAAAACACATCGTGCAAGAAAATAACGAGATTAACACGACTGTCACAGAAATTTTAAGCACTGTCTTGCTGTGTCGACGAGGAAACGATCCCATACAAGGATAATGAAAACAGAAGCAGAGGATCCAACTCGCCTCAGGGTTTGGGGCACTTTTCTGACTGAAATCCTTGGCAGCCAAGATATAGGCAAACCATTTTCATGTCGGTTTACATGGAAGCTAAAGGGAAACTTCGTGGAAGCCTAAGGGAACTTGAAGAACATGCATCAACTTGCGTCACATTCATTTTCATGGCGGTCTATGTGGAAGCAGAAGGGAAAATGAAGAACATCACAGAAAATGGGCTATATAATATGTATTTCGGAAATTAACATGGACTATAGAATATGTATTTCGGAAATTGAAATTTAATGTTGGTTAAGTAATGCCTGCATTACTCAACTTCACAAAGACTTTACATGCGTTATTTACCTTATGCCAAGCTTTTTAAAGCTAATGCATCTGTTTGGCCTCGGGAAAAGAGCAAATAAGATCTCCATTTTTGTAATTGGTTGAAAAAAACACTTGTCATAATTTAATTGATTTCAAAAAAATTGTTTAAATTATTATAAAAAATTACTTTGCTTAAAATGATAAGCGTTTTCTAGTTTTCGGTGTCTAACTAATACAAAGACTATAACACGATTACCATAGTTCCTGCAAAGACTATAACACGATTACCATAGTTCCTGCAGCCCGAAGGGGCAGGGACTAATAAGTGGAATTCTAACTACTCCATAGAATAATAACAATTAGTTTGAAAAAAACAAAAATTACTGTCGAAAATTTAGTACACAATGATTTCGAATAACAAATAGCAATCGTTCCCTTTTAAAAAGTCGTAGATGTTAGAATGCAAAGCAATTTTACTTTCAAAGAAAAAAATAATTTCGAATAACAAATAGCAATCGTTCCTTTTTAAGAAGTCGTAAATGTTAGAAAAGCAAAGCAATTTTACTTTCAAAGAAACAAATAAGATCAAAGTGAGAATGATATACTATAAAATATTTTGCAGGCCACATCTTATATAGACATATTCATCGTAACGAGTAAGTAATAAACACAGAAACTATAAGACATATTCAACGTAAGGAGTAAGTAATAACACTTTATTATTACTTTGTTATGTAAGATAATATAGCGTCCATGGTCCTTTTTTCTTTAAATATACATCAGTTAACTTGAAGAAAAACATCATAATTATTATAAATATTATGGGTGGCAAATATCTCAATCATGGGAGAGAAAAACATCATAATTACTATAAATAATTACATAATCACTTCCTGAAAATTTGCATGATTGTCAACACAGATATTGTAAAGAATAATATAACTCTCCAATAAAAAGCGATTGAATTCGGTGAAAGCCTCAAATATATTCCGGCTTTTTTTCAAGCGAACATCGCTATGGTTTGGAAGGACGGTATAAATACCGGTCTTTTGGATTCATAGAGTTGTTTTTACCTATTGAATTATCTTTTTACAACATTATTACTATCTCGAGGTAATCAACATCCATAACAGAAATCATTTTCAAACATGTTTTGCTATCTCGTTAGACTAAAATTGAAACTTTATAATCCTTGTTACAACTTTTACCATATTGAACTTAATCCTCGTTAAAACTTTTACTATATTGAGCTTGAAATTTTTAATCCTTTCTTTTTTCAGTTACCTTATTATGAGACTAACCATCAGAAGCTAGGATTAGTTCTCTTTCATACTAACCATCACAAGTTGGGATTATTAGACTAACCATCACAAGCTAGGATTAGTTCACTACCCTTTTGCCAAATTATATTTTCCTTCTTTGACCTCATACCATGGATAACTTGGCTGCTTAACTTTGGTTTTGAATTTTTTCTCTAATTCTTTTTAATTCCTCGCAAGAAATCGGATGGAACAATTTAGCTACAATTCATCAACTTGACTAAACCAACATGAACCTGTTTAAACTTGACCTATCATGAAAATTTGTGCTGAATTCTTGCAACCTATTGTCATTACCGGTTGCAAATGACAGTTGGCACTGAAAACTTTATGTGCAATTGTTGAAATGTGGCAATAGAATTGGTAGAAATCGGGTATCTTTGTACGCATAGACAATTTAATTTAAAAAACAATCATGTACGAATAGGCACCTTTTTTTGCAAGTTAATATTTTTACCTGTGCCGAATAATACAAGACGGTGAAAACTTTTTGTGGAGTTGTTGAAATTTAGCAATAGAAAGAAGAAAAAAAAAACACTTTAAATTTGAGGTGAGTAAGATGTGCCTGTTTTAAAACGCGTGAGTAATATAGATATGTTAGAAATTGAGATAGAGAGCAATGTTACACACAAAATATACTTTTACAAGATATATTTACATTTCATTTTATATTGTAAAATTATTAAAGAACAAATAAAGATTAAGGTGAAATAATTATAAAAACTTGCCAGAATTGAAAAAGATAAATTGGAATTGACAATGAATTTTATTTCTCAATATTAGTTTGAGAATCAATACATAAAACAACTAAATTAAGCTTGGTTGTACATGCAATAAAAATGGATAATTAAAGCTAACTAAAGTTAACTGTGCTTTATCTTCTATTAATGTGAACATGCACCACATGCAAGCACTAGTGTTAACTGACTAAAGTCAAATGTACACCACATGTAAGCACTCAAGTTAACTAGCTAAAGCCAAATGCACATCACATGCAATAACTAGAGTTGAACTGAAGCTAATTAAGGTTATCTAGATGCATGTATGCCAACACTCCCTTAAGCATGAATTAAGTGACTATGATCCAAAATGAATAAGTCTCAACAACAAGGCCATATACAATGGATGAAAAGAGGAAAGAGGGGAAACCCAATGGGAAGAAAACTCCCCTTAAAATATAATACAAAAGTAGAGAAAAATCAACTGCTAGGCAGTTGTTTCCATCATCCCGAGATGATTTGGCAAAAATCAAAACTTCTACTTAATGAAAGTCTTGGTGAAGATATCAGCAGTCTGCTCGAAACTAGAAAAGTACTGAAGATCGATGTTCTGATCATGAATTAGTTCTCTAATGAAGTGCATGTGGACCTCAATGTGTTTGGTCCATTATTGTGGCACTCGATGGCTACAAAAATTTAGCGTACATTGATTATCACACCATATGACAGTTGGACGATGGACACTGATGGGCCTCCATATTGTTTCTCTATCAGAAAATAGAGTTAACATGCCAGCTCAAACAACTTGTAACGGAAAGGTATTTTCTATCTAGATCAAGCTACCTCTTTGATCTAAAAATGGTTTGGATAACTTGTATGTATTTCAAGAACCTACCACTCAGTTTTAATTAAAATGATCTAGCTTGTACTTGACAATTTTGCGAAATTATTTACTTGAAAGTGGTGTATGAATTTCTATTGTTTATGTGTCTTAACTTCATTTGTTCTTGTTGAAATTTAACATGTATATCAACAACACAATGCAGAAAATAATCATTCAAACACAACATCAACTTTAATCTAGGATTTCACCCGAAATCTCGTGGGATACGTCTCTTCTGAGCCTTGTCATCATGACTCAGCTCTTTGCGATTATGGTAAGTTTTTTTACAGGTAAATACTTAATTCCAATTAATAAAACAATGATCCAAAGGACTGAAAATACCATAAATATCGCTCAAATGGCTTTCTGAACTTTGTAAATAGCTTTAGGCTCTTGTCGACACAATTCCTTTTGTTGGTGCACTAAGCTACTCTAAGCTTCTAAATGGCACAAACTCCCTCAGAATTCTGTTTCTGTCTCTCAAACCAATATTTTTATATCCAACACACATCAGACACAAAATTTCAACTAATAAATTGCTCAAATTGAGTACAATATCCCCAAACTAGGCTATCCTCCACGGTTTTCCCAAGGCTACCAGAACTTCAAATACGCTTTTCAAGCTCTAGAAGTTCTCAAAATGTTCTGAAACCACTTCCATTGGTTCCAAAATGACTTAAATAGTCAATATACAGTTTTTTTTCATCAAAAATAGCCTCCAGCTACTCCGGTTATGTCTAAATAACCTATCGACACCCCTTGGCACTAGGATCAAGGAAAACTTCACTGCTGAGTTTTCGACCTCTAAAATATTTAACACTTGTTGAAACCTCTGTAAATAGATTTAAAATTATGTTTTCAGCCAAAAATGACCACTTCTTCGTGGTCTCAAACAACTCTTTCTAAGCCTTGCACTGTTGATGACAAAAGATAACACTAATGGCCCCTAGAACTTTACTGAAGCTTTTTGGCCTTCAAAAGTTCTCTATAGGATCTTCAAACTATTTAATCAGATTTAGAACATCTGAATTATCCAATTTAGACTATTGGAACTTTGGAAAAGGACTTTAACTTCCCTGGTTAGGCCTCAAACTGAATTTGTCACATGGTGGCCCTGATGGCTCCTTCATCTTCCCTGAAGAAAAATATGTTGAAGAACACCTCCATTCGAAATAAAACCTATCCAAAAATTTCCAGAAGGTTGAAGAGACCTAAAATTGACTAACCTTTCCTCCAATTTGGTTCAATAACGAGTTATGACCTCCCAAAGAAAACTACCCAATGTCACTAAAAAACCCCACTAAATGTGGAGGAACTGAAGCTAACTGGAGTTAGTTTGGTGAAATGCCCCAAATCTAGGCGTGATCCTCCAAATCTAGCGAGACCATTTTGGCTAACATTAAATGTTCAGGCGGGGTGGTTACATGACCCCCCGCCGAAACCGTTGGCATAACATTGCAAATCCATTTTAAAAACCATTAATAAACTGTCACATTAAATTTTCTTTATGGCGCTGGCCACATGGGCCCTTCCTAACTACATGGTAATCACCAGAGGTTATGCAATTGGAGGCGAGGGTGTGGTTCTATGAAGTGGGGCTGGCCCCCTTGCCACTGGCACGAATCCAAATAACGGTTTAAATAAATGTGAAAGACATAATGTGTAAGTGACATGGTGTGGCCGAGACGGTGTGCGCTCGTTCTTGCAGAGATGAGGTCTCAAGTTCAAATCCCGTGGGCACATAAAACTTTTGTAATGCCATTTCCATTGAACTGGGGGTCACGTGGTGGCCTCTGGGCTTGCCACATGGCAGCTCGTAATTGGTAGGAAAACTGAAAACTCAAACCATTATCAAATGAGAAATTTCCACTTGTCAATAAATGATTAGCCCGAATGGAATATTCTACGAAATATTCTAGGGAATATTCCAAGGAATATTCTTGAGATATTATTTGGAATATTTTTTTTTTTAATTTTTCCAAAGTTTAAAAGTCAAACTTGGTCAAATGAATTTTGTAGGTTACTGGAGACTTCAAACCTGAATAATTTTCACATACAACCTCCGTTTTGCGAACCGTTCATGGCCCCAGAATTGCAGGGATGAGACATTTTTAGTCATTCAAATTTCCATTGATTTTGAACGCTTTAATTTTTGAGAAATTTGCTAAACTTGGACTTGATCTCCTAATCACACCTCCCAAATGAGAAGCTTTTGGACCACAAAAGCTCTCTAGAATACTGAAACTGATCTATACAGCAAATAAGAATATTTCACCCTCTTCTCTTCAGCCTCCAAAAGCATGCCTTACGTGGCTAGTGACTTTGATCCATAAATAGAAAGCAATTCACACTTCCCTTCCTTGATGCATTTGTCCTCCTGTTAAGAGCTGCCTTTCTTGCACTCACTCAGAAACTTTCTGGCGAGAAATTTGCAGAAGGAAACTGAAACATTGCTGCCTTGATCAATGATCCAAGGTGGCTCAAGAAAACGATAAATTACAGCATAAAATACATACATATAACCGAAATTTGCATATGTACAAATGAGTATGTCTTACTGTACCAAGAAGTCTATCCACTTCTTACTAAGCCACCTCCATGGCGACTTTTACTGCTGCAAATCTTCCTCATGTGAATCTTCCATTTTCACATCAATAATGGAATCCTCAGTTCCACTTGCACCAATATTTATATCCTCTTGCTGCATGTGCTTTGGATGACTAGTTTGATGCAAAGTCCAAAAATGAGAGACAATGTGTCCTCTCTTTTGGAAAAATTTCCAAATCTTCTGCACCTTCTTTGAAAGTTGTCGTTGCCTCATATGCTTCCTCTATGCTTTCTTCCTCATCCAGCATCTCAAAAAAACATGGTTAAATCCACCACAATATGTACAACAAAACTTTCTTCCATTTAAGCATGTAAAATTATCATGCTTTGCAGAAACACAATCAAACTGATCATGAGAAGATTTATACCTCTTGAGCTACTTTGAATGTTCATCCTTTTTGTCTTTATGAGAACATGAACTAGTAGAGGCTACAACTTTCATTTGCAGACTAACATCACCGTTTTTGTCTTTAAAACTGTCTGAAATTGCATGCTCGCCATAAGCTGCATGTCTACCATCTTCTTGCTGCAACAAAGGCTTAAAGTAATGGCCATCATATTTGAAACAAATTTGACATATTTGCATCTTAGAACTTGGAATAAAAATTCTCTTTGAATTTTCCTGACATGCCTTCATGGCTTTGGAGTCTTCGCCATTAAATTGCACATAACCAAGACCAAGATTCTTGGGTTTTTCCTCAACAAGAACAAGTTTAACCACGCCTTGTGCATGATTTCCTAACCCCTTGCCTTCATAGCCCATTTTAATAATTAACTTGGACCCTATACCTCTCGTATGATTTTCGAAAGAACCAACACATCTTTCTAATGAGGAAACTGAAGACAAATTAGAATGGATTACCTCTTCCTCACGCATCTTCTTGGTCAAAGCCTCTAGGGCTTGATGGAGTTGCCTCTCCATATCATGCAATATTTGAAGAATTTATTCCTTCTCTTGTTTCATGGAAAACAATTATTCATGAAGTTCAGTGCTTTCTTGTTTATCCTCAAACAAAATCTGCACCATGTCCTTCAATATAATAAAGTCACACTTCATATCATCATTGAAGAATCTTGTGGAGGAAACTTCACTTGTATAAGTTTTCATTATGATGTCAATGAACGAAAGCAACTTCAACAAAGTTCTAAAAGATTTCAAAACAAATGACAAGATTTTTTAATCAAATGGCTGTAAAGAAAAACTCTCATTCAAGCAACCAAACAACAAACAAACTCCATGAGCTTCTTAACAAACAATCGTCAAGAGGGTTTGTTTTCCAAGGGTGACTTTGAGGTCCTTTGGGGTAAGGAATATGCCTTCATGCCTTTTCTTCCTCTTTTTCCTCTCCAGGGTTTAGCTAATTAGTAGTTATCCCCAAATCTCAAGAAAACTCAAACAACAAACAGTTTGCAAACAGTAAAACAGTCAATATTTTATACTATTTAAACACCTTTCAAGCTATACAATCAAGCAACCAAGTGCTCTGTCAAGCAAGAAACTATGCTCTTATACCATCCTGATCTGAAAATGGTCTGGATAACTTGTATGTATTTCAAGAACCTACCACTCAGTTTTAATTAAAATGAGCTAGCTTGTACTTGACAATTTGCGGAATTATTTACTTGAAAGTGGTATATGAATTTTTATTATTTATGTGTCTTAAGTTCTTTTGTTCTTGCTGAAATTTAACATGTAGAAACATAATTCAAAAAATAATCATTCAAACAGAACAACAATTTTAATCTAGGAGTTCACCCGAAATCTCCTGGGCTACATCTCCTTTGAGCTTTGTCATCATGACTCAGCTTTTTGGGATTATGGTAAGTTTTTTTACAACTGAATGTTTAATTCCAATGAATAAAGAAATGATCCAAAGGGCTCAAAATACCATAAATATCCCTCAAATGGCTATCTGAACTTTGTAAACAACTTTAGGCTCTTGTCGACATGATTCCTTCTGTCGGTGCACTAAGCTACTCTAAGCTTTTAAATGGCACAAACTCCCTCCAAATTATATTTTTGTCACTGAAAACACTACTTTTATATCCAACACACATCAGACACCAAATTTAAACTGATAAATTTCTCAAATCAAGTACAACATCCCCAAACGAGGCTATCCTCCACGGTTTGCCCAGGGCTGCCCAGAACTTCAAATTCACTTTTCAAGCTCTAAAAGTTATCAAGATGTTCTGAAACCACTTCCATTGGTTCCAAAATGACTAAAATAGTCAATATAGAGTTTGTTTCATCAAAAATAGCCTCCAGTTGCTCTGGTTTCACCTAAATCACCTATCGGTACCCCTTGGCACTAGGGTTAAGCAAAACTTCTCTGCTGAGTTTTTGACCTCTAAAAGTATTTAGCACTTGCTAAAACATCTGTAAATAGATTTAGAATGATGTTTTCGCCCAAAAATGACCATTGGCTCACTACAAATGGTCTCAAGCAGCTCTTTCCAAGCCCTGCACTACTGCTGGCAAAAGATGTCACTAATGGCCCCTAGAACTTTACTGAAGATTTTCAGCCTTCAAACATTATCTACAGGCTCTAAAAACCATTTCATAAGATTTATAACATCTGATTTATCCAATTTAGACTATTGCAAATCTAGAAAAAGACTCTAACTTCACTGGTTAGGCTTCAAACTAAATTTGTCTCATGGTGGCCCTAATGGCTCCTTCATCTTCCCTGAAGCAAAATATTAAGAAGATCGCCTCCATTTGACTTCAAACCTATCCAAAAATTCCCATAATATCTAAGAGACCCCAAATTGACTAAAATTTTGTCCAATTTAGTTCAATAATGAGGGGGTTATGAGCTCCCAAAGAAAACTTCCCAATGTCACTAAAAAACCCCACTAAATGTGGAGGAACTGAAGCTAACTGGAGTTATTTTGGTGAAATGCCCCAAATTTGGATGCGCTCTTCCAAATCTGGCAGAACCATTTTGGTGAACATTAAATGTCTAGGTGGGGTGGTCACATGACCCCCGCCGAAACCATTGGCATAACGTTGCAAATCCTTTTTAAAAACCGTTAAGAAACTGTCACATTAAATTTTCTTTATGGCGTTGGCCACATGGACTCGCCCTAACCGCGTGGTAACCACCAGAGGTTAGGCACTTGGACGTGGTGGTGCAGTTCTATGAAGTGGGTCTAGCCCCCTTGCCACCAACGCGAATCCAAATAACATTTTAAATAAATGTGACAGATATAATGTGTAAGTGACATGGTGTAGCCGAGATGATGTGCACTTTTTCTTGCAGAGATGAGGTCTTGGGTTCAAATCCCATGGACACATAAAACTTTTGTAATGCCATTTCCATTGAACTAGGGGCCAAGTGGCGGCCTCTAGGCCTGCCACGTGGCAACCCGTAATTGGTAGGAAAACCAAAAATTCAAACCATTATCAAATGAGAACTTGCCACTTGTCAATAAACGATTAGCCCAAATGGAATATATCAGGGAATATTCTAGGGAATATTCCAAGGAATATTTCAAAGAATATTCCCAAAATATTCTTTGGAATATTCTCTTTTAAATTTTTCCAAAGTTTAAATGTCAAACTTGGTCAACTAAATTTTGGAGGTTATTGGATACTTCAAACCTGAATAACTTTCGCATACGACCTCCGTTTTTCGAACCGTTCATGGCACCAAAATTACAGAGACGAGACCTTTATGGTTGTTTAGATTGCAAGTGTTTTTTAACACTTTCATTTTTGAGCAATTTTCTTAGCTTGGACTTGATCTCGTGATCACTTTTCATAAAACACTACCTTTTGGTAACATGAGAATGAAGAGGAGTAGTGGTAGGCTTACACAACTGGACTAGTCAAGGACACCCAGTGGTAAGAAACCCCCCCTTAAAATATAATACAAAACTGGAGAAAAGGCAATTGCTAGGTAGTCGTGTCCATCATCCCAAAATGATCTTGCAAAAATCGAAACTTCTACTTATTGAAAGTCTTGGTAAAGATATCAACAATCTACTTGGAACTAGAAGAGTATTGAAGATTGATGATTAGATCATGAATTAGTTCTCTAATGAAGTGCATGTGGACCTCAATGTGTTTGTTTCATTGTTGTTGCACTCGATATCTAGAAAAATATACTGTACTTTTATTATCACACCATATGACAGTTGGACGATAGACACCGATGGTCCTCCATATTGTTTCTCTATCATAAAATGGAGTTAACATGCTAGCTCAAACGACTTGTAAGGGAAATGTATTTTCTATCCAGATGAAGCTACCTATTCATAAAAAACTACCTTTTGGTAACATGAGAATGAAGAGGAGTAGTGGTAGACTTACACAACTGGGCTACTCATGAATACCTTTCCTATGCTACTACCTTACCATTTTTCCTTTGTAACATGTAGTAATAGGCGAGTATTTATAATTTAACATATTAAAAATATTTGTTAGTCAAAATTTGTATATTTACATTTACACAATAATTAAGAATACATATTTACTTGTACAATAACATACATTTAACATAGACCAGGATGGGCAGCGACAAAATGCCTACATAACAATGCAGGCAACATTTATTTTCTCCTACACTAAAAATGGTCATTAATAATTTTTTCCTTTTGGTCCTTCCAATGTCACGACAATATGCTCGCTCTAGTCCTGCAACCATCGTGCTCGCATACAAGGGAGAAATCATCAAAATGTAGAACCAAACTCTCAGACTTTATGGAAGTTATTTTTTTGGCTCTCATGAATTATAGCATGAAATTATGTCGTCATTGCTTACTTGCAATGTTGTATACCCTCGTTTCATAGTTCCACGTTGCCGTTGGACATGATCTATGAATGCTTTGAGTTATCAACCTATAGGTCTCCCCCAAGCATAGACTATAGTTCTAGTCATGGTTGCTTGTGTCACAATTTCCATTTACAAAACTAATATGATACGGGTTCAACCAAGCCTTCCCTCCACTGCATAATTGCAATACATAACTTTTCTATCATAAACCACGGACATATAAAATTTCAATATATGTCATAATGCAGATAGTCACATAAATAGGACAACACTGTAGATATTTAGAATAGAGGGACCCAAATACTGAGCCTATACACAAGTATAAATTTATAAGTGTTCTATTACTCATCCTAGTATATTTAGAGAGACTTTAAATTGACTCATTGCCCAAGTTCTCGAGCTTCCTTCCAAAACTCTTTTCTTATACTATCTAGATCTATTCTCGAGCTCCGTCACAAGCCTAGAGAAACTACTAACACTTCACTTGACACATGTGACAGCCTCATTAAGAGTTAACTAGCTACAACCAGTTAAAAGACAATTGGCTTATTTGTTTATTTTTATTTTTATTTATTTTTATTTTTCTTAGCAAGAAAGACTTAGTTGTAATTGTTCATGAAACAAAAGTATTATTTTATTTTGTTACTGAGTTAATAGGAGGAACAATTAAATGAAAAGGAAAGCACTTTAAGCTATTGGTGAAGTTTCTAAGAATAGGAGGTGGTTGGGAATAGTTGGAAAAAACAGTTACCTACCCTCTGGGATAAAATGGAATTCCAGGAGAGAGGTAGGGGTTCTGTGAAATTTGGAAAAGAGGGTGAAGAATTCCCTAGAGCTGGGTGGAAGACCAGTTGAGAATATTTTCTGCAACCCTTGTGAACCAAATTACTTGTTTGTGACTGGATTGGCCATCCAGAGGTCGCAGTAGAAGAGCTATCCACTGTTACACGTGGTGCCATCCAGAATTCTGGAGCTAGGGGGCAAGAGGAGGACATAATTGCCTCCCTTGATGGTTGGGAGGACCACAGTTTAAAGGATTATTGTTCCTTATCAGATAAGTATTCAATAACTGGAACTTTATGATTACAGGTTAACTGTTTGTTTTTAGAAAATGCAGAAAGAATTTAGACTGTTTCTGGTTTTTACTAGTTAAAGACTTTTCTACTAGTAAGTTCTGAATGTAATAGCGCTGCCAAGGTATCTGTCCAGCGATTCTCAGTAAAATGGAAGTTACCAGATAACCTGGTACGATAATACTCTGTGTAGTGGGAAGAAAGATTGTATGCTAGACTTAACTTCCTTCTATTTCTGTAATAGTACTATGTGTAGCGAACAAGAGAGTTGCAAAGCTGAATTTACTTTCTTTCATTATAAGATATTTATTGAGACGGGACAGGGGTTCACATATTTTATTATAAGAATAAATCTCTATGAATAGATTATCAATGTTTGTATAACGAAAATAAAAACAGAAGTACAAAATGTAGTACTGATTTAAATTACTGTACTAGTAAACATTGTAGTTGTAAAATGAAAGATAGGAAAGAGAAACTGCTATGCATGCAACAGTAAACAATGATAAATAGACTTTTCGACTAGTGTTATTGAAGTAGAACTGAATTAAGAAAGTACAGAACTTGTAGGGCTGGGTCTGGGTCAAAACTATACCCTCCTCCTGTTCACTTATAGAAACTATATGCAGCTCTTTAATCGGCAGACCAGTGTCATAGGGCCGAAGTGAATTTTCAAACAAATTTTAAATAGCGAAGATAGCAGTATGCAAAACAACCATAACCATCTATTTCAACTCATGAAATTTCGAGAAGCTCTTTGCAAGATAATGTAGACAACCCGCAAGTTGAAACATACATAGTTACATTAATCCTCAGCACATTTAACGACTACCGTTGAAATGAACGAAACCATGTATATATATATATATATGAAAGCACAAAAGAAAATACACCGTGCAGTCGAGACAGTACCCTGAGCAAATTTCACCATTCAATAGATAAAGAATGCCAAATTAGTGCGCCAAAGGGAACAAACCCTAAGAAGGGAGGCCAATGGTGCTCACACAATTGTTATGACTCTGTTCCGGCAAAAACAGTCCATAGAAAAAAAATAAAGATATGCACAGAATGCAGTAAAACTTCTGTCTATCAGTTGATAAACTCGTAAAGGGAAAAAGAACCTCGAATAAACAAAAGGGTAAACAATTGCTAGAACAATGTATACAAATAAAATAACTGACAAATTAAGATGCCTCGGCCATAATGTTGGTATTCTGAAATAATTACATAGTTCAAGAAAACGCCCAGTCTCATAGATTAAACTGAGACGAAGCTCAAGAAAAACTATTACAAGTAAAACATAGAATCTACAAGGCTAAAAAAAAACCCTAGGCAGAGTAACCCAGTTTTCAAAACAATTCCTATGCAAGCCTTTGGAGCCACGACTACCAAATACTCGTATCAGCAGGGTACTTGTGAATGGAGGGAGGAGTCGTATTAGCCATCAGAATAAACTTAAAATTGAGGAGCAGAGGAAAGGGTTTGACGAGATTCTCTAACCTGCAAACAAACAACCCTGTTAGAGACTTAAAATTAAGCTCATAGGTCAGTTAAATATGGGCAAAAGGAATGCACTGAGTGGGAATTAGAGTGCCTCAGATAGCTACCTGTCGATGGGGACCAATCTCGCAAAGCCTGACCATTTCCAGAAAACGATAAGGGTTAAGAGAAATATGCATAAACCTGTAAAAGCCGAACTGAGAAATACATCATAGCGTTCAAAAAACCTGAACTGAAATGAAAGCTGATGAATAGGCTTCCATACCTGTCAAAATTTCATCGAGGTTGTGTTGGAGGTTAGTATCCTTGAGCAGTGGAGTGGAAGACGCGCCATAGTGAGCCGAGAAACAACCTACAATACAATTCATTTCCCCAGGGTAACGCACAAAAAGATTAAGGGAAATCGGAAAAATACAGAACCTAACCAAGCAAATCAAACTGGAAAACTTTGGAGAAGCATGTCTGGGAATGCCTACCATAAAACCAAAAGAAATCTTGCCAGATAAACCAAGGAGGAACTGAGTCTGCTAGCGCACATTGGAAGAGCGGCAACACTGACAAACTAGGTCGACTGGCAGAAGACTTCAGTTGTTTTCCCTCGCTATCTCCGAAGAAGTCGAGACTTGGAATAGATCTGGCCCATAAATTTAATAACTTTGTACAGTAGATTCCAGAGGGGTTGATGCCTACGCCTCGGCGAGAAGAGATATGTGCCATGTGGAAAGACTATCATTTCAAATAGGACCATGCAATTAAGTTCAACATGGTAAAGGGATCTGATGATTAATGCCCAACGGAGAGTTCAATATATCCTACTGGAGCGTCCATGATACCAAATCTTGCAGCGGTACCTATAAATGATATGTGCTATTATCACCGCATTCAAAACATACGCAACATTCCCATGTGGGGTTATAAACAAGTTTAAACCATAGCTTTCACAAAATTCGAATATATATATATATATATATATATATATATATATATATATATATATATATATATATATATATATATATATATAGATATATGTATTTATATCTGCAATGTTACTATGTCAACTCAGAATGTATGTTAGGTGGTTAAAATGATAAGGTTAAAGTCTGACATATATCTATATTGTGATAATTATGAGCATGAAATTTTTTATTTTTTTTTACTGTGAGTAATAATTATGGATGGAAGAAACGTAGAGTAAATTTTTTTTTGGAAAGTGTAAGATTAAACGAGGAGCTTCGACGAAGATGAACCCTAGCAACGAGTTCGTTGTTTCCCTTGCTTCCAAGGCCGTCAGGCCGCCGCCAGGCCTCGCAGAACTGGGCGACCGGTGGCTTGAAGCTGCGCCCTTGCTACAGAAAGCCGCATCAAAGAATAATACAGGCCGCGATTTGCAGGATCCAGGATCTCACGCCGGATTTGATATCTCAGCGAAAGGCGAGAGTGCTGAATGCGATTTGGGTTATGCCCCTTCACTCCAGCAGTACCCCGACTGCTATGAAATCCAAGAAAAGAAAACCTCTGGCCCTCCGAATCTTCAGAAATAAGACTGGCGCCTCATCGCCAGGAAACCGAAATGGGTCATGGATACCAAAGAACAGGCACAGAAGAGCTCTTCAAAAAACCTAATGGCTTCCGCCAACGCCTCCACTCCCTTGGCCCTATTGGGCATTGCCGCCGCCGTCACCATAGTAGGGAACGCATACACTGAGGGGTTCAGCGCCGCAGGCCTCCAAGGCCTCTCCTCTCTAACAATCCACAGAATGCAGCATCGGATCTTCGATCCGGCAACAAATCTTGTCCAAGTCGCAGATCGAAGGTTTAATCCCACTTGGAACTACGCAGATCTTGCTGCAGGGACTCTTGACCCCACCGATGTCCCTCTCTGCCGGCGACTTGGCTCAGGAGTAATCACCATCGCTAGGTGGCACAAAGACTTCGGATTAGATCTCTTTTCGGGCACGCGCAAGCAGCGGATCTGCTTATCGAACCCACCAGAAAGGCCTGCAAAGACACCAAGGATGGGAATACTCACCAAATGCATCTGGGCGCCTCGTCGTACTTTGGCCATTGCTCAAAGCCTGACGATTCTGGACATGGATCGGTCCACTGATTCCCAGAAGTAGGTTTCTTCTTTGAACCCGCCAGATCTGCCAAATCTGCCAGAAGAAGCACCTACATTTTAGATTCAAGTCACACTCTCGGGCAAGACGACAATGCTTTGCATGCACACAACAGATCTTGTGCAGAATCTTCTACAAAAAATAGAACACCGACTGGGCATCCCTTCCATTCACCTGAGATTGCTATATAAGGGTAAGCAACTTATGAACTCCCTTCCCCTCTTCTTTTACAGCATTCAAAAGGACGCTTCTATAACAACTACCTTTCGTTTAAGAGGCGGATCCATAGGGTAGACCTCCTCTGGCCCTTCTTTCTCTTTTAAAGACGCAGTCCGCAAAAGCGCTGCCCACCCCCAGGCTTCTTCGAAAGCGGCTCAACCAACTATGGTTCCAAATCCGTTTTTGGTGGATAAATCAGAGGAAGTTCCTACTATCAGCTTCTCTCATTCTGAGACTGATGAACGCTACCAGTTTTTTGCAGAATCCGCAATCATATGTAGATTTAATGGGCTATGGCCTCGCACAGCAGATCTTTACCAATGGATCCATACCAATTGGACCAAAAGAAGCCAGATCTTCTTATGTTCAAAAGGATTCTTCATAGTGGCTTTTGACTCAAATGAAGACTACCAGAAGGCCTTAACAGGAGGCCCTTGGTTCTGGGGTTCGGCTGGACTTTTCCTCACCCCTTGGTTTCCAGACTTCGACCCTTCTACAACTGTCATCACCAAGCTTCCCATTTGGGTCCGGCTCCCAAATCTCCCGGCTCATTTTTGGAATATTTTTGTCTTCATATCCATTGGAGACGACCTAGGACGCTTTCTAGCTACAGACTCTTCAAGAAAAGAAAATGGACTCTTCACCTACGGCATAATATGTGCAGAAATAGATATCAGCAAAGGGCTGCCGGATTAGATCAACCTTAAGATTGGAGATTTCCACTGGACACAAACCTTGGATTATGAAAATACAGCCTTCCGTTGCCGACATTGTCATCAAACAGGGCACCTCCAGAATACATGTTCCCAGTTCCTCGACAAAAAGAAGAATCAGAATCGCAAACCCAAATCAAAGAGTTGGAATCCTTGTGTCCCTCCCACTCCTATGGACAACACAGATTCCTCTAGTTCAGATGAGGAGGAATTTGAAGCAGATGGGCAGAAAGATGAGAATCCGCTGGATGCTCCCTCGGTCATTCCGGTAATCCCCTCTGCCCAGCCAATCTCTCATAAACATTCTCATGTTTCTTCGTCTTCAGATTCTGACAAGGATTTTCCGCTGCCAGAGCAAAATAGTCTACAACTTGTTATGGCTCATCCAAATTTCATTGGCTGGGTCAAAGTAAGTAAGAAAAAAGGCAAGAAATGTCGTGTGGCAAAAATAGGCCACGTTGGGTAGTTTCCTTTGCTCAGAGCCTGTTTTTTGTATTCCAGTGTTTTCTTTTTTATCATTCCCGGATTGTCTCTCAGGAGCGAGGTTGATAGCCTATCATCTACAGCTCCCATGCTTCTCTGACTCGCTTGCATGCAAGCTAGATTGTACTATACTTTTATTTTCTTAATAGAATTAGTCTTACTGAGAAAAAAAAAAAAATTGTGGATGGAAGTGACAACACATGTCATCTTTACAAAGACCTATTTTGGCCAAAAACAACAGTTCACTAAAACAACATAACAACCCATTGTAATTAAATGAATTTCCCAATTTTGTACAAATTAGAATCAAGGGAATTCCATACTCTTTACAGAATTTCATGACCCATTTGGGTTTGATCTTAAAAAAATGGGGTTTTGTAGGGTTATTCTCTTACATCATATTTCCATGATTGAAATTTTTCATGATCGCCTCCCATATGATTTTAACTGCTGAATCCTCTAGGATCACAAACTCTGTGTTACAACATCACCTTCATCCATTAATGTTGTCGCCATGCTACTATTTTTGGTTAAAATCCTTCGAATTCCTAAATTTTATGCTATTTTTCTTCTGCTATCATGGTCCTTCCATGATTCCATGTCTGAGTTTGTTGTTGCTTAACTTGTTGAGAATTGAATAGATCTTAAGAAAAAGCTTTAGCTTTTTTTTTTGGTTTTTTTCCTTTTCTATACCCTCCACCATTTCACATCCATAATTAACTTTTTTTTTTGTAAGGATCTCTACCCAAGGGAATGAAATCATTAAAATTGTTACAATATATCCTAATTTTCTTTCAAAAGAATTTGAAATTTTGAGTATATTTCTTTAATGAGTAATTTGTATTTCTATAATCTGAATATTTGTTGACAATCAAATTTCAATTGGACTTATGAAATTCACCAGCCTTAGAACTAACATCTCCTTCTTATACTATAGTATATCCCTTTAAGACAACTTTAACTTGTAATGTTATTGCAAATTCTATAGCTTTGCATTGAATTATTTCTTCATTTCCCCATCACTTATTAGGTATTTCTCATAACCAGTAAATTTTCTAACTTGTTGACGAGTTCGAGGTGTCGAGGAATATAAAACACTTATTTTCAAATACAATCCAACAAAACTTTCTTCTGATACAAACTTAATTTTTTTCCATTATATCTGTAACAATTTGTATTTCCTTACAAACTAGAGATAATTTCACACAATTACCATTCAAACTTGTCATGATACCTGTGTCTTCTCAATCAATCACTTTTCGATGTCTTCTTCATCTCCTTCTCCAAGAAATACGCCTTGTTTTAGTTCACAGTACTGAACTTCCTCCTCTCCATACTCAGTGTGAGTTCTCCATTTCTAAATTGAGCACTCAACAAGTACCTCAACTTCTTTCTTAGCTTCCTAACATACAACTTCCTAATATGCCATTCAATAATTTTATTTAGATTCCATCCACATATCAAGTCTTCCTTATCCATCTCTTGTAGCATCACTTTAATCACACTGTCTTTCATTAAACTTGGCCATTTTTTCTCAAACTCTTCATTTGTCATCTTTATTCTCCTAATGCCATATGGTTTGGAATCTTTCTCCATTCTATTTTGGATTGAACCCTTAACATGGCCATTAGTGTCCATCTTATTTTCCTTTCCTTTGAGATTTTCTATGTTCAATGTGAGTCGGAAACAAACCTCCACGTATATCTCAGCAAGTTTATGTACTCTAGCTTGGCCTTTTAGTATCATGTTATCCTCCTTCATAACCTCTCTAGCTTTCTCTACTCCATTGGTCGTTTCACTTCTATAACCTCTTAACAACTCCACCATTCTCTTCACTTCTCTTCAAGACTTATTTTTTCTGCATCTCTTTCTAAACTCAACTGGAATGATTTTTCCTTTGTTTTGGCTGCTCTACAATAAGGATTTTGTACCAAATTTATCTTCCAATGCTATTTCCTATAATTATCAACCTCTTCTTTAGGTCCAAAATAAAAACTAATGACAAAGTTTAGCAATAACATCTCGTAAACGATGAAAAAAAATTCATTCAGAAACATCAATGGTTCCCTCTTGGTTCTAATCATTTCTACAATTTCTTCTTGACTTATTGCTCCAATATTTTTGGAACACAATTTCTCAAGTTATGCTTAATATGCTTGGCTAGGAATCTCCTTAATCTGCTCTTTCCTAGTTGTGGTTATTTCTCCAATCATACTCTTGAAAAAGTAACTAGCTATTATTTATTTAGTCAATATATATGGTAGTTGATTATCTCATATGCAAACCCTTTACTCTTGCATCCCTTTCATTATATTTAGGTTATGGTCCCTTTATTAAGATATTTCTTATTCTTATAGCAACTAAATTTGGTTTCTATAATTATTTATAGAAATCCCTAGTTATAGATTTTCCATAACATAAATATTTGTTAGGATTATTACACAAAAGAATGTTACTACCATTCTAATACCACTTAATGGAAGCTTCTAGCTGCTCTCAACTGTCCACCACTCAACAGACTATATTTATTCTATGCTCAAGAAATATTTTGTTGATGGCCTTCATACCTATTCCATACAAACACTCAGATACCTATTCGAGTGGTACCTTAGATGGCTTTTCCATTCATCATCAACTCTACATTGTCGCTCAGCATTGGCCTCCATTCAACCTCAAGTCACTGAAGGTAATTGGACCTTACATTCCACCCACAGAGTGAATTGTGGTGATTAATATCAACATATATTCAAGCACGGTGGGGTAGATTCATCTCTTCAATCTCACCTAATACCTTGTAACTTTATTTCTCCATCCCATCAATAGGACATCAATGACAAGATCGTGACTCAGGACAAGGCACTTCCACCAGATGTGGCTACCACATTTAAGGACCCAATGTACAAATCCAATCAATGGTGGAAATCAAGTTTGTGAATCCATACTGGATTGGATTGCAAGGGGCATCCCCTATGGATTGGGGTGGGGGGGAGGGGGGGGTGTGGGGAATTTTAACTCCCTATTCCAGGTCATGGTTTCACTCACCTTATTGAATGGTGGAAGCTATGTGGAGTAGATCGAAGACTTTTTGATAGGTTGTTCCCCTTACAATAGAAAATAGGGAGCACAATTGTGCTTCCATATTATGGTTCCAACTCCCTTCCACATAAAATTACAATGTACTCATGCCTTGCACCTAACATTATATCCCCCCTCTCACAGTTCCACGTTGTCGTTGGACATGGCATATGACTGCTTTGCAATGTGAAACTAATGGTCTCATTGAAACTTCTATGCTACTAATCTTGGCTCCTCGTGTCACTCATTCCTTCTACACAAAAATTAGGATATAATTTCAACCAATTCCTACCTCCACTATGCAATTAAAATAAGGAATTATTGTATCAAAGAAAAAAAAATTATAGATCTATTTTAATGATGGATCTAACAAGCATTGTGAGGGGATCAAATCTCTTGAGATGCAAACCTCTTGTAGATTGAAAATATTGAAATAACTATTACACCTTAAAGGATTTTAACCTTGGGTGCTCCACACACACATACACCATGTGTAGTTTTTCATTGTTTAAATTACATTTTTGAATGTATAAATGAATTCCAAGCCTAAATTGCATGATTTAATGGATAGATGAGATAAATGTCAACAAATTTTACTACCTAGCTTAAATGTGTAATTCAAACAAATGTTCACTGCATTTCAGACTAAAGTGACCAAAACATGTAACTTAAAAGAACCCAAAACTTAGAATAGTGAGACTGATTAAAATATCTTAATATAAGAGTTTATTTTTTTTCAAATTATGTTTGTGATTTCCTTTACAAATGTATAACATAAATAACTAACATTGAAATATGTTACTTAAAAATAATATTATTTATTTTATTTTATTTTGTTATTTATATATTGTAAATACATATAAATATTATTTAATTATGCCTATTAAAAGAATTTATTAACAATCCACGTTAAATTTCTATATTATTAGTAATTTTGAAATGCCATATATCACTTTTATATCCAAAGATAAATGAGTAACTCATGTTATTCTATGACAAGTAATCGGTTTTTTTATTTTTATTTACAAATTATCCCTCACAAACAAACTTACATATTATAGTTACTCTCTCTATCCATATATATAACTATGAAGTTTATATTGAATTGTATTAGGCAAGATGATATGCAAGTGGCTTTTTTAAGCTCTTTATTTAGTTTTATTTTGCTAATTATAATAATTATAGATAGTATTTGAAAACATAAAGAACTATCTTCTTGTAATGTCAATAATCCACCAAGTGGGAAAACGTTCTTAATATTTTATAAATTTTTTAATTAATATAATCCAGCAAGTGAGAAAACATTGTTAATCTTTTATAATTTTTTAAATTAATGTAAACCGA
The DNA here is from genome assembly GCA_034641835.2 of Pinus albicaulis. Taxonomy (NCBI): domain Eukaryota; kingdom Viridiplantae; phylum Streptophyta; class Pinopsida; order Pinales; family Pinaceae; genus Pinus; species Pinus albicaulis. The sequence goes on along the minus strand of CM076572.1, from coordinate 945,122,280 downwards.
TATGCATGTTCATTTTCTTATTATAATTGAAAATAGCTTTTAGTTAGGGAAAACTTTATTTTTAGTTTAGAGAAACTTTTCATGAGCACAAATAGAATAACACATCACCTTGATATTGGGTTGTGGTGTGTTTTTCTTAACGCAACTAAAGACACAAAAGTCAAAAAAAAAAAAAACATATGTCATATTGAAGAAATCAAGTAAATAGCCTAGCATTACATAGATTGAGAATACAAGGACCCAAATGCACACCGCAGACACAAGTATAGAATTAGAATAATTCTCTAACTCAAAATAGTATATTTACAAATACTTAACATAGGCTTAGTGTGTGATTTCTCAAGCATCCTTCTCTACCACTTTTCTTGTACTATCCAAGCTCTATTCTCAAACCCTCGAGTTCTAATCCTATAGGCTTTATTTTAAACTCTACAAACATACCTACATTTAACTGTTGGGAGAATTTATTTGAATAGAATGAAGATTTATCTAGAATGAAAATTTATCCACATGCTTGTCCAAAGACTAGAAAAGCTACTTAACACATCACTCGACATTTTTCATTTTTACAAATTCTCATTTTATCAAAAAAAAAAATCATTTAACATAATGAATATTTTTTTGGACAATTGTCCCAAGAATAGTAAAAGAAATTAACACCTCACTCGACACTTGTAACTTTTTCAAATGCCCATTTCACCAAAAAATTGTTCACCAAAACAACCGAACAACCTAGATTGTTTCAAGGTTTTGATACTTGTAATTACATGAAATTTCTTAATTTTTGTAGTTTTTAACTATGTACCTAAATATACAATGGCGAGAACATAAAACAAATATACACAGATCTTTTCCCCTAGATCCCAAAACCCAGACTACTATATTGATTTTTCATTATATTACTTTCAATGTTACACTACATATATATACATGCCAAAGTATTCATAAACCCCAATCCACCAATGCTATATTAAAGCATAACCATATATCTCTTGGTAGTATCTAAAAAATACCATCGACATAAAAACATCATGCCCAAAGCCATCTGGAAAACCCATGCACAAAATCATGGGTAGGTTTGTGCACCATCTTTGGGTCCGCCCACCATCTTTGGGTATTCCCCCCATCCTTGGGTCCGCCCAACTATTACAGTGTATGCATAAAAAAAAATCTTGGGGTGCTTCCTTGGACCCCATGTAGGGGTTTTACCACCCCCATGATAACCCCAAGACATGGGGGGCTTCCGCCCACCCTATGACCCCCCTGCTTTGCCCACTACAATGTAGAATGTGTGAGCCTAGTCGTGGAAATAATATAACAAATACCCAACATTCTCCCACCTTTTGTTTTCTTTCCACATAGGGGTAACACAAGAGCTTAGTCATTGGTCTAGGCCTAAAATGTCCATTATTTCTCTACACCAACAAAAATTCTCAATGTCACAAAATTCATGTATGCATATGCAACATTATTCAAAGTTTCCAATTTTAGCAACAACAACTTTTTCTCCTCAAACATATCCCTCACAAAGTGATACTAAACATCAATTTCCTTTCTCTTCAAATGATAAGCAAGGTTCTTTGCCAAGAATAGTGCACTTTGGTTGCCGCAGTCTATATGTATAGCTCGTTGTACCAACCCTATACTTGAACACAATATATTCAACCAAACTACTTCCTTTCTTGCATGAGTGGTCGCCATGTATTGATCCTTTGTAGTTGAAAGTACTACTATAGACTTCGTCTTTCTCATCCAGCTGATTTCTCTTTCAAATAGGTTAAACACATACCCACTTGTAGATATTATTTCAGCTAGATATCCAACCCACTATGCATCAACAAAGCCACAAATTTCCAAAAAACTGTCCAATCATGGTCTTCCTTGGTAGCATAAACCATAATCACTAGTGACATGAAAATACATGAAAACTCGCTTTAGTGTTTTCCAATTCTCATTCCCTCATCTTGGCATAAACTTCTTCAATACTCCCACTGCATGTGCAAAGTATAGTCTAGTGCAAACCATGGCATACATTAGGCTACCAAATGTGCTTGCATATGGAATATGGGAGATGTTCTCTTCCCATTTTTTTTTTTTGGAACACTGGTTACTTAATAAATTTAAACCTACAAGAATAAGAACCTTCACTGGATTACTATCATGCATATTAAAGCTCTACAATATAGTATCTACATACTCCCTATGGTTTAGCTAGATATTCCTATGTGCTCGATCTTGTTTAATTTTGATTCCCAAAATATAGTTTGTAGCACAAAGATCCTTCATTTCAAATTTAAAGGACAATTGTGTTTTAAAATCTTTCATGATTTCTTTGTCATTCTCAATCAACAACATATCATACACATACAATATTAGAGAAATAACATAGTCACCAAGTAATTTAAAATACACACAATGATCCACATCTCTCATTGTGAAGCCAAGTCCCTCTATATATGTATCAAATTTTTTATACCGAATCCTTGGTGATTTTTTTAACTGATACTGATATTTTTTTAACCTGCTTACTAGTTATTTCTTACCCTTTACAATAACTCCTTGAGGTTGTTTCATATAGATCTCTTCTTCTAGATCCCTGCGAATAAATGTTATCTTCACATCCATCTATTCTGCTTCTAAATCAAAAGAATTAACAATAGATAAAAGTAATATAATAGAAGGTAACTTGGCAACATGAGAAAATATATCACCAAAATCAATTCTCGACACCTAGGAATAACCTTTTTCTATCAATAAAATGTTGTATTCCTCCACCTTTCGTTTTGCATTCATCTTCTTCTTAAACACCCATTTCCTACCAATGGATTTCCTTCCAGCTGACTACTCCACCAAATCCCAAGCCTCTTTTTTGTCTAAAGATGTGATTTCTTAAACCATGGCCTCTTTCTATAGTTTTCCATCCTTTGAATCCAATTCCTCCCTAACTTTCCTAGGATCATAATCAGTAACAAATAAAGAAAATTTTGAAAAGAATTCAGATGGACTATACCACTATAGCTTTCTGATCTCTTGAATTGATCATCTCAAAACTTTAGTTTGTGGATCTTCCTCTTCTGATTCTCGTTATGTTGTAGAGTATGGTTCTTCTTCCTTCAGTTCAAACACTATCTTTTTCAGGTTCCCTTGGTAGGACTCCATGTTTAATAATATCCTTCACCTCTCTGAACACCACATCTCAGTTGTACACAATATTCTTTGTTTTTTCGTTCCAAATCTTATAACGTTTCAAACCATCCTTATACCTCATAAAGATGCACCGTTCAGATTTACTATCTAACTTCGTTCTTTTCACATTTTGAACATGTAGATATGCATCATAGCCAAATACCCTGAGATGTGAGAGAGAGGGTTTATTACCAGTCCATACATCATGTGGAGTATTATCCTCCAATAATGATGAAGGTGATCTATTAAATAGGTAACATGTGGTATCCACTACTTGTGCCCAGAATTTATGTCCTAACCCAACACCACTAAGCACATGTCTTTCATTTTCCATCAATGTCATATCCATTCTATCTAAAACTCCATTTTGTTGAGATGTGTATGGCGTATTATTTTGTCATGTTATATTGATCTTCTTAAGAAACTATTCAAATTTTCTCTTGAAAAGCTTTCCACCATTATATATTATCAACACCTTAATATTATTATCTGTATGATTTTCCACGAGAGCCCTAAATTCTTTAAACATGTCAAAGGCTTCAATTTTTTTCCTAAGAAAATATATCCATGTATTCCTCAATAAGTTATCTATAAATGGGACTTAGTGCACAGAATTACCTAATGATGGAACTGAAACATTTCCAAACACATCATTTTGCACAATCTCTAATATCCCTTTTGCCCTCTTAGTACCAGATGGGAAACTCACTTGAATCTACTTCCCATATACACAATGTTCACAAAATTCAAAGTCTAGAGTGAAATTAGACATACCTTCTACCATACCATTACCATGCAGTGTTGAAATTTCCAAGCATTTGATGCCATATCATGGTATTTTCTCCAGAGACCACTATATTTTCTGCTCCACTTTCAGGAACCATAGAACTTGTAAAATGATTAATAACAATGCTACCAAGAACTTTTACATAGTTCCAATCCAAACTCCATGAGAAACACCACTTCTTCTCAAACCATCTTACATGTATCTTTCTTGAACATTTTTTGTAGACCATCATCATCCATCTTGCTAACATAAATCAAATTTCTGGCCAATATAAGAATATGTAGAACACCAGTAATTTTTCTAATTCTTCAACCTTGTAAGTTAAAGTTTAATTTTCCATGCTTGATTATTCTATCCTTCCTATAATCCCCTAAGAATAAATCACCACCATCATGTTTCTCGTACTCGCAAAACCACTCCCTATGGGTAGTGAAGTGAAAGGATGCATGTGAGTGATCAACCATGCCTCATGATCTACATGTGTACTTGAGGAAGAAGCCAGGTACACACCCACTTCATCAAAGGTGGTTTTCACCTCTGGATAAAGATGATCATCATAACCCTTTCCTTTCTCATGATATTTAGATCTACAATCCTTTCTATAGTACCCTTCCTTTCCACATTTCCAAAAACCCTTTAGAGATTTTCTCGGAGATTTAGACCTCCCTCTAGATTTAGATCTCCCACTAGAACACTTATTTTTTTTTATATTCTTGGACCATCCTTGTAAAAATAAAGAATATCCATTCTAGCACTCCATATTTTTTTTTCTCGTCTCCTTCAACAACAAGGATGAGACTATTTCATCAAAATTCGAGGTAGTTTTATTTCTACCTATTGCAACAACCAAAATATCCCATGAACCTGGAAAAGAACGGATTAAACTCAAACACTTATCTTCATCTGAAATTTTTATATCAATAGATAAAAATTGGCTTTCCACATTACTAAAGGTGTTAAGATGCTCTATCATCGAGTCTTCATCCTTCATCCTTAGGTTATAGAGCTTTTTCCGCAAAAACAGTTTATTCACGAGAGACTTCGATTGGTACAAACTCCCTAACTTGTCCCGCAAAGCCTTTGTTGTAGCTTCCCCTGATACGTTCAACAATATTGAATCTAAGAGACATAATTGTTTCATGATCTTTTCCTTACGATATAACTTCACCCAGTCATTTGTTGAAATTTTTGTTATTTTTGTTCGTGGATCTACAATAACCCAATCATCTCGGTCCACCAACATATTATCCATCTTGATCTTGTACATCTCAAACATCTGGCGATCAAATTTCTTGATCTCTATATTTCCACTATTCACCACATTATTTCACCATAAGAATCAATGTCACAGACATCCCACTGAATAGGGTCTATGGGAGTCCCACGAAAAACCCCTCGGAAGAAAAAAATTCCCCTTGAAGTAAAAACAACTTTGATTCCAAATATAGGTTTTAACCCTTTATAAATTTACCTACAAACAAATTCTTCAAACAAAAATATATACAATGGAAAGAACATAAAAGAAATATACACAGAGATTTTCCTTTGGATCCCAAAACTGGGACTACCATATTGATTTTTCATTATATTCCTTTCAATGTTACAATATATATATATATATAGATCTATTGAAGCATTCATAATCCCCAATCCACTAACCCTGGATTAGAACAAAATCATAGTTCCCTTGACCAGGTCTACAAAATACCATGGGAAGAGAACCATCATACCTAAAATAATGTGCACAACCCATGTAAGAAACCATGGATAGGTCTTCCTACCATATTTGTGTCCACCCCCCATCCTTAGGTCTGCCCAACAATTATTAGGTTCGCATAAAAAAAAAATTCCCAACCCCATGCAAGAGGGCTACCGCCCCACTGCTCACCCCCTGACAAGGGATTTGTCACCACATATGTGACCCTCACTGCACCTAGTGAAATGTATATGTGTGGGCCTAGTCATAGAAAAAATATAATGCATACCCAATACCCAATAATCGTGTACAAGTTACAATTGAGAAAAATTCTTCCCCTTTAGGAAATTCCATAACCCCATTGAATTTGATCCAAAAATGTGTTTCCTATGCTCCTACATCATATTTTTCCATTAATTTTAATACAAATGATGAAAGGTATATAAATGATAGAAGTCCATTGAAGGACGAAAGTTTGAATAAAGAAACAAATCACTTTGTTCATAGAAATATTTTAAGGTTAGCCAATTTTGATTAGTGAATAATTTTTTGTTAGGAAAAAAATTTAAGGCGAATTATATTTAATTAATTAAATAAGTTATACATTTTATTGTAACAATTTTATTTTTCTAAGTACGCTTTTTGTTAAAGAGAATTTAAGGCTAATTATATTTATTTAATCGTTTATATTATACATTGTACTGTAACAATTTTATTTTGATTAATTAAATGTGCGGAAAAGAATATTTAATCTCGGTCATAGGACCATTTTTAATAAGATCAACTAATATAATTAATATATTGTGAGGTAATTTGATATTATCTAAATGCATTTAGATACTATGATTTAAGCTATAAGAATATGTTATCAAAATATAATATAATGCTAATAAATTTTTTAAATATTATTGGTATATATTCATTTTTATGATATTTACCATGTATTAAGAGGATCAAATTCAAACCTTTTTTTATAGTGTAAAATTTGTAAAATAGTTTTACACATTAATGAATTTGATCCTTAAATCTAGATTAAGATGAATTATATATATATATATATATATATATATATTGAGATTCCACAAGAATATTCAGCACCCATGCCTGGTGCATTAAGTACCCAGACTAGGGTGGGGCCCATAATGCTATTTTTGGGTGCATATCTATTTTGGTTATCTCTTAATTAAGATGGACATTAAACTATAATCTATTCTCAATGTGCACTTGAATGAGTTAACTGGAAGTGATAAATTCAATTAGCCAGTGGATTTCAACTTAGAGGTAGTTGGTGAGGCATGTAGAGTAATTCTATTTGTAACATAGTTCGAAGTGCAATGGTGCATTAGTTAATGCAAGCTGTAAATAGTTTAACTTAGTTAAGTGAGTTAAACTCAGTTCCGTTAGTTGTAATTGAAGATAATATAGTGAGAGATTCAGTGAAATAAATATTGATTAATTTACAATCAGTGATCTCACATGCAACTGAGGATTTACTATTATTAGTTGCATGCATGTCAGATCTAGTGGAGACCAAGTTGAGTTCTAGGTGAAAGTGAAGTTAACTATCAGTTGTAGGATTATTGGTTTGCACACTTGCAACCAAACACCCACTGGAGTACCCATGATACTTGCGCAATCAAGAAATGAAAGAATTCCTATCTTTTAGGGATATTTACCATTAAGGATTGTGCAAGGAGGGCAGACTGTCTAGAGGATGAGAATTGGCTATGTGTTTGCCAGTTTTGCATATGACAGTGTGAGACAGTTAGCTGAGTATTGGAGGGATATTGTGAGAATATTTTTTTATGTAATTGTTTCATGATCCATGCTTAATATAAAATAGAAGATAGTGGGGTTTTTAACTGTAAGCTTTCCTCGAGAAATTATCTATGTTGTGTGTGATTGATATTTCTTCATATTCATGTGATTAGCGATTCTGTTTTTAATTACGAAAAATATTTGTAGAAGCTATTAATTATTTAACTTTATTACATTGTTATATTGGGTGAATCCAAGATATACGTGCATGTTGTATAATTTCTACATGGTATGAGAGCATAGGAAATTTCAGAAGTGAAGCAGGAGCTGAGTTTTTGACTAGATAGAATTCAAATTTGCATAAATAATTTCTTGGCACGACAGATGATTCCACATTGAAATGGATTTCAATGGTTGAGGTTGGAGTATGCACTTGGGGGAAACTAGAAGTACATTGCTTGGAAGGACAGGATGGAGGCATTACTCGAAGAAAACAGGTTGAAGGAATTCGTTGACAAAGATATTCCTAAACCTGATGCTGCAAATGCTGCAAATGGTGATGCATGGAAACAGAAAGTGGCAACAGGGAGGAGGATCTTGTTGGATAGTGTACGAGACCACATTGTCTCAAGCCTCCATGGGACAGCGACACCAGATGCAATGTGGAAGGCTTTGACATATCTATTCCAATGCAACAACGACCATAGGAAATTGTCGCTCAAAGATAAAGTTAGGAAGATCGAGATGGAAAAAGATGACACCATTCCAAAATATCTAAAAAAGTTTGTCCAATGTCGAGATTAACTAGGGAGAGTTGGAATAATATTTTCTAATGATGATTTGGTGAGCTTGGCTCTCCTAGGACTTCCCAAGATTTTGCACAATTATCAAGACACTATCAATGGAAGGGACAAAATACAAGATTGGGAATGACTATGGTTGGATTTGGTGCAAGAGGAGTTCAGATATAACACCATAGATGGATATTCATCTAAGAATGAGGATGAAGATAATTGTGATTTGGCTACCAAGGTGAGGAAGGGGAAGGGGAAGTGCTCTCATTATCACAAGCATGGGTATTTTTCTACTAATTATCCATAAAAGAAGAAGAATGAGAAGCATGGATGATCTACAGCTGGTGAGGCCCTTGCCTCACAATTTGAGCTTCACTTCTCATTGATCGCTTGCATGGTTTCTGGTGCATTGGGATCTGTGTGGTATTTGGATAGTAGCGCTTCCTTTCACATGAAGGGAGATAAGTAACTTTTTAGTGACTTAGAGGAGAAATATTTATAGATGCATATTGAAATGTGCGACAACAGATGGTATAGTGCTACCGTGATTACTACCATTACCTTTCAGAGCGAGTCAGGTAAACCATTTCAATTAAAATATGTGATGCATGTACCAGGTTGGAAGAAAAATTTGGTCTCAGTCGTAATGTTGGAGGATAGAGGCTATGAAGTTATTTTTAGTGATGGAAAAACTTTCTTGTGACATAAAATAATAGGACAAGCCAAGAGGATATGGATTCTAGTTAAGAATCTCTACAAGTTGGAGGTATATGGTTGTGCAGCAATGATGGGAAAGGCAGATCAAGTCATGAGCCGAGATGAGGGTGAATGATAGCATAGGAAATTTGGCCATCTTCACCATGGAGCCTTGAAAGTCATGCAAGATATTTCTACTAGTCTTCCTAGGGGCACACTTGTGTAGTCAGAAACATTAAAGGGATGTACTATGGGAAAATATGTAAAGTCAACCTTTCATGAGAAGGAAAAATGAGCTCCGGGAATCCTTGAGAGAGTTCACATAGACGTGTGTGGTCCTTTCTCGGTTGCTTCAACAACAAAACATAAGTACTATGTAATATTTATGGATGCATTTTCTCATAAGTGTTGGATATTCTTCATGCAGAAGAAAGATCAAGCATTCTCTAAGTTCTGTGAGTTTAAAGCAGTGGTGGAGAAAGAGTCAGGGAAGCAAGTGAAGGCTCCTACGAATGATCATGGTGGAGAATAAATCTCTAATGAATTCAAGAACTTCTACAGTAAAGAACGAATTCTAGGAGAACTCGTAGCGTCTCATGGCCCACAGCAGAATGGGCTCGCAGAGAGGAACAACAAAACTATTGTGGGTGAAACAAGAGAGATGTTGCATGATTAAGGCCTATCGATGCATCTATGGGTGGAAACATGCAGTACAACGGTACATGTGAAAAACCATTGTCCTTATAGATTACTTGGCATGAGTACACTTGAACATGATTTCAATTGTAAGACACCTGATGTTTCACACTTTAAGATTTTTGGCTCATATGTTTACGTACATGTGACCAAGGACCCTAGGAAGAAGCTGGAACCAACAGCTGAGGTTGGGATTTTTATGGGGTACACTGAAACACCCCATAATTATCGTGTCTATTTTCCAAATAGAGGAATGAATGTTGTGCGACGATATATCAAATTTGATGAGGAGAAAGTAATGTGGTTGTCCCTTGAGAGGGAGCTTAACTCGCATGCAAAGGAGGATCTTTTGGTTCCTAAGGATGAGTCTAAAGAGGTGGATCAGCCACATGAGGAGGTTCATGCAATGGAGGAAAACACTCATGCAAAGCCATCCATCAGAAATGGCAGAAAGCACACCATTGAAGCTGATAGATTGATACTTGATGCTGTAGAGAATGTAAGAGCCCTTACTTCACAGGGTAGACAAAGACAGACTCCTGACTGATTTACTAGATACATGGCTCTTATGAGCAAATGTATTGTGACTGAACCATCTTCCTTTCAGGAAGCAGTGTAATAGCCAACTTGGGTTGATGCAATGGTGGAAGAATATGACTCCATTTTCAAGAATAGTGCATGGGAGATAGTCCTAAGACCGGTCGACAAATCAATAGTTGGATTGAGATGGATCTACAAGGTAAAGCAAGTTGTTGATTGGAGTGTGGAGAAATACAAGGACCATTTTTTTTCCTGGGCATTCTCACAGATTGAAGGTATATATTATGATGAGACTTTTGCACCTGTTGCAAGGTACTCTTCTATAAAATCCATCCTTGCACTATCAACGTAGATCGGTTGGCACATTCATCAGATGGATGTGAAAACTACATTTCTCAATGGGATCATTCAGGAAGATGTGTACATAGAGCATCTTGGAGGTTTCGAGATCTTCAACAGTGATTCGCATGTGTGCAGACTCAAAAGTGCACTGTATGGGTTGAAGCAAGCATCCCATTCTTGCCACACTCAGATAAACAACTATTTCACTGAAATGGGCTTCACCAAAAGTGAAGAAAATTCAAACCTTTACCAGATTGTGGTTGATGGTAAGCTATTGATCATTTCTCTTTATGTTGATTATCTAATTTTGACTGGTGATGAGAAACTTATACACTCATGCAAGGAGGATCTTGCAAGGGAGTTCGAAATGAAGGACATCAGACTCCTTCGTTATTTCCTTGGATTGGAGATATGGCAACGGGATGGTGATTTTTTTTGTTTCTCAAAGAAAGTATGCAAAGGAGATATTGGGAAAGTTTAACATGGAGATCTTCAAACCCATGGATACTCCTCTTCTAGGAAATTGGAGAAAAGAGGATGATACTTCTGCAAAGGTAGAGGATGCTATTGTCTACCGACAGTTAGTGGGCTCGCTAATGTATCTAGTGAACACGATACCAGAAATTTGCTATGTAGTTAACCAACTGAGTCATGCTATGGTTAAGCCTATCAAGCTCTTTCAGAAGGCAAGGAAGCATGTCCTAAGATACTTGAGGGGCACATGAGAGTATGGTTTATTATACATATGGATGGATGGAGTGAATATGCATGGCTTCACAGATGACGATTGGGTTGGCAGTCCATCAGACAAAAACAACGCATTAGGGGGGATCTTTAGCATTTGATCAACAATAGTTTCCTGGTACAACAAGAAGAAATGATTCGTGGCACTCACTTCAGCGGAAACAAAATAAATGGTAGCAAGTCAACCTACATGTGAGGCTATCTGGATGAGAAGATATTGGTTGGTTTGTTTGGTTCTTAGATGGATCTGACAGTGATTCATTGTGATAATCAGAGTTTCATTAAACTCTCAATTAATCATGTGTTTCATGATATGTCCAAGAATATAGATATCCAGTACCATCATCTCAGATATTTTGTGAAAAAAAGGATCACGTACCTTCAGTACATTCCCACACAAGATCAGGATGCAAATATTCTGACAAAGGCACTCACGAGGAGAAATTTCGAATATCATAGCGACAGGATCGGGGTGAACGATAATCCCTTTCGTGTTGAGAAGGACTGTTTAGATTCAACAACCACTCCTAGAGCACTAAGCACCTGGTTGCATTAATCACCCAAACTAGGGTGGGGCCCATAGTGCTATTTTTGGGTGCATGCCTATTTTGGTTATCCCTTAATTAAGATAGACATTGAACTGTAATATACTCTCAATGTGGAGTTGAATGAGTTAACTGAAAGTGATAAATTTAGTTAGCTAGTGGATTTCGAGTTACAGGTAGTTGGTGAGGCATGTAGAGTAATTCTAGTTGTAACAGAGTTCAAACTGCAATGGTGCATTAGTTAATGCAAGTTGTAAATAGTTTACCTCAGTCAAGCGAGTTAAAATCAGTTGTGCTAGTTGTAGTTGAAGATACACTACTGAGAGATTCATTGAATTAAATATTAATTAATTCACAATCAATGATCTCACATGCAACTAAGGAATTACTATATTAGTTGCATGCATGTCAAGTCCAGTGGAGACCAAGTTGAGTTCAAGGTGAAAGTAATGTTGACTATCAGTTGTAGGATTATTGTCTTGCACAGTTGCAACCAAACACCCATTAGAGTGCCCATGATACTTGTGCATTCAAGGCAAGAAAGAATTCTTATCTTTTAGGGATCTTTACGATCATAGATTGCGCAAGCAAGGCAGGTTGTCTAGAGGCTAAGAATTGGCTATGTGTTGGTAAGTTTTGCATATGACAGTGTGAGACAATTAAATGAGTACTGGAGGGCTCTTGTGAGAATAATTTTGTATGTAATTGTTTCATGATCCATGCTTAACAAAAATAGAAGATAGTGGGATTTTTAGTTGTAAGCTTTCCTGGGGAAATTATCTGTGTTGTGTGTGATTGAGCTTTCTTCATGTTTATGTGATTAGCGATTGTGTTTTTAATTCCGCAAAAGATTTGTAGAAGCGATTCAGTATTTAACTTCAGTACATTTTTAGATCAGGTGAATCCAAGATATACATGCACGCTATATAATTTCTATAATATATATATATATATATATATAGCATGTGTAATTTTGAATTTATGGATTCAAATATTAAATTGATTTTTTTAATATAATAATGTATTTATTGTATTAAAAATTTTCTTTCACAATTGAATTTTGTAGACCACACAACTTGAACTTGCAATTCTACCAAATGTTCACTAGATTTTAGACAATATTGACATGAAAATATACTTAAGAAAAAGTCAAAATGTAGAATAATAAGGCTACTTAAAATACTTTGACAATAAAATTTTCCTTTTTCTATTACTCTTTATATATAAATATATATTCTACTTAACATAAGTATCGAAATATTTTATTGATAGACTATGTTATTTTATTAAAATATATATATTTTTTTTAATTAATATATTTGGAAATATTTGTTAATATTGTTCAACTTACTACATTAAAATATTGTATTTATCATTTATAGTAAATTTTATTATTAATAATATATTTCTAAATGTTAATTATATATTTACACATTTTGGTATTGAATAGTAAATGAATTTTCCTTTATTACTTTCAATTATTTTTTTTTCTCTCAAATTAAAATATTTTATTATGAGCACGTAATTTGTTTTTTATTTTTCTATCTCTATATGTAGATATAGAATATTCCCCAATCGGTTTGATAAATGAGACAGGAGGCCAGGTTGGGTAGTTAATCACCTCACATGCGGTGACTAATATGGTAAAGAATCTTGGGGAAGCCATCACTTGAAGATAAATCTATGAAGGTTTGATATATAACCATGTTTATAAATCTTGTTTGTTTGAAAGTGGTTTAAAAATGTGAGTTTCAATAAATTACTTATGAGAGATTGGGGTGTCAACGTTCTTGGAGAGCAGGGTCGTTACGTAATACAACAATCTCTTTCCCTTCACATTGAGAAAACTATATGGATTAGAAACATGGACATTAATGGCTCCATCTCCATGTAAGAAGTGCCTCCGAGCACCTTGGTTCGTAGTGGAAAATTCAAGCCGTGTAGCTAGGACGCTCTCAGCTATAAATTGGATAGGATATATTTATGTCTGTTAGCAAGGGATGCTTCTCAAGTATGTGTGGTTAAAAGGTACATGCACAATTTCATTTTTTTGTTCATGAATTATTATTTGTTAAGTTTTACCGGGAACATCTAGGGATGCCTTGCGTGGTGTTGGTCTTAGTTTGTGTATTTGAGGGTGGTAGAAGAAGCCCATCATTGATTCTTACTCTTCACTTATGTTGTCTTTTGTTTTTGGTATGCCAGTGGGATGGTGGGCCTATTGGCCTTGGGTTCTCAGTTTCTAGAGGGGTGTTTGGGCGTCTTTTTCCATCAACGAAGACCTATATATGCTAGTGTCTATGGTGGTGGAGGGGGTCTAGAGAAGCTAGTCATTGGAGTGGCACTGATATGGAAACAAAAGGCAGTTGTAGGATCACTAGTGGGTTTTTTTCATCTATATAGGCTCACAGATGGCTATATAGAAATGCAAATTCTATTTAATATATTCTATAGTTGAATACAAGGATTTTTTTTTTGTGGGATAAATGTAGTGGTTACCTAGTGTGCTATGGTGTGTCAATGTGGACACACCTACGAGGGTGAGGGTCCTTGATATCATGGCTTGACGCACATACTGGAATACCATGATGAAGAGGAGGGGGCGAGACATCAATATTCCCCCTCGCTTCGACGTGTTGGATTGCCTCTTCGCTTTGACTCCCTGGAACCACATATTCAACAAATTACAACGTTGGTAGAACAATTGTCTTGACACAGGCATGATGATGACAATGAACTCATCACTTTTTTCAAGGACCTCCAACACAACTAGTGGCATATGATGGATCATTTTTTCTCCCATTGTCGTAGACAAAAGAGGTTACAAGTGAGAATGGATCAATTAGAGTTAAGAATGGTGCATATGGAAGCGTACGTACATGAATCTTTCACCACTTTGCTGGCACCTGGAAATGGTCCACTTGACCCTGGTCTCGGTAATTTAGCTAATGGAGAATTAATGTGGGATGAATTTTTATTCTTGTGTTCTTTTTCTTCGTTTCGGAAATCTTCTTGCGCTTCTAAAGTTTTATGATATTATTTGTGTGGTTTTTTATCATTAAATTTTGGCTAATAATTCTCCTAAGTGTTGTACTTATTTCTCGTAGGCGGTTCTTGGCTGCAGAAACTATGTCGAGAAACCAACTCGACGAGTCTTTAGGTTCAAGATGGCCCTTGAACGAGAGGTGGCTCCCTCAATAGTTATGAGGAATTGTTTAACATTGTTCATTGTCACTAGATAGTAGCTTGTGAAGCACAATGACTAGTTTTATGATCTAATTTAGGTGGTTTCTGATTATTACCATTATTTTTTCATGAATGACTACCCCTCTTACAAAGTCCTTAGTCAAAGGGCCAACATTCTAGCCTAGCAGAATGGCATGATTTTTTTTTTGAATAATTTGACTGAAGAACATAATGGAATTCCTAATAATTAAGATTTCAGACAGAACACTTAATTAACTACGAAAATCTCGATGCATGTAGAAGAATTATACAACCAAAAATAACACATTCAAGAGGATGATAGGAGGCAACAGTTAAAATGTGAAGAGGAGCTATCTTAGAAAAAACAATCTAATAAAATAATCTCTTTAAACGATTATAAATTCGTAGGGGATTTCAGAGAGATTTGCACTCAATCTATTTTTACCCAGAATATCCTCATGAAACCTTGAATATGTACAAAAATATACTATGAAAGTACTAGAAAACCATACAGGAAACACAATTTCTGCCAAAATATGGAGCTTGAAATCCTTCAATTAGGAAATTTGAAGAGATTAAAAAAATAAATAAAAGGCTTTGGCATCAAAATCCATCCCTTACTTATTACAAATGATCAAATATATATATAAATACATATTGAAACTATTCCTATCCTATAGAAGATCAATCCTATCAAATAAACTAAAAATAAAAAAATCTCTGACTTGTTACAAAAAATATGGAACAATCCCCTTAAAATTGGGATTTAATTACATTGTTTTCTAATCATGCTCCTTCATATCTGGATCACATCCTTTGATTGATGATATTGTGCCCTAATTTGTTGAAGCTACTATCTTATCATTGAGTGCATTCGAATCCCAAATGGATTATACAATCTATGCCTTGGAAGCTATGTTAGCCAACATTTAAATTCACATTGCAAACTCAATCTTTTCAAATGCTGATCTTCTTCCTCCGTAACATTTCTACCCTAAAATTTGGAAATAATTTAATTGGTTGTCAATTCTCCTCGTTCGAAATCTGGAGCTATTGATTCTCCCATTTGTCTTTTAATTGATATTTTGTTTCTTAAATCATGGGTTTGTGAAGCTCTCCCTGAAGATATGTCAATTGCTTCAATTAACTAATATTTTATGTCACTTTTTGACAATGCTTCATCATTTATAGAATATTTAATAAATGTTTATTTTCAAATATTTTGTAAATTAATTTCATATTTTTCTTTTTTCATAAATACATTAAATGAAATTCTCCAAATATATCCTCAAATAATTCATCCTGTAAATCCATCCATTATTTGAAATTATGTCTTTTTTTTCTTTCTTGTGAATTTCCAAAACTATGTGTTGTTTTTTCTTCCCATGGATTTTATAAACCATGTGTTGTTTATCCATGTGTTTTTTTTTTTACTTTGTCTTTTACCCCTATAAAATATTTGGGTAATTTTCTTTCCTCCTTATCTCTATAAAAATTTTGTTGGTTTTTCTCCCATTATTTTGATTTCAAAAATAATTGAAATTATTTTCACACCAATAAACCTCTTTTTACATTTACATGTAACTTCATTTAACATCTGTAAGTCTCCTTTTTTTATCTCAGCATTGTTTACCTCAGTCTTATTCTTAATCAGCTTCTCATTAGAAATCTGTAAACTTATTTCATAAATATATGAAATTTAAAAATTTCATCTATCTTTGTAGTATTTTACTTAGCTTCCCATCCATAAAACATATTTTTATATAAATGGGGAATGTCCAGTGAATGGTTTTTAGGAGAAGGGGTGCTAAGTGAAGCAGGAACTCACAAGTGTAAAACTCGGTAAAATGAAAAATATCTTTTTAGATCCCCTTGGTTAAATGTCGAAAAGGGAGAGGGTTAGAAGTCCATTACTTACCATGGATTTATGTATTCATAGATCTCCAGACTTTTAACATTGGGAAAATTAATGCATTAAGTGCGGGGTGGGACATAGCCTTTTATTTCTGGATTTTTGAATTGGTTTAATGTTGTCTTAGTGATTAGCTCCACCCAAATAATTTTTTATAACATAAATTATAAATTTAAGTAGATATTTTCATAAATATATACAATTATATTTTTATAAAAATATGATTATTTTAAAATTAAAATCATTATTATAAAAAAATAATTACTAAGTTATTAAAAATCATAAATAAGCATATGTTTGAGCATTTATTCAAGAAGGAAATTGTAAATTTATTAAAAAATAATTTACAGCTTTATTTGGTGAAATAAATTGCTACAACATTGGCTCCAACTAGGGACTACCTCTCCATGTGGGGCACAAAGAGCTAGAAGACTAGCTGACTTAAGTTTTGGGCTTGGATTCATACCATAGACCTTAGATCTAAAGTTGAAATCTGATATAATCAAACAGATACTCCCGATTAAAATATTGCAATCCTTAACTATAACTTCACCTATAATATTACCACTGTAACATGTTGCCTGTATGCATCCTCAACTACATAAAATGAAACAAGCCTTATGCTACAAATTGATGTCATTTGGAATCGAATCTACTCATCATCAAGAAAACAACATACAACAACTATTATAAGTGAGAAAAGCACAACAATGCCTATTCGATTGGGCTATGGATTCAACAGTCCATATTCAACAACAATTCTAATATAAATTATGAAAGCCCCAACCTATTCTTGAAATATTTCTCAAACAACTGGTGATCTCTATAGAAAAAAATAGACATGTTATCATTGACATACTTATGCAGCCAGCTACTCCCATCAATATCGAAAATTATGATCAGTGCTCTATTCAAACTAGAAATTTAATACACTTCAAACTTTGATTGAAGAATAACAACTCCTTATGAAATAAAATGAGAAGAAATGTATAATTATTGGGGGTGTAGGGTGATTGAAACCAAATTCAAATGAAAACATGTTGTTCTGCAAACTATGAAAATATGAAACCACGTTGTTTGGACTATTTCAGAAATTGGCTGATACTGGAAATGCAAATGAAACCAAACTGAAAATTGTTGAGGAATATTAGATCTATTGTATGGAAACATTGCTAAAATCACCCCATTAATAAACTACAAACTCACTTATCTAATGCACACACTCCTACTTTACTAAACTGAAACGCTATATTTTTGGGTGCAATATGATTTCTAATGTAAGCAAGTGAGGAATGGATTTACTAACAGACCACTTTTCCAACAGCTAAAAACTTGAAACATATTTACAATATAATGCTCAAACTCCATAGGAAACAAATACTTACATGTGAACTTTAAAAGTTGCATCCTTTGTGCAAAGATTAGATATCTAACCATTGTTGAGAGGAAAAAACATATAATGGTAATTGCAACTATCAGTAAGCCTTGAAAAAACACAACAGTAAAGAAAAATGACATTTCAAAATTGTTGAATCGGTAAGCTAGTGGAATTTCCATATGTCAAAGTGGAGTCGCTATGTGAAAACAGTGCCACCAATAAAAAAATGTACCCCTTTTTCACCAACAAGGAATAGCTCTAGTCATTATCGTGATCCTCGGAAAATTTCTTCGTGACTTTTCTCCCCGACAATGATGCCAAACGTTTTACTTGTTTCTCGTAGGTATTTCTTGGCTACAGAAACTACGCCGAGAAGCCAACTCGACCAGTCTTTAGGTTCAAGCTGGCCCTTGAACCAGAGGGGATTCCCTCAATAATTACGAGGCCTTGTTAAACATTGTTCACTCTCACTTGACAGAAGCCTATGAAGCACAATGGTCAGATTTATGATTTAATTTGGGTGGTTGATGATGATTACCGATATTTTTTGATGAATAAATACCCCCCATGTGGAGTCCTCAGTCAAAGGGTGAACATTCCAGCCTAACATAATGAAATCATTTTTTTAAAAGAATTTGAGAAAATAATATAATGAAATTCCTAATAATTAAGAAGGTAAACAATATACTTAATTAACCAGGAAAATTTGGATGTGTAGAAGACTTCTACAACCAAACATAACACATTCACGCAAATGACATGAAGCAACAATAAAGATATGTAGAGGAACTATCTTAGACAAACATTTCAATAAACTAATCGCTTTAAATGATTATAAATTTGCAGGGGATTTCAGAGAGATTGACACACAATCTATTCTTAACTAGAATCTCCTCATGCAACCTTGAACATGTGTAGAAATAAAGTATGAAAGTACTAGAAAACCATACAGGAAACAAAAATTCTACCAAAGGTTGCAGCTCGAAATCCTTCAATTAAGAATTCTAAAGAAAATTTTTACAAAATTGAAAGGTTTTGGCATCAAAATCAAACCCTTTCTTACTACAAATGATTAAATATATAGAAAAATACATATTGAAGCTCTTCCTATCCTATAGGAGATCAATCCTACAAAATAAACTTAAAATAAAACAATCTCTTGCTTGTTACAAAAAATATGGAACAGTTCTCTTGAAATTTGGATTTAATTAGATTGTTGATTAATCCTTCTCCTTCACATCTGGATTAGATCCTTTGATTGATGATATTGTACCCTAATTTGTTGAAGCTACTATCTTATCATTGAGTTCATTCGAATCTACAATAGATTATACAATCTATGCATTGGAAACTATGTTATGTCTTGACTGCCACCTATATTAGCCAACATTATAATTCATATTTCAAATCGAATATTTTCAAATGCTGATTTTGTTCCTTCAAAACATTCACGTCCTAAAGTTTGGAAATAATTGTTTGTTGATTCTCCTCCTTGGAAAGAGCTGATGATTTTGCCATTTGTATTTCAACTAATAATTTTTGTGCATTAAAATTTATGGTCACTTGCTTCATTGACTAATGATTTCTATCACTTTTTGACAATGCTTTATCATTTATAGAATATTTTGGAAAGAAATATTTGATAAAAGTTTTTTTCAAATATTTTGTAAATGAATTTCATATTTTATTTTTTCACGAGTTTCATAAATGAAATTCGTAAAATATCTCCTCAAATAATCGTATCATATAAATCTATCCATTATTTTAAATTATGTATCATTTTTCATTCTCATGGAATTTCAAAACTATGTGTTGTTTTGTCTTCCCATGGATTTCCAAAACCATGTGTTGTTTATCCATGTATTTTTTTTTACTTTTCCTTTTAGCCATATAAAATATTTGGGTAATTTTCTTTAGTCCTTATCTCTGTAAAATTGTTGTTGGTTTCTCTCATGGTTTTTATTTCAAAAATAATTAAAATTATTTGAATCTCAGTCTTATTTACCTCAGTATTATTCTTAATTAGCCTCCAATATGTAAACTTATTTCATAAATATATCAAATTTGTAAAATTATTTCATAAATATATGAAATGTAAAAATCTCATCAATCTCATTTCTATTTTAGTTGGCTTCCCATCCATAAAATTTATTTCATAAACATTTGAAATCACCTTCCAACCACACTAATACAAAGTATGGTTTTTCGGAGGAGGTTGTTAGTAAATGGTTTTTAGAAGAGAAGGTGCCTAGTGAACACGAACTCATAAGTGTAGAACCTAGTAAATTGAAAAACATCTTTTCAGACTCCCCCTTAGTTAAATGTCGAAAAGGTCAAAAACTCACAAGTGTAAAACCTGATAAAGTGAAAAACATCTTTTTAGACTCTCCTTAGTTAAATGTCGAAAAAGAGTAAGACCCGGTAAAGTGAACATCTTTTGCGGCTTCCCTTAGTTAAATGTGGAAAAGGCAAGGGGATTGGAAGGAACTCAGAATAGAAAGACCCGGTAAAGTGAAAAAAATCTTTTAAGACTCCTAAGGCAAAGGGGATTCAAAGTCCATTACTTACCATCGATTTATTTATTCACAAATCTAGATACTTTTAACATTGTGGAAAATAATATATTAAGTGGTGGACCATAGGCTTTGAATTTTATACTTTTGACTGGGTTGATAGTTGTCTTTGTGATTAGGTTAACTTTTAGTTTTAAATAAACATTCTCATAAAAATATATAGTTTTATTTTTATAAAATATGATTATTTTAAAATTAAAATTATTAATATAAAAAATAAACTTTATATCTTTATAAATTTATATATAAAATTATGTTACTTAACATAAATATCAAATAATATATTTATAGCTAAGACTATGAGTGAACACCAAATATTATTTATGGGTTTATTGATGTTTTATAATGGTTTTAATTAAAATTAACCAAATATGTATATTCATTCTTGTTTTTTTTATTATGATGGAAATTGTTTTTTGTTTAGGAAATATATATTTTTTATTAAAACAAAAATTTTATTTTATTTAGAGAGTATTTTACTTTTATCTTAAAAATTAAATGTATGAACTTCACGTTCAACAAGAATATAATCATGTAATCACACATAGTCCACATGGTTGTAGAATGTGCCTCTAGGCATAATGAAAAAAATAATAAACTAAGTAAATGTTATACTAAATATGAGAAGAGTATTGTAAATACCAGTGCATATCTATTTTAAATGCAAATTTAAGAGAGTGAAAAAATCATGTTATCTGCAAACAAATTTTATAGTACAAAGCTTGAAAATTGGGTTGCAAAACAAGGGAATTGATCCTTGCATATATGACTATGATGGACCTATGTTTATATATAAATATGTGTGTGTGGGGTGAGTGAGAGAGAGATACCATGTGTAATTTTCCATTGTTTAAATTACATTTTTGATTGAATGCATAAATTAGTTCAATTTTTACAAGTTTTATTACGAAATTTAAACATGTAAAAATATTCAGTATGATTTAAATTAAAAATTAAAAAATATAACTTAAACAAAACCCAAGATATAGAATGATGGAAGTGATTAAAATATTTAACATAAAGAATATATATATAGATAATTAATTTTAAAATATGTTCTTTCCGCATGATATTATTCATATGATCCTGTATATTGAATAGGTTATTTCTAATCCACATCGAATTAATTATTATTAATTTCCAAATCTATATCAATTTTATCTTATGAATTAGATGTTTCTCATCATATACATATATATACTTAAATGCATAGTAGTCTCTATCCCATATAAAAAAAGTGTTAAGAATTTAATATTAAAATGTATTAGATAAGATAAAATTCAAGTGGCTTATAAAGTTTCCTTATTAAATTCATTTTAAAATTATTGTAACATCTATAGACCCATGTCTTTACCTTTATCATTGATGAAAAAAATATAATTAATTTAATTAGTTTCAAGAAATGGTGGTGCCTTTTTACAGTTATAACCACCATGGGAGTCACAATGGAAAGAAAGAGAGGTGTTGTAGTTATTGTCATCTTTTCCTTTACAATGTGCAATTAAGTATTGTTTTAATGGTGAAATTTGAAGAGCGTGGGGTAACTCCAAGGGTAATCTCCACCACTCCCATTTTCTTATTACGTAGGTTTTATATTCTCTTCCACCTACGTGCTATTTTGTTCGGCATGGCTACCATGGTGGTGGTCGTTCTCACCATTCTCTTCTTCGTATTGCCTCTCCCTTCTGCCATGAGCGAAGGGGAAACAATTTAGGAACCAAGTGAATGAATTATGATCACGATAATCAAGTTCTCACTAACTAAAGTTAGAAAATTTATTCGATAACGAATGGGAGAAGGGCCACAAGTCTACTTGGGCTAAGATTCCAATACTTAAAAGATAAGTACTCTTGACAAAAAAATATTTTTCATACTAGTTTTTTTTTACCATATTCTTGGAAGAAAATAAAAAGTATTCAATATTTTGCATACTAATCTTTTACCTAGGCGTTTGAATGAAAACAAAATATTGTATGAAAACAGTCACTTTTGTTTTTAGATATATACCATGGTAAACCACAAACTTACGATGTAATTTCTTGAAAAGATTGCTATTATGTTAATCTTTTAGAAATATATTATTATTAGAAATATACCATGGTAAAAGGCAAACTTATTATCATTGCTATTATGTTAATCTTTTGGAAATATATTATTCTTAGAGATATACCATGGTAAAAGACAAACTTACTATCATTTCTATTATGTTAATCTTTTGGAAATATATTAGTCCTAGAGATATACCATGGTAATAGAAAAACTTACTATGCTAGTCTTGCAAAGAAAAAACCATGTGAGTTCTTGCAAAGATTGCTTTTATGTATCTTGAAAGATGTCACTAGTAGTAAAACATAAATAAGTAAATTTTCATGTCTTTATATATATGCATCTTATGTAATAAAATATACATTGCTTGTTCTTTAAAAAAAAAAGGATTTAGTACAGGTGTATGAAATGATAACTAAATCCAAGTTATTTCCTTGAAAGTGAATATAGATTAGAGAGGGTAATTACTGAATATATTTCATGTGTTGGGAAATAAGTTAACGTAAAGGAAGTATGCATTTGTTACATGAAAGGAATAGTTAATGATGGTATATTTCTAAGAAGTGAATAAGCCTATGTTATAGAAGGGTTATT
The DNA here is from genome assembly GCA_034641835.2 of Pinus albicaulis. Classification (NCBI taxonomy): domain Eukaryota; kingdom Viridiplantae; phylum Streptophyta; class Pinopsida; order Pinales; family Pinaceae; genus Pinus; species Pinus albicaulis. The sequence continues at coordinate 945,098,786 of CM076572.1, read as the reverse complement.
ATGATAAGCTCTTGCATGCACTAAGAATAGCCATTGTGTTATAGAGGTATGTTCTTTGCATGGATAAAAGAAATATTGAGCTATCTTAATCTTTAGGAAAAATATGTGAGTACCTTTATGCTAACAAAAATATTATGTAGTTTATGTTAGATTCTTTTGGAATAAGATCATGTATATTCATGCAATATTTGTATTATATTTCATTGGAAAGAATATACATTTGTATGTGGGAAATGATAACAAGTTTTTCTATACTACATTGGAAAATATTCTTTAGCAAAGAAGATGAATTACATGTACAAAAACTAAAGTAATGTTTTGGTTCCTTGAAATATATATATGGGTAATGTTGGTATAACATTTGGAGAATAAGAAATGTATTCTTATGCTTTATTCCATTAGTTTTATATAAAATAAACCATGTCTTTACATGCCTATTATGTTATATTTCCTCGAAAAAGAAACATGTGTTTGCATGCTCTATTGTGTTAAGTATTCTTTTGGGAAATTGTTTTAGAAACTTTATGCATTGTATGTATAGGAACAACATTCATCATCTTAGCTTTACCACCAAAAGAAATATCTGAAAGGTTGGTTCTTTTGCTAAAGTTTAAGTAACATGAATGCACATTGTGTCATTTTCCATTAAAGGAATTCCTCGATATTTGTAGTGATTTGTTTTGTACGAATGTGACCGTGTGTGAGAAATGTCATAATAATGTGAGTAATATTTGACATGAACCGACAATTGCTTGCTCACACTAAGGTAGAGGTGTTAGAAGAAATCATGTTGTGATATTGTATTCACATCTCATGTATGTACATGAAAAAGTGTTAAAGGATCACTTAAAGATTGATTATTTATTGATTAAGGCTTTATCTAATCATGCTATAGAAGCTTGTTGATGACTTCAATGACAATAAATGATGGTTACTTATGAGAAGGAAATATTCTACTTAACATGGTGGCAGGTAAATGATTAATGGTTAATGCAGATGAGTACGAGTTGCAGGATGGTCCCTTGTACGATGGTACATTGAAGGTACATCCATGCCACGGAGATATCAAAATATTAATATTAGTGGGTAAATGCTATCGTAATTATTGTAATGGCTTTAATATTGATATTTTTATATTTCCTTGTTAAGGGATGGTCTCCCGTACAAGCCATTGAGTGAGGGCTGATCACCTCATGAGTGTTTGATAATAAAATTAAATGTTTGTTGGTTGGAGTTCAATGATGTGATTGATTATGGTATGAAGTTGATGATGTTGATTCCTTTCGTGTTGTGATGTTCATAATGTCAAGTATGCGATGACTACATGAATAATGAAATGAATGCAAGGTTACATCATATAGTTTTATGTTAAAGTAATACAATAGAGGTTGCTAATGGTTAAGAAACTTACTATTCTTATACTAAGGATAAACTATGAACTGGTGAAAATTTTATCTAATGATTAGTAGGGAATATTTAATAGTGATTTGGATAGTTACCCATGGGTAACTCGTATAAAAAAAAAAATTAACTCCTACATTTCCATGTGAGGTTATCGGTGTATGTTATAAGTGGTATAAGAGCTAAAGGTTGCAGCACTGGCGCCTTTGGTATTTTTTAAACGAAAATAAAATTGAGGTGTGCTACTAATGGAAATTAGTTAAGGTATGATTCTAGCAATCTACATAATGATTGATATATGATTATAGCAATTTACATATTGATTGATATATATAATAGTCTACTTTTCACATGAGATGTGTGATTCATGTTTATAACTACATTGAAGAGTAATAAGTAATAAATACTGTTGCAAAACGGTTTTCATAACATTGGAATCTCGTTGAGGATAAAAGACAATAAAACCTTTGTTGTATTTATGAACAACTTGAGTACTCACTAGTGAAAGTGAGAGTGGACTATTAACTTTTGGGTAAATGACATATTACTCATGCATTTAATGAACATAATTAAAGCTGCCATGCACTACTTGAAAAAGATGAATATGTATAGTGATGGTGTGTGTAACTAATGCATGAATGCAAAATATGGGGAAATTCCTTGAAGAGGATGACAGAGTGTTTTAAAATGAAATTGGATGAACCCTTTCAGATGTTAAAAAAACACAATGGGTCAAATAGTGAGACTTGACTATAATGACTAGTTGTCGAATGACTAGTTTTTGAATTAGTCATGTCATCGATGCATTAAGATTTTTAGTGGCATTGATTATTTAGTGTTTTATGACTAAGCAATAAAACCTATATGCATGAATGGGTTTTTATTAAAGGTTATTGCAAGTTGTGAACAAGTAGTTACTTCACGTGTCAGACTGTTGATAATAGTACACTATTGGAATTGGAAATGTTGGACTGTTACCCGTCGGACTATTATCCATGGCCCAAACGGTCGCTCACCTTTGGTGCTTATACAATCAAGGATTTTAGAGAGGTTGAGGCGGAAGCTGAGAAAATCAGAGGGTTCTTCTTGGGGCCTTTGGATTACCAGACATACGATCCTGAGAGGATAGTCCCTACCCACCGCAAACGAGCCAAGTTCAAATGGAGCTACCAACATACTGAATGCCCAGCTAAAGATGTGGTAAGAAAATGGAACAACAAGGATAGGGAACCCCCCCCGGAAGCATTGACTGATCGGGAGGACCAAGATGATCAGAATCTAGAGGAGAGAATCCCTGAATTAGGAGGAGCCTTATTGTCCCAAGCCAAGAAGCCCTAAAGTAACATAGGCCATAGCTCTTTTGCCCAACAGAAATTAAAGGAAGCAAAAGCTCAGCGAGAAGTGTTGAGGTATAAAAAGTGTCTTTTTTAACGCTTATTTGTCCTACATTAATTATCAAACTGGGAATGAATTTTTGTTTCAAGATTGTACTCAGTTTGAGGCTGCAATTCAATCCAAGAGTAATAATTTGCAATAGGTAGTATAGTCTTCTAAATACAAGAGTAAACGGATGCTTGGAAAAGAAATCTAAGTACAATAATATGAAATTAAATACCTGAAAATTCAATCATTCACTTAGCAAGAATCAATCAAGGATACAGTAATGATAAATATTTCCTTTAGAAACTAATAAAATCAACTAAGAACAAGATAACCAATCTGAGAATGTGGGAGCAATAACCAGTATTATTTACAGTTGATAATATTGCTTTAAAGTAATTAAAGGAAAATAGAATTTGAACTAAATGTTGCTATTGAAAGTAAACTATGCAAGCACTCTAAAAGAAAACTCTCTACAATCTGCAAACCAATGAATCAAAAATGAACAACAAACTGGAATTGAATAGCAATGTAAATGAACATCAAACTGTAACTAGAAGAAATGAATAGAAAATTCTATTTAATGAATTTAAACAAAAATTCCTATCTCATGGAATCAAATAGATAATTCTATTGAACAAAAAATTGTATCGATAGCAAACTCTATTAAGCAACAATCTGGAATGAACAGCAATAAAAAAAACAGCAAATGGAATTAAATGTTGAACAACACAGCTCTGTAAAATATAGCAAGATAAATGATACAGGGATTTAAGGTTCTTGTTAGTATGGAACAACAATGCAATTCATCAGCGTAATGCACCAATATCAATAAGCAATTAGACTAAGCCAGTTGACTTACAAACTATAATAAAAGTGAATATGAACTACCACACAACAAAAACTAAAAGGTGATGATACAAATAGCAGATCGATCCACCAGGGTCGGGCCCTTAACCACCAGTGAAATGCTGCTGAGCTTTTACTCCAAAGTTGAGAAATAGAATGGCAACAAGATCTTGTATTAATCAAAACATCAATATCGTTTACAACAATCGCTTTCTGATCATGAGAGTTAAGAAGTTACAAAGTTACAACGACAGTGTTTAATCATAAATCATTTTTCGTTCCCCTGATTTCTAAAGGGACTGCCTTTTATAAAAGTTCAACGGATAAAACAAGAAACATGATAGGATTGAACAGCAATCCCTCAGGATCGAAAGATCCTGAGGGATTCACTTCTTTTCACTTTTTAGCTAGCGCTTGGTCTTCTTAGGCTATAAGCATGTTGTTCCCTACTTTCCTTTAGCTATACACTTGGATTTCCTTCTTATTGTCGGGATATGGTCTTTTTTTGGAGGAACATTGGTTACTCCTATTTTAGCTCTACTACTCGAATGATGGTTTTCTTCATTTGTTCCCTATTTTTAGAACAAAAGATAATTTTTAGTCAATTTTCACAATAGACATGAGTCTTTGTAATTCTATCATAATCCACCAATAAATCATCTTTCTAGGATAAAAATAATTATGTTTAAAGGAAAAAGATGAGGAAATACATGGTGAATTCATACCTTTTCCAATGCTCAACATACGCCCCTGCTTGCCCTTTTTCATGTCCTCATGAAGAACATAGTTTACATGTAAAGCAGTTAGAGAATAGGCTGGAGAAGGTTTTTCATTAAGATGTCTAAAACCATGATTTGCAGCTAAAGCTTCAAAGATATATCTTGTCTGTCCTTCAGGTAGCTCATCAATGGCTTTATAATCTATTGCAGGATACCATACAATGGGACTTCAAAACCTACAACCTAGCCAGAATGGGCCTTCCCTTAGGATAAGGTTGCTATAGAGAACCAAGAGGTCAATAGCTAATCCAAAATTTCTATAATTAAATGGCTCTCAGTTTTGAATATTCCAATTGGAAATATTTCATCAGACTTTAGCTGCTGTATAGGCCTGGTTTCTAATGGAGAGAAAATATTCTACCCCACCCAAGACAATTGCTTTGTGGACAGGCCCCAATTCTTAGATCACACCCTCCTTTGTCATTAGACTCTTCTGCCTAGCCCATAGTTGTAATGGGTGTTTTGGTTCACCCCTAACCCAAAGGTCTAACCCATTTTCTTGGCTCTGAAAAGTATTATAGGCCTTGATTAATTTCAACTGATTGATAGCAAATGAAATAAACGCTTGATATTGGATGTCACTCACAAAAGGGCTGGTATTTATCCCAATATCATTTTCCAATATGAGATTGTGCAAATAGAACTCACACAGCAGACACTAGACTTTGACCCCATAGAGTTTGCAGCATTTTACAAAATCATCTACAGTGTTTAATTCTATATACTTTCCTGCCCTAAGTACTTTAATTTTCAACTGTAAATATCTCTCTAATAAAAACAAAGCATAATTCCTGGCAGGGCATCTACACCCTAGAACATCTGTGTATAAGCAGCAGAGAGTATCCATTTGATTCCGGGCCATTTTTAATTCATTCCTTACCTTTTCATCTTTCTCTTTTGCCTTTTGACACTTATCATAGGCTTCAACCTCTGATGCACTGATGTCCTTTAGTTGCTACTGTAGTTGTTGATATTTCTTTTTGGGGATAGTGTCTTCCTCAAGCTTTTCTCTTGCCTTTCGAGCCTGTGCTAGCTCCTTTTGGAGTTCTGCTATAGTAGGGTCAATAAAAATGTTTTGACTGCAGGCCTGTGCGCTTTCAGTTGGGATAGATGTCTTTGGAACTGTTGCCTTCTATTCCATGCTTTCTTGATTGGACTCAGCTTGGACTTCCATAGTCTCTGCACTCTGGGGCTTTGATTTGGTGGCTACTTTCCTTTTCTAGAGTTCGTTTGGGGGTTATCTTCATTTTGAGAACCCTAATACCCTGTCTGAGTTGTTCCACTAACTTTTGAAGCTTCTGTCGTTCCCTGCGGGTTTCCTTATTCTATTTCATCGGGTACCCCTTCGGCCATATCTTCACCTGCAATAGCTTGTTCTTGTAATTCGTTTATTTCAATGTTGAAATTTAGTGGGTTGTGGGGTTGTATGTATTTGCTCATGTTGGCCAAAATTTGGGCCAATTAGTACTCCTGCAATGGGATTTGAGGTGGACTTGTAATGATGGTTTCGGGAGGCTCTGCTCCCTTTCTTTCATCTTCATTGCTTCCTTCCTCTTCACATGTGTGATAACTTCCTTCCTCCTCATTGGTATAGCAAGTTTCTTCTTCTCTGCTGGTATGGTGACTTTCTTCTTCCCCACTAGTGTGGTGACTCTATTCTTCCTCCTCATTTCCTTCTTCCTCGTCATTTCCTTCTTCCTCCTCGGTATGATGACTTCCTTCTTCAAGTTGTGGGGGTTGTTCATCTCCTAAGCTGGGAAATTCTAGGGGTTGGCTAATGCTACCCTGAAAACCTTCTATCATTGCCCTACTTCTCCTTAACCTGGAGGGTTTTCTGTGTTTTGATGGTTCTGCTACTGTGATAGTAATTTTTTTGCATTTTGGGGTAGGCAGGGCTATTCCTCCGTCAATTGAGAATATCATTTCTTCCCAACTAGTCTGTTGTTGGGCAAGACTGTAACTCACTATCAATCTGATTAAGAAATGGTGGCTTACCACCATGTCTATATGATGAGACTTTCTTATACTTCGGGTGACATCATGCAATAAGAAATTTAAAAATGTAGGTAGGTTTATAGTACATTTTTTCTTTAATACTACCAATAACTTAAGGTGGTGAGGTCTTACCACATCTTTTCTTCCATCGCATGTCATGTAGCCCTGTGCTACTTTTGCCAATTCTTTCCATGGTTCTCCCAATGACACCAGTTGAACTCCTTTCCCTTTGATGACCAGGGTATGCCCTTTATCTTGGAACATGTTCATTGCTTCTTGAAGCCTTAATTTCTTATGGGTCCATATGTTTCCTTCCGCTGGCAGACCAGACACCTCGAAAATTATTGAGTCTGTTACTGGTATTTGCCTACCTCTAACCCTGGAGTAAAATTCTTGCAGATTTTGTAAAAATTCAATGGCTACCATTTCATGAGGTTGTTGAAGTCTTGTGAGGTAGGTAATCCACCCTACTCTCTCCAGAATTTCCCGTGCAACATTAGAAACAGCTTGCACCTGTGGCTCACTACGAATTGGTTGTCCTCCCATCTTATATGCACATTGTTAATTCTTCACAAATGCGCAGTAATGTAGTGGAACAACACAACATAGTATATCAGAATAATGCCGTTAAATTTTTGTTATTACTGAGAATATGGGGATTTGATTAGCATGCAGGCATAAAATATAGGGATTTGACCTGCATGTAGTCATTAAAAGGCATCCGCGGCCCCCTTGAAGGATGATAGGTCATCTTCGACCGTCAAGTAGAAGAGGAAGGTACTGCACAGCAGTTGTACAGCAGGAAAAATCATACATACTTGTGATACGATCAATCAAATTATCGCATTACTGAAATCGATGCATATGATTAAATTGTAAATAGATATAGAAATGTATATGTAACGATTCAAAGACAAGGGAAAGGGACAGCTGATGTGAAAACAAGCACTTATGCGGTCATTACCCACTCAAACTATTATGATCAATTTATGAATAAATTTCATGCATAATAGGTTCAAAACCAAGGTTTTAGGAGCATACTTTCATTTGATATTAGATAGAGATATAAGAAAAGGGTTTATTATTACTATTGATTTGAAAAGTGTGACTCCAATACCATCAGCAGAGCTCTGTTGCCCACAGGTGTCTATAAGCTTAACAAAGTTGCTTTTTCACCCTTGGAACCATTATCCTTTATTTATCCCTAGGAAAGTGCCATTTTGATGTCATGATGGAGGCCAATGTGCTGGCTTGGGAACAAGATGTTTCACAATGCCATTCACCAGGAAGGAGTGAAAAGTGGACAGGCCGGCTCGTGATGAGACCTCCTATAACAAGGATTGTTTATTATTATTTTTATTTATCCATGGGATCATGTCCCTAGTGTGGTAGCCATAATGGGAATGCCACTTCATTGATTCCTTATGATCATGGTAGGCTGGCCCTTGATGAGACCCCCCATCCTCCATCTTCCATATCATAGAATTGTTAGTAATTATATAGAGATTTTTCTTTTTCTTTTCTCTTTTTTTCATATAGCACTTTCCTACTTATAGATAAAGGATGGCTCGGCACTCCTTAAGAGTAGGGATGGTGGAAGAAGTTTGAACATCTCAATAGAGAAAATATGTCGTTATTCTTACTCAATAAATAAAAATCAAAGAAAGTTATGAAAATTTAGGGAAGAACCAACATGATAAAGATAATAGATCATATTAATTTTATTGAAAATAAATACAGCAAAGTAATATAAATGGTTGTGTCCTTTCCTTTTTCTTATCACTACAAAACAATTTCTTTAAAAAATGACAATTTCTCTTGATTTGTTGATTCCAACAACTTTTAATTTGTGTAACCTTGCATAAATTGTATGTTTTCCTTTAAAAGATTCATGAATAATTCACAAAAATTCTCAAAATGCTATTCTAAAACAAGAAAAATGCACTTTAAAAAGTGTTGTTCCTCCAAGAAGGAATAGCAAAAAAAATCTGTGAAAATGTTGTTCCTTTGGGAAGGAACAGCAGAAACTGACGGAAAAAAATTGTTGTTCCTTTGGAAGGGAAAAGCAAAAACACAGGGTGAAAACTACTGTTCCTTTGGAAAGGAACAGAAAAAACACACGACAAAAAATATTGTTCCTTTGGAAAGGAAAAGAAAAAGCACTACGAAACAGCAAAAAACTGCAATCAAAACTGTTGATCCTTTTGAAAGGAACAACCAAAATTGTTGTTCCTTTGGAAAGGAAAAGAAAACAGGACGCAACAAAAAATTTTGTTCCTTAAAACTGTTGTTCCTCTTGGAAAGGAAAAACAAACAAAAACACTCAAACATGTTGTTTCTTGAGAGAAACTGTTGTTGTTCCTTAAAAAGGAACAATTTAAAAAAATAAAATCTATAGAAAAGAAACAAGCAAGATAAAAGGAAAAGCTTTATGTACAAGTTTCAAAATGAAATAAATTATTCAGTGAATGGGTGCTAAGGAGGAGTTGTCTCCCTCAGCCAGGATCTGCATGGTAGAATCTTCCTATAATTGCAGGTAAAAGGACTCCCGATTAAGCGGTTTATGGTAAAGTTGCACTCGATAACCATTTAATTTGAACGGATGTCCAGATCCATCAATGGTGGTTAATGTGATGGTGATATTATCATGCAATTTTTTTATCTCATATGGTCCAAGCCATCGTGTTTGGAGTTTTCCTGGGAAATCCTAAAACCTGGAGTCGTATAGGAGTGCCCAATCCCCTTTGTGGAAGATTTTCTCTTTGATGAGGGTGTCATGCCATTTTTCTCTCTACTGTTGAATTAATGCAGTGTGTTGAAGAGCAGAGAGCCTAATTTCATCTAGCTCATTGATTTGGTGTAATCTTCTAACCTAGGCTTCATTTAAATCTAAACCCGCCTCCTGGGCTGTTCTTAATGTCTAAATTTCAAATTCTATTAGAAAGATGGGTTCTTTTCCAAATAATAATTGGTATGGTGAATACCCCGTGGTACTTCTCCATGTTGTTCAATATGCCCACAAGGCTTCTAGAAATCGGTAAGCCTCGTCACGTCTATGTGATGCAACTGTTTTTATCAGTATGGATTCGATCACTTTATTCTTGCTCTCTACCTGGCCATTTTCTTGCGAGTGGTATGGAGTTGTGATTTTTTGATGGATGTGGTAATTTTCTAATGCTGCAGCAATTTTGTTACCTACAAATTGAGGTCCTCCATCTGTAATTATGTCCCTCTGAGGCTGTATCGGACAAATATTTGGAAAATGAATTTTATTACAGAGTCCTCTGTAGCTCTCAAAAGTGCCTCTGCTTCAACCCATTTAGTAACATATTATGTTGCGACTAGGATGTATGTTTTCTGATTTGATGGTGGGTTAATAGGACCAACAAAGTCGAGCGCCCAACGTTAAAATGGCTCAATTACTAACTGTGGGTTCAAGGGCATTTCGTCGGACTGTCCAGGGCGACCCGCCCTTTGGCAACTATCACAAGCCCGTACAAATTTTTTTGCATCTTTAAAAACTGTAGGCCAGTAACAGCCTGTCTGTAAAACCTTGTGGCCAGTCCTACGATCTGCAAAATGTCTGCCACATGGCCCATCATGGCATGATTTCAGAATATCAAATATTTCGTCCTCTCAGACGCATATCTTGATGTGCATATATGATCTTGTATGGAACAGGTAGCCCCCAATCCTAGAGAATCAGGTACTACGCTGTACTATCTGTTTTTGTTCATTGGGCATTAGATTCTTAGGTAATTTACCTATTTCTAAATGATTTGCAATATCAACACACCATGGGGTTCTAGCGGTAACAACAAATAAATTTTCATCTGGGAAGTGATCTTCGACTGCTACTGCATCTGTTGGTTTTGGCATTCGTGACAGGAAATAAACTACAGGGTTCTCTTTTCCCGGCCGATATTTTATTGTGATATTGAATTCCTGCAATAAAATCAACAATCTTGTTACTCTACCATTTGTAACAGGTTTATTTGCTAAAATTTTTATGGCATAGTGATCTGTATATAAAATTACAGGATACCCAGTTATGTAATGTCTAAATTTATTTACAGCATGTATCACAGCTAAAAATTCTTTCTCAGTCACAGTATAGTTTAATTTAGTAGGAAATAGATTTTTGCTAATATAATAGATTGCATATGGTTTCATATCCTCTTCCTACCCAAGAACTACTCCAATAGCTATGTCTGAGGCATCAGATGAAATTTGGAATGGCAAATCCCAGTTTGGGCCCCCAAGCATTGGGGCTATTGATACAAGATTTTTCAGATTCTCAAAAGCATGGTTGCATTTTTCTATCCAAATGAAATCAACATTTCCTGTTGATGCATATAAAGGTGCAGCTACTCGAGAATAATGTTATATAATCTTATATAATAACCAGAAAATCCGAGAAAGCTACGTACCTCTGTTTGTGTGGTAGGAGTAGATATTAACAAAATGATCTGAATTTTAGCCGGATCTACCTGAATTCTAGCTGCTGAGATATAATGACCTAAGATGAGTCCTTCAATCATCATCATGTGACACTTTTCATGGCTTAAACAAAGCCTAGTTTCAATACATCTTTGCAACACCTTTTCTAAGTTTTCTAATGCTGGCTCAAAATCATATCTGTAAGGTGTGAAGTCATCCATGTAAACTTCGAGCCCTTCATTTATTAAATCTGAAAAGATGCTGAGAATGGCCCTCTGAAATGTAGCGGGGGCATTGCATTGGCCAAAGGGTAAAAATCGATAGGCAAATGTCCCCCAAGGGCAGGTAAAAGTAGTTTTGTATTGGTCTTCAGGGGAAATCTGAATTTGATTATATCCACTGAAGCCATCTAGGATAGAAAATAATTTATTTCTTGCTAATGTATCTAATACCTAGTGAATGAAGGGAAGGGGAAAGTGGTCTTTTTGCGTTGATTTATTTATTTCACGGTAGTTAACACATATCCTCCACTTCCCGTTCTTCTTTGGCACCACTACTAATGGAGATACCCACTTGCTATCAGATATTGGGTATATAAAGTTGACATCCAACAATTTTTTTAGTTCAATTTTCACAATATCTTTAAGATGAGGGTTTAATCTTCATTGGGGTTGGAGAATGGGTCTCGCATATTTTTATGTATAGATATGATGCGTACATAACCGGGAGTCAATTCCTTTCATGTCTGGATAATCCCATGCAAAGGCTCCCTTATATTTTCGTAGTAATTGGACCAACTTCTCTTCTTGTTCAACAGTCGGGTTTTTGTTAATGTTTAGAGTTTTTCTTGGTTCAATTTCCACAATTTTTCTATTGTAAACAGAGGTAATGGGTATTGATTGATCATGTATGTCTTTCAGGAGATATTCTTCTTCTTTATTATCACATGTTGCCTTGATCATGTGACATTGCAAACGGGATCTGATTTTTGGTGTATTGATGAAACTGTTAATAATGTCATCCTCTGTTTGATCTTTAAAGTTGAGGGCATATTATAAGGTTAGTGGTGATGTAATGTTTTCCATGAGATATGATACATGTTTTTTCCTTGTTTTGATTATCGATAGGCTTGGTTGGGCAGGGGGATATAAAGCTAAATTCTTGACATAGTTTCCCCTTGTTATAGTCATTTTGCCTTGTTGGCAACTAATGTAAGCATCGACAGTTTCCAACCAAGGTCTACCTAGGATCAAAGGGTGTCCATCTAGCCGGTTTTTGGGATTGATAATCAGGAAGTCAGCAGGGTACTCCCAAAAATCTACTGATACCATTACTTCATGTAATGTACCTTCTGGTTTGACTAGCGATTGGTCAGCCAATTCTAACAAGGTTGTTGTTGGATCTAATGATGTAATGCCAAGCTTTTGACAAGTGGTGGTTGTTAAGATATTAATTGCAGCTCCCAAATCAATTAAGGAATTTGGAAATGATTTCCCATTGATTTGTATTGTCACTATAGGATTTCCTGGGTCCTCATACTTTATAAGTGTTTCCATTCCTGATAATAAATCAGATAGAGTGCCGACTACTTGGATAGTTGGGTTAGTTGTTGTTCTCCTCTTGGGCTTCCTTATACATAGTTATTTGATGGTTTTTGCATAAATAGGGATGTCTTGGATAGCTTGGAGGAGAGGGAATTTTATACACAATTTTTTTAATTCTCCCAGAAGATCAAAATCAAGATATTCTATTGGGCGAGGAATGATTAATTGTTCTGTGAATAGTGGAGAAGAGGTGGTTGTTTGTTTTTGGGTTTTTTGTTTAACCACATTCTCCTTGTGCATTGTTTGTTCTGCGGGTAACGGGTCTTCAATTTGAGCATTTTTGTCTCCCTCTGTTTCTACTATGCGCCCAGATCTTAGTTGAAGGTCATTACACTCCCTTATTTCAGTTTCTAGTTCTGGTGGTTTCATTATTTGAATAGACTGAACTGGCCTATTATTGGGGTTTGGGTTGGGTTGGGCCAGGAGTTGTGATTTTAAATTGGTCTGGGGATTTTTTGGCAATGTATAGGGAGCTAGCAGTGTAGGTTGAGGGAGAGGAATTCTTCCAGCTGGCTGATTTGTAGGTCTTTGCCATTTTTTCTGCCAGGTCTAACTCTGCGAGGTGGAGGGGGACCATTGTATTGGATAAGCATTGTTTTGCCAAAATGGTGGATAGTAGGGAAAGTTTAGCCAATTGGTTTGCTTCATTTGATTTGGCAATGGTGATGTAGGGAATGGCTGTTGTGAATAATTAGGGAAAGGTGGTCGATTTTTCCACATTCCATTATATTGCTGAGCATTATACTGAGGAAACTGAAAAGAAGAGGATGGATCAATTGGCATACTTGTTTGTCATGGTTGCCATTGTCGGTGCTGATTGAGTGGGCATACTAATTCTGATTCTTCTTCCGCCTCCTTGTAAGCTAATTTTGATCCAAGGAGCGATGGGCATCCTTCTGTGGAGTGATCTTTTGTGCAGATAGCACAGAATTTGACTATATTCAATGGACACTCTTTATGGTTGTGTTTCTTTCTGCATTTAGGGCAGAATAGTGCCAGATTTTGTTTTGCTTCTGCTTGCTTTTGTTTGGCTTGCATAATGTTGAACTGTGTTGTAAGAGTCCCTAGATTATTTGTTTTAAAATCTTCTAGTAGATTGCCAATTTCTGTGCGGGTTATACTTTCACTAGAGATCTTACTATCTCTTGTGATCATATCACATTCTGCTGACTTTATCCTTGTGCTGCCTCTCGAACTCCTGATACATAAATCAATAATGTTAACAATATTTTCCTGATATATATCACCTTTACCCATAATTTTTAATGTTTCAACCCATTGTTCCTTCATCCCTTTAAGTAATGTAGTTTTCAACACATTATCAGGTAAGGGTAAAGATGCATAAGGTGATCTCTGGAGGTTGTATTGAAAGCATTCTATATATTCCTCCAGTGTTTCATTAGGTTTTGTTGTCATCTGAAATATTTCATCTTTTAATTCCCTGGACCTACAATAATCTTGATATTTCTTTAGAAACATAGCTTTCATCTGATCCCAATCATTTATAACACCTCCACCTAATCCCATAAACCATCGTAAAGCTGCTCCTTTTAATGTGGAAGGAAATAATTTTAATTTTTGGGGATCAGTGGTATAGTCATACCCCGTGCATAATACATTGAATTCAAATAGAAATGCATCTATACCTTCCAATGTTAAACCATGGAATGTAGGAATATGCTGAAGAGGAATTGCCTTCATAAGTGCATTAATTGCAGTGTCCACAACAGGATATTGTAGTGTGGAAGTTTGTTGAAGTGTTTACTGGTTCTGGTTCTGGGCCATTTGATCAAATATGTGCCAATATCCTTCTGGGATTTCAAGTGAATTCCTAGGCTGACTAGAAGAAATAGGAATTGCCTTGATAGCACTCCCTTGATCCAGAATAATATGTGTTTTCTTCTGGCCTACTATCGGAGGAGATTGAGGTCCTTTGTTTTGAATGATGTTGACAGCACTTCCCTTATCTGGGCTACTCACTATTTGGATTACTTCAAGAGGATATTTTGGTTCTTCAGTTTCCCCTGTTTCCCCTTCTCCTTGGCAGATATTACTAGAGTTCCCTTCTTGTGGAGAAATTAGGCGAGAATTCTCAATTTCTTGGGAATCTTGCTCAATTCCTTCTGTTTGACTATGTATCTCAGCAAAGGCTACAGATGGTGATTCTGTGGTCTTAAGGGAACTAGTAGGCTGTCTAGAAATAACTTTCCTAGGTCCTATTGATGGTTGAGATTCAGTTTTCTTAAGGATTTCGTCAATGAAAGTTGTTCGCCCAAGGGTCACCGGTCCCTTAGGTTTTTCAGGTGTAGGAGGAATTTTGTTTTTTTTAGCTTTTCTATTCATTCAAAAAGACAAGCATTCATTCCTACCTAAAATTGTTACCCCAATTCTACTGTGAAGCGGGCAAGTGAACAAGTATGTTCCCTGCTCGGTACGCAAGTTATTACCTTCCATTTTTAATACCCAATTCTTTGCTAGCAGAAAAAAATCAAATATGCATCACTCTCTGTAAATGGCTACACTCTCCCTGGCAACGGCGCCAAAATGTTGAGGTATAAAAGGTGTCTTTTTAACGCCTAATTATCCTACATTAATTATCAATCCGAGAACGACTTTTTGTTTCAAGAGTGTATTCAGTCTGAGGCTACAATTAAATCCAAGAGTAATGCTTTGCAATAGGTAGTATAGTGTTCTAAATAAAAGTGTAAACAGATGCTTGGAAAAGAAATCTAACTACAATAATATGAACTTAAATGCTTGAAAATTCAATCATTCACTCAACAAGAATCAGTCAAGGATACAGTAATGATAACTCTTTCCTTTAGAAACTGATAAAATCAACTAAGAACAAGATAACCAATCTAAGAATGTGGGAGCAATAACCAATATTCTTTACAGTTGATAATCCTACTTTAAAGTAATTAAATGAAAATTTGATTTGAACTAAATGCTGCTAATGAAAGTAAACTATGCAAGCACTCTAAAAGAAAACTCTCTGCAATCTGCAAACCAATGAATCAGAAATGAACAGAAAACTGGAATTGAACAGAAATGTAAATTAACAGCAAACTGTAACTAGAAGAATTGAACATCAAATTCTATTTAATGAATTTAAATAGTAAGTCCTATCTGATGGAATCAAATAGCAAATTCTATTGAACAACAAACCTTGTCAACAACAAACTCTACTAAGCAACAATTTTGAATGAACAGTAATCAAAAGAAAATAAAATGGAATTAAATGCTGAACAACACAACTTTGTAAAACATAACAAGATAAATGATACATATATTTAAGGTTCTTGTTAGAACGGAACAACAATGCAATTCATCAGCGTAATGCACCAATATCAATAAGCAATTAAACTAAACCAATTAGCTTACAAACTGTAATAAAAGTGAATATGAAGTACCACACAACAACAACTAAAAGGTGATGATATAAACAACATATCGATCTACCAGGGTCGGGCCCTTAACCACTAGTGAAGCACCGCTAAGCTTTTACTCTAAAGTTAAGAAATAGAACGGCAAAAAGATCTTGTATTAATAAAAACATCAATAGCGTTTACAACACTCGGTTTCTGATCATGAGATTTAATAAGTTACGGAGTTACAAAGGCAGTGTTTAATCATAAATCATTTTTCGTACCCTTGATTTCTAAAGGAACTTCCTTTTATAATAGTTCGACGGATAAAACAAGAAACATGATAGGATTGAACAACGATCCATTAGGGTAGAAAGATCCTGAGGGATTCTCTTCTTTTCACTTTTTAGCTAGTGCTTGGTCTTCTTAGGCTGTAAGCATGCTGTCCCCTATTTCCTTTAGCTATACACTTAGATTTCCTTCTTATTGTTGGGATATGGTATTTTTCTGGAGAAACAGCAGTTACTCCTGTTTTAGCTTTACTGCTTGAATGATGGTTTTCTTCATTTGTTCCCTGTTTTTGAAAAAAAGTTAGTTTTTAGTCAATTTTCACAATAGATACAAGTCTTTGTAATTCTATCATAATCCACCAATAAATCATCTTTCTAGGATAAAAATAATTATGTTTAAAGGAAAAAGATGAGGAAATACATGGTGAATTCATACCTTTTCCAATGCTCAACAAGAAGCTGAAAAGAAAGCAAAAGAGGATGAAGATAAAAGTAAGAAACACCTGAAGGCAGAGCATATAAAGAAACAGGTGGAGCAGGCCCACAAAAGGAATGAGGAGCAGGAGTCGAAAGCAAAAGATGAGAGACAGCTCAAGAAAGAATTAGATAAAGTGAAGGTTGAACGCAAGAGGAAGGAGGAAGAGGAAACAAAAGTAGAAGTTGAATGAAAAAGGAAGGAAGAAAAGGACACCAAAGTAGAAGCTGAGCGTAGACAAAAGGAAGAACAGGATAAGGCAGAGTTGGACCGGCTATTGAAAGAAGAAGCAGAACAAAAGAGAAAAGAGGAAGAGGATTGAAGATCAAAAGACAATTATTCCAAAGACACCGAAACGCCTCCTCCAGTGATAGAGATATAGACAGAGCTGTCGGCCATAAAAATCCCTACAATCAACCCACGTTTTGCGCTCTCAGAACCACGTACCTCCAAAGGACAGGAAGAGGAAGTGTTGAATTTGACGAGGCTCACTTATGACCAGTTCACGTTCAAAATCAAGCAGGAAAAGAGGAGATGCTATCACGGAACCCTGTCGTGCTATTCACAGCCACAGCTAAAAAGGATCTAATATTGGACAGTAAGACCAATCCAATAATGATAGCATCATTCAACACTACTTTCGCCACTGCCACCGACGATAACATGAGCCAGCTGATTAAGAAATCCTCTCCCTACAAAATAGATTACAAGACTCCGAACAAAGGGAAGCTAGGTCGGAGCAAGAAAAGAGATCACTAATGGAAGAAGTCTAAGAGATCCAAGATATGAAGACCCTTATTAATAAGGTACCACTCATTTTCCAAAGATATTTGGTGATGCTGGAAGCCACTGTGAGCATGTATACGAGGAAATGCTCACCATAAAGCAAACGGTTGTGCCTCAATTGAGAACTCAAGAAGAAACTAAGAAGAGGAACGAGCAACTGAAAGAAGCCTCCACTGCCTCGGATAGAATGATAGAATAGAAAAAAGGATTTCCACAAGCTCCAAAAACTGTACCCAAGAAATATTGGATTCACACTCAGAACGATAAGGTCCAAATTCATATCAAGCTACAATCCAAGGATAAATTATCCAAAGATGTAGAGAAGGTGATGACCGCCTAAAAGCATTTGATCAGGGGCATTGAATTGATGCATGAACTATACCATATTCCTTCTCTAGGTACACTGGGAAAAGAAAAGGCATGGGAATAGGTAGATCAGGAAATTCAGGCATTTCTACAGCCTATCAGACAAGCTGGTGCTACACCTGAACTTCTAGCATAGCAAGAGAACTTGGTTAAGTTTTTCGTGATGCTAGTTTGGATCTACACCAAACTGGCTTCCTTATCTAACTAGGTCACAATCAAAAGAGAAACTCTGATTCTGAATGCCTTATAATGCTTGTGCAGGTTAAGGGAAGATACCCCTCTGATCTCCCCAGTAGTTGCAGATTATCGTGCATGGCCGAATTTCCTCAAAGAGTAGCAAGTTGATGTTCCCAACCTCGCAATTGCACACACGCTCCGATGATCAAATTGCAAGGAACAGTGTATAGGAGTGGTCACAAGTCACATCTTCCACAATCAGGTTGTGGGTCGGACTGTCCATTCAGGTCGCTGGTCACATTTTCCATTCAGGTTGAAAAGCAGATCAACAGGCGGGAAGGTGAAAAGCCAGGGCACCCAAGGGTCACTTTTGTCTTATATATACTCCCTTCGGGGAGTCCTTGTAATGGGGACTTTTTTTTTGGACTCCAAAGGAGAGAAATAGTGTTGTAAAGCATTGAACAACCCCTTATGAATGAATACAAGCATTTGTTTTAAATCCACTATTGGATCTGATGAGAATCAATGTGTCGATGCTATGAGTATCTCTTCTTATATGTCTGATATCTTATGACTGATTAATCTGCGTTTTCTTCTTATACTCTTGATGCATTCCAAGTCATTGAATGTGTTAAGATGGTATGTTGTTTACATAGGATATGTTTGTAACTTTATTATTGACATCTATCTTATTCACGAAAATGCTCAAATACGCATAAGTTTTTTTTGCTAGGCAGAATTGTTTCTTCTATGGTTTGGACAACTTTTACAAACATGACCTTAATGATATGCTCCTAGCAACATCTCCTTCAACTGTGTGTTTTCTTTTTATCTTGCTATTTGTAGTATTTATGCTCATTGACAATCGTCGATATTTTTCCTTTTATCATCCAATAACTGTATGCCTATAACTCTGTAGGGCTCATTTGTGTCCAAGAGAAGGAGTATTCAGTGGTAGCTGCACCTACACCTCGCACAAGATCCCTATCAAAAATGGTTTAGAGTCTAATTGGGACTTTTCACTGGGGAGATCCCCTACTGTTGGTCGGACAAATTTTCTCGTCAACAGGTTTGGCGCTAGAAGAAGGGCCTGAACGACAGGCTCCCAGCACACAAGTAACATCCCGTTACAAACTCCCCATGGGGAGATCATGCATGAAAATACCGGTCCTCCCCCTTTGGAAAATTATCAAAAGGAGGAACACCTTTTCTATGAGGTTACTTTAGCTCAACTAAGGGCCCTGTGTCCTATCGCCCGCGACCTTGTCAGGGGTTTGCAGCGAGCCCCAGTCACTAGCTCCTCGGTAAACCCTAAAACTCCCACAGCTAACCATATGCACCAAGGAACGCTTGTCAACTCGCTTCCTCAGCTGGTGGGTCTTATGATCGAAGATTATGTAGACGCAGTTGAGCGGAATTTCTAAGCACCCCCTAACAGCCCTAGGTACAGGGAAGAGGAAGGCCTCGAGATCATTTAACCTCAACCCAACACTGGCCCCCAATAAGGCTAGACTAAGAATAATCAAACTCAAGCCAATGATCCCCCTGAAGGAGGAGCCAGAAGGAGCTAGGGTAATAGACACAGGGGAGACAGAGGCTGTGGACAAGGCCGAAATGTCGACCACCAACCCCACTTAAACCAGAATAGGTTTCCTTTAATTTCCAACTAGAGAAACATCAGGAATACAGGGAACTATGGATAAAACCAAGAGATGCGGTCCCACCAGGAGGGCGAGCCATCCGACTCTAGCATGGGTAGAGAATCGGAAAACAAAAGAGGTTATGTGTACATACCGCGCCACCTGCGGGCCAGACGTGTGCAGCCTTTGGCTTGGATGGCCCAGTCCCCCTTAGGTATTCAAGGCCCTCTCCATGACATCCCTTGACACCCTAAGAAGCATCTCCCTATGTTTGACCCTGAGAAAGGAACTTTAGCTGAAGACCACATCAGCAACTTCTACTTGTCCCTATACATGATGAGGGTACAGTATGACGACGTAGCATGCCGGATTTTTCCTCATACTCTAGAAAATAAAGCAGCAACGTGGCATCGGTCTCTCCCTATTTCTTACATTCCTTCATGGGAACACTTCCATCATACCTTCCTACAAAAATTCACAGAAGATAAAAACCCCTCAATGCTCCTCATAGACCTCAGTATGCTGAAGTGTCAGAAGAGGGAAAAGGTCAAAGACTTCAATCAAAATTTTGCCACTATATTGAACAAATTCCCCCAAAACATGGCTTTGGATGAATCCATTACCATTGACTACTACACAAGAGCCCTCTCACGGGATATTGCCATATTTCTGAAGGGTGAGGCTAGGGCCACCGTGGAAGCAAACTATACCAACCCCCTTGCAGTCGAAAATGACATGATGTCCATAGGTGCCATTGACCATGAAGGTTGGGATGATAAAAAACCAACCACAAAAAGAACGCAATCCTCAAGTCATACAACTGAGGACAAAGATAACGACCCCTTTGATTTTGAAAGTATCAAAAAATCCCTTAAGTTGTTGACCAACGAAGTATCTGATATTAAAAGGAAGAACCATAAGCCTATCCCAACTGCTAAAATGCAAAAACCATTTTTCAGGAAGAATAATCCCACTCTGCACCAACCCCTGTCCAATGCTAGCACCAGCCTCAACATCGAGGAAATAGGGAAAGACAATTTCTGCTCTTTTCATCAAGCCTCGCACTTGGAGAAGACATGTCCCCAGTGGATAAATAGTATGACTGCCATTGTCAATTAGGTGTTAGAAGATCACACCCCTAGGGATTTAGAAGAGGAAGCTGATTCAGGGGACGAGGAAGCCTCTCCCCTAGATGAAGACGCAGGTTCTGCTGTCCTTGCCTTTGAAGTAATCTGCGGGGAGAATTCCCTTCCCACGTTCGTGATAAACCTAGCGGATGATCCCAAAACAAAACCTCCTCAAAACTCCCGGAGCTGTCATTCGAGGAGAAAAGGAAGGCCTTCCTATAGAAAATCTTACCCCCAACTACAGAGAACCAAAACAAGACTCCTGAAAAATTTAGTCCAACTAATCCCCGAGAAGTCCCCAAGGCTAAAGCTTCATCAATTTCCTCTAAAAACACCACCAAGCTTGCCTCGCACGCAGATTCTGGGTATAACATTATTGAGGATATGAAAAATACCCAGGCCAATATCTCTCTCTATGAGCTCGCTCGCTCGCATTTCCAACCAATGAGATCTTGTCCTCAAAGCCTTTTCCAATCTACCGGTAGCCAAACCCATGAGCATCACATCTACCCAAACTGCCGCTAGTACTCACTCCATCGTGAATGCCATAAACACCAACTCCAAGGGAATCACACCATCTTTCCTCCTATCCTTCGAGATTTTTAACTTCAATTTCCATAATTGCCTCGTCAATTATGGTGCATCCATGAATGTTATGCCCTTATTCGTATGCAATAAGTTGAACATCCGCCCTGAGAAGACCGATGCCAGAATTACCCAGCTCGGCAGATCTAAAGTCCTCACAGTAGGAGAGTTAAACAATGTCATCATCTACCTATCCTCTGACTCCAGAGTGCATCAATGCATCGATATAGTAATCGTTGATATCCTCGAGGCCTATGGCCTCTTCTTAAGAAGAGATTGGTCTAGCAAGCTCCAAGGATACTTCGCCACTGATTCGTCCCACCTTTGGCTCCCGTACAAAGGCACCAAATTCAGGTCGAGAGTGAACCATACATGAAGCATACTGTGACTAACCTAGATGCAACTAACGAACCAGTCAGTTTTGTGCCAGAAGAGTTTGGTATGTGTTTCTTAGAGTCCATCTTTGGTTGTTATCAGACTCGCCAATCCCCGATCACCCAAGACATTTAATCTGAGCTGCTCCTAGTTGCCGAAAACTCTTCCCCTTCAAACAAAGACTCCTCAGACACTGATGCCACTAGCACAACATCAATAGGCTTGGATATCATTTCCCAACCCAGATATGAAACATGGACCTTATACTATGACGACTCCAAAACCCAAGACGGGGCTGGCGCAGGCTGTATCTTGCTAGACCCTTAGAAGAATAAATTTCTAATTTCCTACTTGTTAGAGTTCTAGTGCACCAATAATACAGCCGAGTATGAGGCACTTTTACTAGGACTTCAGAAGGCCATATATCTAAAAGTCTGTTGTTTGAAAGTAATTGGTGATTGCGAGATTGCCACTCGTCAGGTACGCAACACTATCCACTACTTATCCCTGCCTCTGAAAGGTTACCAGCAAGAGGTATGGCATTTGATTTCAGCTTTTGATGCTTTTGGTATTAAATATATACCTAGAATGGATAATGCAACAATCGATAGACTTGCCGATGATGCTACTAGGTTCATCCCACTTAGAGATGGATTTTATATTGAATTTATATACAAGCTATCCATACTAGACAATGTCACTAATTTATGTGTTTTCAATGATGACCAATAGGTACTGGATTTAATGCCCAACATAGATATATTCAAAGACACAGTTATCAAAGAAGAGGATCATGACCGGGCTTTGCAGGAGGAACTAAGAAATTGCAAAGAAAATCCCATACCCAAAGGGGTCGTGTCACTCAAAAAGTTGTTCGACTTACAAAACCATTTCCAGGGCCCCCCAAATATGAAGGTGCAAAGTTCCATGTTAGCACATCAATAGATTAACCTCGAGACGGACAAGGAACCCAAGCTTGTAAATTTAGGTAATGAGTGCACCCCTCAAGAGAAACAGGTATTCATCGGGTTATTTGAGAAATACCAAGATGTGTTTTCCTAGACGTATGACAATCTTCGGACTTATGACATGCAGATCATCCAACACGTCATACCCATTAAGGAAGGAGTGAAGTCATTCCAACAAAAACTAAGAAAAGTACACCCAGCTCTAGAACCAAGATCCAAAAGGAACTAAAGAAGCTCTTGGATGCACGGATAATTTTCAAAGTTAGACATTCAAACTGGGTGTCCAACTTGGTATCTGTTTGCAAGAAATCCAGAAAAATCCATTTCTGCATAGACTTTCGGAATTTGAACAGAACCTCCAACAAAGACAACTATCTGGTCCCTCCTATGGAGCAAATCCTGCAAACTGTATCAGGGTCAGAAATGTTCTCTCTATTGGATGGGTTTTCAAGGTATAATCAGGTACTAGTGGCTGAGCCCGATCAGCTAAAAACCACATTCAGAACTAAGTGGGGAACATTTGCATTGAGACGCATTCCCTTTGGGCTGATTAATGCCAACGCCACCTTCCAAAGAGCTATGGACATCGCCTTTGGAGGACTTATTGGGAAAAGCGTGGTAGTATACCTTGATGACATCACTGTGTTTCCAAAACATAGATCTGACCACATACACCACCTCAAGCAGATTTTTTAAAGGTGTTGGAAATAAGGTATCTCACTGAACCCGAAGAAAAGCATTTTTTCCATCGCCGATGGAAAATTGTTGGGACACATAATAACTCGAGATGGCATAGTGGTGGATCTAGAATGTGCAAAAGTCATCGCTCAAATACTGCCCCCAATTGGTAAGAAATCTATGCAATCCTTCCTTGGAAAAATAAACTTTGTCCGAAAATTTATATCAGATTTTGCTCAGATCATGAAACCATTGCAAGGCATGATTAAGAAGAATGCTAACTTTAAATGGAATCCTCCCGAGAAATAAGCATTCGATAACATCAAATGAGCCATCGCGGAAACACCCACTCTTTACAGTCTGGATTTCAACAAGGGTTTTATCTTGTATACTTTTTCCTCAGAGTCATCTTTGGCTGTTGTCATCACTCACAAAGATGACAGCAATGATGAGCGGCCTATATTTTTTATGAGCATTGGATTACAAGGTGTTGAGCTAAATTATCTAGATATTGACAAACAAGCTTATGTGATATACAAGGCAGTTAAACATTTTAGGCCGTATATTTTGAAGAATCGTGTCACAGTCTTCGTGCCTCACCCAGCTATTCGCTCACTATTCGTACAACGGGAGCTGGGAAAGATACGAGGCAACTGGATGATGTGCCTTAAAGAATATGACCTGGAATTCAAGCCATCACACACTATAAAAGTCCAAGGGTTATGTCAGATGGCCGCAGAGGCAACAGACTCACGGGGCAGTGAAGAGGAGGATTGGGACAACGAGATCGACATGTATCAAACTGATAGCATATCTAGACAGGATATCTCCTCATGGTACGTAGATCTCCAGCAATATCTGGAATGCAGTACCATGTGTCCCACTTTAACCACTCAGCAGAAACGTGCGTTGTGATTGAAAGCTGTATCCTACCAGCTGGTGCAGGGTAAATTGTTTCACAAACACGACAACGGTGTCCTGCTACGCTATTTGGAGTGTGATGAGGCCCAGAAAGTGTTGACATAAATCCACGATGGTCCCCCAGGTGGAAGCTATGCAAGAGACACCACTGCTCACAAGATCATGCGTGTCGGTTTCTATTGGCCTACTCTATTCAAAGATGCACATGCCTATGTTCGGAAATGCCAATAATGCCAAAATTTTGCAAGTAGAGATGTATGGCCTTCAGCCCCATTACAATCTGTCGTAGTGGAAGAACCATTTCAACAATGGGGGATGGACATGATTGGGGAAATCTTGCCGCACTCTTCTAAGCAACATAAATACATCCTCACTGCTATGGACTATTTCACAAGGTGGGTTGAAGCGATACCGTTCTGTCAGGTCAATGATCAAGAGGTAATAGCCTTCGTCACCCAATGCATCATGATAAGGTTTGGCATTCCAACCTCCCTTGTTTTTCATAATGCAACATATTTCTCATCATTGAAATTATATTATTTTTCTCTAGAAAATGGTATCGTGCTTAAACACTCTGCCAACTATTACCCTCAAGGAAACGAGTTAGTCGAGTCGACCAACAAGAACCTAATCCACATCATAAAAAACACTTTTCTGTTCCAACAATGAAATTGGCATAAGGAACTCCACAACGCCCTTTGGGCTGATCGATTCACACCCAAACCTTCCTTGGGCACCTCCCCCTTTTTCCTCGTATACGGAAAAGAGGCTATCCTTCCTTCGAACTTGTCTCTCCTGGCCCTTCAATTATCTCAAGAGACTCATGGCACTCATTTCCCTACCTTACAAGCTAGAATAGACACATTATTGAAACTTGAGGAGGAAAGGCAAAAAACTCGGGAAAAATTCGCCATCCACCAGAGTCGAATAAAACGTTGGTTCGATAAGAAGTCAACTGGAAACATGATTTTTGAGATAGGTGACATTGTCCTCAAATGGGATAAAGCTCATGAAGATAAAGCGAAACAATATGTGTTCTAGGCGTTATGGACAGTCCCTTTCCAGATTAAGGAAAAGATCGGCTCTCACACCTTCAGGTTACAAACCCTTGAAGAGAGGATTGAGGTCCTCCCTGTGAATGGGCACAACCTTAAGGACTATTTCACCTGATAGCCCCTACGGGCCATCACCACACCCTGTACCATAGTTTTTCTTATTTTCTGTTGTTCTTTACCTTTTTTTGTCTTCAATAAATTGCTTGTCCCACACAGGCTCCCTTTAAACCTTTTCTTTCCCTTGGCATCCATATTTTCAAAGGGGATTTAGAATCTACTCAAGGAGCATACTGAGTCGGGATCTATGTTGGTGTATTATCTCCTTCCAGATTGTAAAAGGGGGCAAGCATACCTGTGATGAGCACTCAATGGCAAGAACATGACTAAGGCCTTTGGACCAAGACGCGGTGGCTTACCAAGTATGCTGGCCCAAGGGACTATTGTGCAAAAGGAAATGTTCGGTTAAATCAGTGACTAGATGGAAAAGGGAGGATTTAGCCTCAGGTGACAAATGGAAATCCAGGAAAACCCTAAGGCCTCATGTAGACCAGGAGCAACCTCTCTTGTAAGTAAAATAAGTCGGGTTCCCTCATCTGCACAAGCAATAATAGCCAAATAAACTAAGTGCCCTAAGCACATTTCAATAAGTGCATTTAGCACATGAATAAAGGGTAAAGGATTGAGAAAGGCTTCCTGTGCACAGAGGCAATACGATGACTCTACCGGGGTACTGACCAGGCTCACTGGTAGTGGAGCAACGCTCGTGATTCCTAGGCAGTGACTCCGCTGGGACCATCTGGTTTGCTGGCGGCGAAGCAACAAAATGAGGACCAAATAAACTATAATGGAGCTAAAATTCCCTGAGATTACTCCAAACTTTTCCATCTGGTCTCCAAGAATGAAAACACGGTAAATCAACACCCAAGGGCAGGTAAATAGGGAGAGGAAGGGTGCAAGGCTCGAAGACAAAAGAAGTGGGACCCACGGGGTGAAAGGAACAGTGTGCTATGCCCTCCCACCCCCCTTAAGATGAAACACTGGTAGAGATTCTGGACCCTACCAGTGAATCGCCATTTGTTGTAGCCGCTACAACACCCTCCAAAATTTTCACCCTCTAAAATTTTTGAGCCCTCGAGCATCAAGAAGAAAAGTCAAGACCTGAAGTTCAAGTCTTGTTTCAAAATCCTTAAGTCATTGAGTCGCAGAGTAGGTTGTTTTACCCAATTTCCAACCTAGCAACCCTACGACCTAGCAGGTCGCCAGGTTGCTATGTCGCACATTGCGCTCAAGTTAAACAATTGTGACCTAGCAACCCTATGACCCCGTGACCCCTAGGTTGCAAGGTCGCAGGGTCGCAAGGTCGCACATATCATCAATGCAGAGTATTTGCAACCCAACGACCTCATTTATTGCCCGCACGTGTGACCCCTTTATAAATATAAGGATCACTAGGTCGCATTTCACCCACGTGACGGAGAGAAAAAAATGCTTCTGACAGGCCAACCGGAGCGCGATTTTCTCGAGTAAGTCACCTAATCCTCCTGATGTTTCCATTTTTTCTATTTTTTGCCTTTGTCCCCTTATCCTAGCACTTTTAAAGCCACCTGCTATTCCCCATTTCAGATCCTCTTTGAGCCTGAGCCTTTTCCAATCCGCCAAACCCTGCCATCCTTATAGAAACTTGTAAATGAAGCCAACTAGCCTCCCTTGTGTCTGTCTCTTCCTCTAAATGACCACTTCATCCTCATATTTGGTTTTTCCTCACTCACTCCCTTTATTGTTTTAATTTAAAAATGAGGCAAAATGTTGCGTTGCCGTCGAAATCGTCTGCCAAGCCCTAGCGTGCCCTCTGACCCCGCGACCTTGTGACCCCCGCAACCCAGTGACCTCGGTCACTAAGTCACTAAATCGCATCTCGCTCAAAACTGGATGATTGCAACCTTGCGACTCAACGACCCAGCGACCCAGTTGCAAGTCGTTAAGTCGGAAGGTTGCATCTTCATGAATTTCTAGACTAATTCAAGTCACTGACCCCGCAACCTAGTCGCAAATTGCCAGGTCACAAGGTCACTTTACTCTGAGGTTTTAAGACAGTGCGACTAGGCAACTTAGGCAATGGGTCGCTAAGTCACAGATTCCCCCCTTCCTTGAACTTAGTTGGGCAGAGTTAACAACAGTAATGAGCATTCATTATTATGGCATCTGTCTTATCCTGGGACTATTTTATGAATATGCCAGGGAACCTCAAAGTCAGGTTAGAGTGCGTTTCTGTTTCTTCATCCTCAAGTGACATGGGGCACTTGACGGTTCACAAGAAAAACAAGAGCCCAGAGATAGATATCATAG
The DNA here is from genome assembly GCA_034641835.2 of Pinus albicaulis. NCBI lineage: Eukaryota > Viridiplantae > Streptophyta > Pinopsida > Pinales > Pinaceae > Pinus > Pinus albicaulis. The sequence continues at coordinate 945,071,181 of CM076572.1, read as the reverse complement.
AAATTGAAGTACTTGTGTCTCCTCCCCCTATCTATGGGGACACCACATGTGTATTCGGCAGAGGAGAAATCATGAGTTGGTATCAAGTATACCAAGAGTTCGCTCAACCTGAGTTCCCAAAGGACCTCCTAGACCGGCAAGTATATGTGCAGGTTAAGAGGTCAAAGATTCACTACGCAAGGGCCAACCCATCTATCTTCCCATGTGCCAAAATTATTGATTGGATCATACAAAATATCGACCCCAGGATGTGGGTCATTCAGGATCACGAGGGGAACGCCTTTGCAAATATAAAAGGATAGGATGCGGAGTATTGTTCTGCACTTCCAAAGTGGGAACAAAAATTCACAGAGGAATGGGCCACTACCCATGTGGTTCCCATAGCAGAGACCCTAAGAGGATGGTGGGAGGAACCAGAGAAGTTCAAAGTCAAAAAGGACCAGGAGTATCAAGTGGCAGGCCTCATAAAGGTCTATAATCTCGTTGCAGTCATGCTTTGCAGAATGTATGGTCATCCCGATGCCACCACTTTCAGCATTTCTTCGGTATCCCTAATGCACTTTGTTACCGTATCTGGCACCCATTTTAATTCAGCCAACTTACTTATAACAACCCTCAAAACTAATATATCTGCAGCACTAGCACCCGAGGAGGGATACCCGTCTGAATTTTACATGGCCTCCTATCTATTGGATGCAGCTTTTTCCAGGTGCCACTTTGAGGGATGGGCTCACAATTAGGATCAGGAGCGAGCACACCCAATTCACAAGGAGTTGCAAGTATTCTGGGAGTCCAAATACAAGCAGGATATAGATCCAATCGCACACAGTTTCATCCCTGCACTCTACGTGAAATTGTTCGGTCATGATACCCCATCCATGTCCTCGCGAGCCATGGAAATGATAATCAAGGTAGCACATTGGTTTCCATTTGCATAAGGCACCTTCATCCTAGTCTTTGGTTCATTCAATACTCCCCATGCTCTGCCCTGATTCATCACTGACAGGATGCTACTTCAGGAAGTATGTTATGATATGACTTTCGGCTTCTCGAAGGTCCTTACTAAAGGTAAGAAGAAGCCATGCCCCACACTGTCGCTGACCATTGGTGCTTATAAAGTCAAGATTTCAAAGAGGTGGAGGCAGAAGCTGAAAAAATCAGAGGGTTCTTCCTAGGGCCTTTGGATTACCGGACATACGATCCTAAGAGGATAGTCCTTGCCCACTACAAATGGGCCAAGTTCAAATGGAGCTACCAACATACTGAATGCCCAGCTGAAGATGCGGTAAGAAACTAGTAAAACAAGGATAGGGAACTCGGCTCGGAAACATTGACTGATCGGAGGACCAATATTATCAGACTTTGGAGGAGAGAATATGCGAATTGGGAGGAGCCTCATCATCCCAAGCTAAGAATCCCTGAACTAACATAGGCCATATCTCTTTCGCCCAACAGAAGGAAAAGGAAGCAAAAGCTTAGAGAGAAGATGAAAAGCAAGCAAAAGAGGATGAAGATAAATGTAAGAAACACCTGAAGGTAGAGCAGAGAAAGAAATAGGCAGAGGAGGCCTGCAAAAGGAATAAAGAGTAGGAGGTGAAAGCAGAAGCTGAGTGGCAGCTCAAGAAATAATTAGATCAGGTGGAGGCTGAACGCAAGAGGAAGGAGGAAGAGGAAACAAAATCAGAATCTGAATGGAAAAGGAAGGAAGAAGAGGACACCAAAATAGAAGCTGAGCGCAGACAAAAGGAATAACATGATAAGGCAGAGGTGGAGCGGCTATTGAAAGAAGAAGAAAAACAAAAGAGAAAAGAGGAAGAGGATCGAAGATCGAAAGACAATTCTTCCGAAGAAACCGAAATGCCTCCTCCAATGATAGAGTTACAGACATATTTGCCGGCCATTGAAGTCCCTGCAATCAACCCACATTTTGTGCTCTCAGAAACAGGTACCTCCGAAGGACAGGAAGAGGAAGTGTTCAATCTGAATAGGCTCAGTTATGACTAGTTCACGTTCAAAATCAGGCATGAAAAGAGGAGATTTCTAGCACAGAACCTTGTCGTGCCGTTCACAGCCAAAACTGAAAAAGGATATAGTCTTGGACACTAGGACCAATCCAGTAATGGTAGCATCATCTGATACAACTTTCGACACTACCACCGAAGAGAACGTGAGCCAAATCATTAAGAAATCCTCTCCCTACAAAATACATTACAAGACCTCAAACAAAGGGAAGCTAGGTCAGAGCAAGAAAAGAGATCACTAAGGGAAGAATTCCAAGAGCTCCAAGATAAGAACACCCTTATTAACGAGGTACCACTCACTGTCCAAAGAGAGTTCGTGACGTTGGAAGCCACCATGAGGCATGTGTACGAGGAAATGTTCACCATAAAGAAAAAAGTTGCGCCTTTGCTGAGAGCTCAAGTAGAAACTAAGAAGAGGAACGAGAAATTGAAAGAATCCTCCACTTCCTTGGATAGAATTATAGAATGGACAAAAGGATATTCGTAGGCTCTAGAAACTGTACCTAAGAAAGATTCGATTCACACTCAGAACGACAAGGTCCAAATTCGTATCAAGGTGCAATCCAAGGAGAAATTATCCATAGATCTAGAGAAGGTGATGACTGCCTATGAGCATTTGATCAGTGAAATTGACTCGATGCATGAACTGCACCATATTCCTTCTCTAGGTACACTAGGTGAAGAAAAGGCATGGGAACAGGTAGATCAGGAAATCCATGCATTTCTATAGCCTATCAGGCAAGCTACCGCTACACCTGATCTTCCGGCATCGCAGGAGAACTTGGTTAAGTTCGTCATGATGCAAGTTTGGATCTACACCAAACTGGCTTCCTTATCTACCCAGGTCACAATCAAAAGAGAAAATCTGATTCAGAATTCTGTAGAATGCTTTCACAGGTTAAGGGAAGATACCCCTCTTATCTCCCTAGTAGCTGTAGATTATCGTGCATCACAGAATTTCCTCAAATAATAGCAAGTTGATGTTCCCGACCTCGCAATCGCACACACGATCCCATGATAAAATTTCAAGGCACAATCTACAAGAGGGTTCACAGGTCGCATATTCCACGATCAGGTCGCAGGACGCACTGTCCATTCAGGTCGCAGGTCGCATTTTCCATTCAGGTCGCAAACCATACCAACGGGCAGGAAGGCGAAGAGTCAGGGCACCCAAGGGTCAATTTTGTCTTATATATACTCCCTTCGGGGACTTGTAATGTGGAATTTTTTTTTTGGACTCCAAAGGAAAGAAAGAGAGTTGTAAAGCATTGAACAACTCCTTATGAATGAATACAAGCATTTGTTTTAAATACACTATTAGATCTGATGAGAATCAATGTGTCGATACTATGAGTATTTCTTCGTATATGTTTGATATCTTATGATTGATTAATCTATGTTTTTTGCTTATACTCTTTATGCATTCCAACTCACTGAATGTGTTAAGGATGGTATGTTGTTTACATAGGAGATGTTTGTAACTTTATTATTGACATTTATCTTATTCACGAAAACTCTCAAATACGCATAAGTTGTTTTTTCCGGGTAGAATTTTTTCTTCTACGGTTTGGACAAATTTTACAAACACGACCTTAATGATATGCTGCTAACAACATCTCCTTCAGCTGTGTGTTTTCTTTTTATCTTGCTATTTGTAGTATTTATGCTCGTTGACAATCATCGATATTTTTCCTTGTATCATTCGATAACTGTATGCCTATAACTCTATAGGGATCATTTGTTTCCAAGAGAAGGAGTATTCAATAATAGCCAGACCTACACCCCAGACGGGATCCCTATCACAAACGGTTTAGAGTCTAATTGGGAATTTTTATCAGGGAGATCCCCTACTGTTGGCCGGAAAAATTTTCCCGTCAACACTTCCAACAAGTAATTGGTAAGTAAAGGTAAGTTGGTATAGATATTTGTTCTATATTTTTATGAATTTGAATAATGGATAAGTGGTTAGAAATAGAAATGGAATATTTTTTGAGTTATACCTACTTATGACTATGGATAAAAACATGCTTGTTTCAATTAATGGCATTTAAGGAAAAGAAATGTTTCATTGTGAAAGCGAAGGACCCCCTTTGGGTTTTTTATATTATTATATCATGAGTATAAGTTTAAGTTTCAGTGAGAGAAGCACACCGAGGACTATGTTGTCTTCAAGGGGGGGAGTATGTACCATCCATAGACCCACGCCTTTAACTTTATCGTTGATGAAAAAAATATAATAAATTTAATTAGTTTTCAAGAAGTAGTTGGCTTTCTTGATAGTTATAACCACCATGGGAGTCGCAATGGAAATAAAGAGAGGTGTGATGGTTATTGTCATCTTTTCCTTTATAAGGTGAAATTAAGTATTTTTTTAATGGTGAAATTTGAAGAGCATGGGGTAACTCGAAGGGTAACCTCCACCACTCCCATTTTCTTATTCCACTGGTTTTATATGCTCTTCCACCTGCATGATATTTGTGCATGGCTGCCATGGTGGTGATCGTTCTCACGTTGAACACGCATGAGAGATGTTCTGCAATGGTGGTAATCATTGTTGCTATTCTCTGATTTCTCTTTTCTTCCCTCCCTTCTGCCATGAGCGAAGGGAAAATGGTACTTCGACTGAAACAATTTGGGAACCAACTAAATGAATTATGATCACGTCATCAAGTTCTCACTAACTAAAGTTCGAAAATATATTGGAGAACGAATGGGAAAAGGGCCACTAGTCTACTTGGGCTAAGAGATTCTAAGATTTAAAATATAAGTACTCTTGAAAGAAAAATATTTTTCATACTAGTTTTTTTTTACCATATTCTTGGAAGAAAATAAAAATTATTCAATATTTTTCATACTGATATTTTACCTAGGCTTTTGAATGAAAACAAAAGATTTTATGAAAGAAATCACTTTTGTTCTTAGATATATACCATGGTAAAAGACAAAATTACTATGTAAGTTCTTGAAAAGATTGGTATTATATTAATCTTTTCAAAATATATTATTCTTAGAAATATACCATGGTAAAATACAAACTTACTATCATTGCTATTATGTCAATATTTTAGAAATATATTATTCTTAGAGATATACCATGGTAAAATACAAACTTACTATCCTTTCTATTATGTTAATCTTTGATAAATATATCATTCTTAGAGATATGCCACGGTAAAAGACAAATGTACTATGCTAGTTTTACATAGAAGAAACCATGTCAGTTCTTGCAAAGATTGCTATTATGTATCTTGAAAGATGTCAGTACTAGTAAAACATAAATAAGTAAATTTTCTTGTCTTTATATATATGCATCTTATGTAATAAAATATATCTTGCTTGTTCTTTAAAAAAAAAAAGGGATTTCTTGCAGGTGTATGAAATGATAACGAAATCCAAGTTATTTCCTCGAAAGTGAATATAGATTAAAGAGGGTAATTCCTAAATATATTTCATGAGTTGGGAAATAAGTTAATGAGTTTCTTGGAAGAAAATTCATGAAGAACCCATAATAGTTTTCTCATAATTTTTTCTTTGGAAAGATCATGTTGAAGCTTGTGTGAAAAGAATAATAAATATTATGTCGTTTTATATATGTTGCTCTTACTTGAAAATAATAACTTCTTGAAAGGAGTGCATGTTGCGTTCTTGATTTGGATGTATACAAGGTTAAGCTAACCTTCGTATTTTTTCCTAGTTTTATGCATAAAAGAAGGTTATATATGATAATTTCTTGAAAGAGAAACATAAGAAGCTTTCAAGTGTAAAGACAAGAAAACTAGGTTATGATAACTTCCTGATGCAAAGGAAGTATGCATTTGTTACATGAAAGGAATAGTTAATGATGGTAGAGTCCTAAGAAGGGAATAATGTGTTGCCTACATTAAAGAAGGGTTATTATGATAATCTCTTGCATGCACCAATAATAGCCATTGTGTTATAGAGGTATGTTCTTTGCATGGATAAAATAAATACCGAGTTATCTTAATCTTTAGGAAAAATATGTGAGTTCCTTTATGCTCACAAAATATTATGTAGCTTATGTTAGTTTCTTTTGGAATAAGATAATGTATATTCATGCAATATTTTTATTAGATTTCATTGGAAAAAATATACATATGTATGCGGGAAATGATAACAAGTTTTTCTATCCTACATTGGAAAATATTCTTTGGCAAAGAAGATGAATTACATGTACAAAAACTAAAGTAATGTTTTGGTTCCTTGAAATATATATATGGGTAGTGTTGGTATAGCATTTGGAGAATAAGACATGTATTCTTATGCTTTATTCCATTAGTTTTATGGAAAGGAAACCATGCCTTTGCATGGCTATTATGTTATATTTCTTCAAAAAGGAAACCTGTGTTCTCATGCTCTATTGTGTTAAGTATTCTTTTGGGAAATTATTTTAGAAACTTTATGCATTGTATGCATAGGAACAACATTAATCATGTTAGCTTTAGCACCAAAAGAAATATATGAAGGGATAGCTCTTTTGCTAAATTTTAAGTAACACGAATGCACATTGTGTCATTTTCCATTAAAGGAATTCCTGGTAGTGATTTGTTTTGTACGAATGTGAGCGTGTGTGAGGAATGTCATAATAATTTGGGGATTATTTGACATGAATTGATAATTACTTTCTCACACTAAGGTAGAGATGTTAGAAGAAAACATGTTGTGATATTGTATTCACATCTCATGTATGCACATGAAAAAGTGTTAAAGGATCACTTAAAGATTGATTATTTATTAATTAATGCTTTACCTAATCATGCTATAGAAGCTTGTTGATGACATCAATGACAGGAAATGATGTTGACTTATGAGAAGGAAATATTATGCTTAACATGGTAGTAGGTAAATGATTAATGGTTCATACAGATGAGTGCGAGTTGTAGGATGGTCCGTTGTATGATGGTACATTGTAGGTACATCCATGCCACAGAGATATGAAGATATGAAGATTAGTTGGTAAATGCTATCGTAATTCTTGTAATGGATTTAAGCTACATATTTGTATATTTCCTTGTAAGATTTATAACAATGGTTAAGGAATGGTCTCCCTTATAAGCCATTGAGTGAGGTTTGAACACCCTCACGAGCGTTTAATAATAAAATTAAAGTTTGTTGGTTTGCACCATACGGGGTTTCCAGGGTATATTGGAGTTCACTGATGTGATTGATTATGGTATCAAGTTGATGATGTTGATTCCTTTCTTGTTGTGATGTTCATAATGTCAAGTATGCGATGACTACATGAATAATGTAATGAATGCAAGGTTACATCATACAGTTTTATGTTAAAGTACTACAATAGAGGTTGCTAATGGTTAAGAAACTTACTATTCTTATACTGAGGTTACACTATGAACTGGTGAACATTCTATCTAATGATTAGTAGGGAATACTTGATAGTGATTTGGATAGTTACCCATGGGCAGCTTGTATAAAAAATTTTAACTCCTGCATTCCATATGAGGTTATCGATGTATGTTATAATTATAATGATTATACATATTTATTTCAAAATCTAAGACTTTATCTATTTTTTTGGTAAAATCTAATCAAAACCAACTAATTAATATTTTATAATTTTAATTAATACTAAGAAAATCTATATTAATTTTTTTTATTATAGAACTTTCATATTGAAATGTAGAATACATTTCAATTACGGGTGCAATAATTAAAAGAATATTAATATCTTTAAAAATATATTTTTTTATATTTCATATTATTATTCATCTGTAACTATGAATGAAATTTTTTTATAATGGTTATAATTACTTTAAATTAAATAAATATTGTATGTCAAATAAGTTTGAAAATAAATATATGTTACCTTTAATATGGACCAAATACACATGTGCTAATAAAAGTACAATGTGAATTTATATTTAATATGGACCAATTACAAATGTGCTAATAAAAGTACAATGTGAATTTATAAAAAATAATGATAAGGTGCTGTAAGGAAAAAATAAAATGAAATTATTTCAAATAATCTTAATTTCTAAATCCAATTAATTTGTCTATATCATCATATAATTTTGTTAAAAATTTTCTTTATTTTATTAAATAATAATAATAAGTTGGTAGATATTAATCAATGACATTTAACAATATAAATTAATAACAAAATTCTAATAATAATTTTAATTATTAAATAAGAATAAAATAACTAGAAATCAAATTATGAATGTTGAAACAGTAATAGCAACACTATATTAAAATTTCTAATTTATTTACTAATAAAATTTTAAATTTTAAATGGTTTAATATATTAAAATATAAATAGAGATATATTTTCATATCTTTAAAACTAAATCTCTAACCATATAAATTAATAATAATAATAATAAATTATTTTTATAATATAAATTAATAATAATAATAATAAATTATTTTTATAATTTAATAATTTCCATGAAATGTGGGAAAAAATAATACACCACCGACTTTTAAATTTTATGATAATTCTCCCAGATACTTTGATTGATTGTTTTGTTTAGAGGCAAAATTGGGCTGAAAATAAGCTTGTTAAATTTTTAACTACTCCACATAATAATAACAATTATTTTATAAATAAAAAGTAAAAGAAAATGGCGATCGAAAATTAAGTACGCAATGACTCCGAATTACAAATATAAGCAGCAATCGTTCCCTTTTTAAAAAATTGATGATGCTTAAAAGCAAAGCAATTTTACTATGAAAGAAAAAAAATCAAGATCAGAGTGACCATGTTTTTTTATAAAATAATTTAAAGGCCACATCTTATATAGACATATTCAACGAAACGAGAAAATAATAAAACATATCAACTACTCATATTATCAATTTGTTATTTAAGATAATATAAAAATTGAAGATGGTTGAAAGCGAACAAATTTTACTATGAATGAAAAAAATCAAGATCAAAGCGAGGATAATACTTTATAAATTGATTTTAAGGCCACATCTTTATGATGATGATGATGATGGTTAACGTCCATTTAAACCAACCTTTGGTCTATCAGACCTAAAGAAAAGAGTTATTTAGTTTGATTTAAGATTTTATTCCTATACTCAAAAGGCTTGGAGAGAAGCCTCCCGAGCTCACTGTAATTTTGACATCTTAAAAGGTTAAGAAGATCAGTATTGTAACAAAGATTATGAAATTGAACTTTAATGTGGTTGTACTTGGGCCACTCGAAGAGGAAGTGATTTTCTTCATTGATGTTCATATTCTCATATAGATGGCAGATCCTTTCCATCCATGGTGTTTTAGGAACTGTCCAACGACCTGTTTCACTATGGAGCTCATGAGAGTTCGTTCTAATCTTGGCTATGTTAATTTTGTTCTTTGAGCTAGTTAAAAGAGAGAAATACTTTTGATCTTCTAGGGTGGGGTTGATGACCTCCTTATAATATCTTAATTTTCTTTTAGCTGCTAGATTTTTCTCACACCACATTTTCTCTTTGAACTTAGAAGTAACAATTCTTTTAATGTTATTAATGGTTTGCAATGCAACATTCTCGTCGATCTCCCAATGGTTTAACTAAGCCCTAGTGTCTTTATATCAACCTCGTTTAAGCCTTAGGTGGTTTTGGATGGAATTTAAAGCTATCTTAGGAAGTTTATGGTCTCCTATGCTATTGAGATTGTGCTTGTACAATAGAAGCCTAGTCATAGCTAGGCTCTCGATAAGGGAAAGACCCACATCTATAAGGAGAATAGGATAGGCTGTATTGCTTTTAATTTTAAGGTTATAAGTTATAAAACGCTTTTGGATTTGCTCAATCTTTCTCCAGGATTCTCTAAAGATACTGCAACCCCAAACCTCACATCCGTATAAGATAACAGGAGTGACTAAAGTTTCAAAGAGGAACTTCTTTCTATCCCACATTACAAGGCTTGCCATTTTACAATTATTTTCAAGACCAAAATAAGCTTTCCACCCCCCATTTATCCTTTTCTGAATGCTATAGTTCCAGTTGAGCTTGTGATGAATATCAATTCCTAGGTACTTGTAAGAATACACTTCCTCCAAGTTACTATTTTCATACATGAAATTAACGTAAGTGTCCTTCTTGGATTTGATAATCATAAATTTTGTTTTGTCAGTGTTAACAAACATACCCATGGCAGAGCAGAAATCCTTAAGATGTAACAAGAAAGTAATAAACATATAAACTACTTTGTTATGCAAGATAGTATAGCATCAGTGGTCCTTTTTTTAACATACATTTTTAAGAAAAATATCATAATTATTATAATTAATACCCATGTGGTTGATATATCTAGAATGATTCATTTTTCATTATTTATATAATAATTAGCTTTTGTAAATAATATTAATTAATAAATTGTAATATTAATATCGATATTTATATTAACATTAATGTAACATATAGCCATACTTATAAAATAAAATAAAAAATTTAATTTTACACTTTTAACTTCACCACTATAAAATTTTACATTCACCATAATTAATTTTATCATTACCTATCTCGAAACGCGATTATAACCTATAATAGACATACCAAATTACATATGTTAACCATACTGTATTTTTGGATAAGCAAAGGTGTTTATTGCTACCTCTTAAGGGATTAAATACTCATCACATGTCTCAAGGCATGCAGTTGTCATTGTATCTCTCGTTGTGAATTAATTTTTCTATTTCTTTACTACGATAAGATCTGGATTTATTTGGAAATCACTTTACATTAAAGGCACACATTATGAAATTCAATATTTTGAACGTCCTATTTTGATTTAATGGTTACTATGAAAACCCTTGCAAATTGCTCAGATGGATTTGATTTAACTCGCACATCCTGGCACGTAGACAGTTGTGGGTCCTATCTGTCGTTGATTTGCATAGGCTAGAATCTAGGTTGTAAATTATTTTAGGTTTTGGTTTGTTAGGGTAATAACCACCCTAACCCTAACTATTCCCATTCATTCGTGAAATGTTGTCGGAGAGCTCTGCAAGTCCATTTCGTGGCTATAGGGATATGCATTTCACAGGGTTCACTCATTTTCATTTCGAGTACCTTCGCTGATGGTAGGTGGCTCACTCTGGTTGCATATTACGACTAATATTTAGTGTATTTACTGTGGATAGTTTTTCCTCTGAGGATTCAGCTAGAGTGCCTCTTTTGCTTCATTTATCGTTTCCTTGTCGACATCGTTCTCCAGTATTTTTCCATTACTTACTTCCCAGCGATGCTCTAAGTTGTAATTTATTTGTTTGCTTTCCCGTAGTGAAGGTTCTCGCTCATAACTCTGGGTGAAGTACCACAATTTGCTCATTGTTCCCTAAGTGAATCTCAAAGGTAAATTGGGATTAATCTGTTATGAGTGTGAAAATCTAAGCTTGCTTCTCCTATACCCATCTGAATGTAATCTAATGACCCATCTTCTGGTTTATTCGCAGAGTAGCTTTGCGAACCTCCGCGGAATTTTTTACACATATGTCTTCATATGTTTCCGGTATCCAGCATAATCATTGGTTAACGAATTCTCATACTCAGTTTTCTTACGATTTTCTCATTTTGTTTCTATGTGTAGGTATTCTCGACTGCACGAGGTTGTGGTTGAACTCCCTTGGTATGTTTGTCCTGGTCCTTTACTAACTTGACTTTTCTATCTACCAGGTATTCTCCTCCGCTAAAGGGTGTTGTTACAACAGTTGCGACTAATCCCTGTTCCAAACTTAAAAATGGGTTTTTCTATGGGGATTTTACTATGGAGCTTCAGGCCACCATTCTAATTTCAATTCTACTCTTGTTTGAGTTTCACGGGCTTTTCCCAGTTTATGAATTACAGTTGACAAGATTAAAAATAATGTATTTTGTACCGTTCAATTCTAAGTATTTGATATTTGGCCACCAAGGCACTTAATTCCAATGTACAACATTTGACTTAAGAATTGTTTAATTAAGCTTTGGCGTTGTCACTCTCTAGGAGAGGTGAACATTTCATATAGTTTCTTATAATTATATGCATAAGTATATATAGATACATTCCTGCATATTTGGGTGAATCTTTTTCTTTTCTGAGTTGTATAAATTCGGAAAGGGGAATATAATATTTCTAATATTCGGTTTAAAATTTTCGTTCATGCTATTACTAGAATAAGTTCACCGTTTTGGAAAGCAATGTTCTATTACTGATTCAATTTCGATGTTTCCAGTATGAGATATAAATATACAGTATTAAGCTCTCTCCAACATTTAATATATCTATCCATTTTTCCGTAGTCTATTTACCGTCTTTTTATTCCAATAACTTTGTTTCCACACACACACACACACACATATATGAAACAGTTCAGCAATTTTTTTCTATAACCATTTCAATTCTAAATTTTACATGTGCCTTTCACATATCTCTTTTCTTGTGATAAAATTCTATATATGATACCCTCTCTCTCAGGTATGCTACTGGTCTAGAAAATCTTTATACATGTTTTAGCTTGCTCAACTAGTTTCTACAGATTCTTCTTTCCTATGAATTTAACGTTCTAAATTTACTATTCTTTCAATTTTTAGAAGAATTTTTGGACCATTCTATCTGTGTTTATCATAGTTGCAGAGAAAAACCTACTTGGAGATTTAGTCTTGAATGCTCTATGTTAATAGTTCTCTGTTGATATATGTAAAAGAGTAGTTTATAACTTCATTCCATATATGGTTTGCTTCATTCTAGTCATGCTTTTGTTTATCACATGCTCTAATTATTTTAAGATACATTGTCTGACAATTCTATATTTTTAAAGAGAGTACTCAGAGGTTTCCGCATTTCATAAATAAATCACAGTAATAGCCACAAACCATTAAATATAATTAATTACTCATTTATAATAAAAAAAACTCAATTTCCTATTGTTTGGTATATTTATCTGACTTTTAGATATTGTTGATGTTGCCCTCCCTACCTCGAGAGAGACAATTACATCCTTGTCTCTCCCCTGTGCTCCACACCTGAGTTAAGTGAGTTGATAGTAGTTCTAGAGGAGACCTCAGGACTACTAGTCTAGTCTTCTGTTCCAGTAATTTTAGGAATCTGAGTAATTCCACTCGTCACCACCACCTCAAGAATTCTTCACTCTATTTCCTCTCATAATCTACCGAACAGAACCCCTCTCCCTCACTGGGATTTACCTTTGTCCTCTGAGGGTGGGGTAACTATCTGAATTGTTTTTCTGTTCAACTACTTCTCATTTCTTAGAATACTTTTACATTAGTCTTTTACCTTTTTATAGAACCAATTTCCAATACTAAATTTTATTTAATCAAAAAAAATTAATTTATGTTTATCCAGTAATATTTCTCAAGAAAAGCCCACGTGGTGTAGAATAAATGGTGATGGGGCACTTATAAGGCACCTGCTCGTAAGGTCACCGGTTCGAAACCCGTGGGTGGGATGGGAGGAGAAAAATGGAAGATTAGGATTAGTCTAAACGAGAAAAAAAAAAAAAATTTCTCAAGAAATAATAAGTGTTTTATTTTTCTTAACATAAAATAATATAACCATTAGTTGGAACTTAAGCTAGTTGTCACAACTTCCCCCTCTGGAAGTAAACATCGTCCTTTGTGTTTCATTCTAATTTAGCAAACAATTTTGGGTAGGCTTCCCAAACAAATCCTTCATCTTCCAGGTAGCCTCATCAGAGCTGAAGTGCTTCGATTGCACTTTAAATTGGGTGATGGCTTTCTTTCTAAGCATGATTTATCTCCGATCAATTATACGTTGAGGCTCGACTAGAAACTCGCCATCCAGCTCGACCTGAAATCGATAAAATTTGAGTTAATTTCTTATAAACTTTAGTATTTCAAGGTAAGATTTATGTTCATAACCTACCTGAATTCTTTGCCAGTGGATTAAATGCTTTGGGTCATGCATGTATCGCTTTAGTAAGGATACATCAAACACATTATGTACCAGGATATGGCTAGGTAGGGCCAATTGGTACGCCACAGGTCCCACCCTTTCCAATATCTGAAAAGGCCCACAAAATCTGGGAGCCAACTTGGCACAGGTGACCCACCTTAGTGTGCTCTTCTTTGGTTTAATCCTCACATACACATGGTCATCCATTTAAAATTCACGATAAGTCCTTTTCTTATCTGCGTACACTTTTTGTAAATATTGAGTTGCCTTCAAATTTTGTCTGATCTTTCTTACCTCTGATTGCATCTCCACTAACATTTCTGGTCCAAGTATCAGCTTGGTTTTAGGGCTACTCCAATTAATAGGAGTATGAAATTGTCCTCCATATTATGCTTCGAACAGACTCATATTAAGATATTCCTGATAACCGTTATTTTACACAAACTCTACTAAATGTAGATATTCTTCCCATATTTTTGGCTACTGCATTACGTACATATGTAACATATCATCCAAGGTATGATTCACCTACTTAGTTTGTCCATCTGTTTGTGGATGGTAAGCAGTGCTGAAATTAATTTGGTTTCTCGAACTTGTAAATAACATTTTCCAAAATGCTGAAGTAAATGTCATATCCCTATAAGATATGACAATCTTTGGAACTCCATGAAATCTAAATATTTATCGCATAAATATGTTTGCTATTTGCACCCTTTTATAAGTGGACTATACTGGTATGAAATGTGTTGCTTTTCTTAAATTATCAAACACCACCATATTAATGGATTCATTATGCTTCTTTGAATTTGGTAAACCAGTAATGAAGTCTAAAGATATAACCTCCAACTTCCATTTAGGTACCGGTATAGGCTACATCAATCTGCCTCAATGTCTTGAGTATTTACTGCGGTGGTATTCGTTCAAGATCAACTCCTTCAAATCCATTATATTTGGAACATAAATACTTTCCTTAAAGGTTAGTAACTGATATTTTCTAAATCCATAATCAACATATTTTTCCTGTCTTCTGGCCTCCTCTGATTGCTGCCACATAAATTGGTATTCAGGATCCTTCCCGGCTTCTGTTTTTATTTGATCTAGAAACTTGCATTCAAACTGGTTGTAGTACAATTCATAAACACCATGCAAATTTCTACTCAAAGAACCTGATACTCTATTTTCCTTACCCTTCAGATGTTGCATATCAATGTCAAACTCGCTTAGGAAGGTATTCCATCTTTCCTGGCGAGAATTAAGATCATCTTGGTTAAAATAGCTCGTTAGGCTGCTATGATCAGTTTTTAATATAAATCTCTTTCCAAGCAAGTAGTGCCTCCATACTCGGAGCGCATGGATTACCATTGTTAGCTCCAAATAATTCCCCCAAATCTTACTTTACACATGTTAGGGTCCTATAATAATAGGATTCATAATTTTTAATTGACTATGATTAGTCTTGTAATATGTACATACTTTTCTTTCTGCAAAATTGTTTCCCATATTAAAAAAATAAAAATGTAAAGAGGGTAAAATTCCTAAAAGAAAAATCAAAGGACTGAAAGAAAAAGATAAAAAATAACATAAAAAATGAACCCCAAACTAAAAAGAGATAAAAATAGATCATGAAAGTGATGCAAATTCAAATGCCACTACTTTTTACTTTACTTTGAAAAATAAGATTGTGTGCAACTTGTCAAAAATAACGCAAATCCATGAAGGTCAAACTACTTAATCTTGATCTTTCATGATTTAAATTTCATGTTGATAGATAGAGAATAAAGATCTAGCCAAACTGTTTAATCTTGGCAGTTTAGTAGTTAGGTAGAGAATGATAAGGAGCTCAATATTTTAATTTCATCCCTTTGAAGTAATAAGGTTAGAATTATATAGTTTGTTGTTAAAATAAAAATAAAAAGGGTTTACAAGCTCAAATTCACCCAACGAAATGAAGAAAAAATGTTAGGGTAGATGATGGTAGGCAGAAGTAGTTTTCGCAAGGCATGGATAGCAGAAAATTGGCCATTTCGTATTACTAACTTCCTTTAAAAATTCATTCTCCTTGTAAAATACCCCTTCCCTTCATTTTACTTTTTCCCCATTTACATCAATCATTTTTCCCTATATAAATACCCTTTCCATAGCTTAAAACACATTTTCCTTTGAAAACATGAAAATCCTTTACTAATTTCCCTTTATTCATAATACCCCCCTAAAATACACTTATCCTAAGTTTTCAAGTTGAAAATATTAATATTGGGCCCCACTATAAAAATCTTTCCCTGATAATTGTTTTAACACTATCCTTAGTGTATTTTAAAATCCTGCATTTATTAACATTTCAGTGTATATTATTAACATTTAAATTTATTTATTAACTCCCGCATATAAAACTAATTATCTTGTATTATATTAATTCCCTTTATATATATTTCCCCAACCCTTATTTTATTTATAACATATGGTTTAAATTCTTCGCATTTGATTTATTTTTGGGCCCACTTGTTATAAACTCCACCTATACATAAGTCCCACTTTTTCTCTAACCCATTGGTTATATATTAAACCCACTCATTATAAATCCCGCATCGATTATTCCCGGGCCCCAAACCTATAAAATCTCGATGGATCCATACCATTCACCCAACTGTCGGATCTTAAATGATGAGATCGAATGGCTAGTACCCTTTATCGCATCCTTGACCATCCAAGATTTAACCACACCCCGACCTTGCGAAATGAATGATTTTCGCGTCACCGCTCCTTGCAATGTGTCAATATCCCATTCGAATGCATCCTCTGAAAATTTACAGCCTACCACCTTCCGCCAATCCAAAAACCACAAGTTTCATTCTTGACCGTTGCGACAAAACCGTCCTGTCATTTGAATTTAACCTGTGCCCACAATTTAATTAATGGTGTTAAAAAACCAATAAGACCTCCCTATTGAGCCTTTTCACCATTTTATGTTACATCGTCCACAACTACAACATTATCAACCTATTTCCAAACCAAAGATTACTCTGTCGACCTCTAATCAAGCCTTTTTTAACCATAATTCAACAAATTTGCTGCCAAACATGCTGCAGAACCAAATTGAAGTAGTATAAAGATTAGTAGAGCCTCATAAAACCACTTCTACCTCAGAATCCCTTCTACAATCGGCAAAAGTTCATTTTTTCCAGGTATTCTTGAAATACCAAAGGTTGTACTTACATAAAGGAAGTAATCATTAATTGAATCATTTAGGAGCCTCTGGAGACCAAAAGAAAGCCCATGTTTCCTTCCAATTATTTTTCTACAGACCCTAATCCTCTTTTCACAGAATTTTTGAGGTCCTAAGACTGTTTTTGATCACAGAGAGTACAATTTGATCAATTAAAGAATTTTAGTTCAAAAGATAATCCATTGTTTCATTCCAAACCTTGTTGCAAACTGTATTAATTTTTCAGAGGTGCTCCTAAATGCATGAAATTGTTTTTCTAAGTAAAAAGAGTAATTAATTGATAAATAAAACAAATAATGGCTTCTCAAGGCATTGTATCTGTCAATCCCCTGCAACCTCGTGTTGTATATGTAGAACACACTCCATTAGCAGATAAATATTTTAAAATTAGTTACCCTGTCATTAAATTTAATCTTCTTGAGCTCCACTGCTGGAGCCATGACAAATTCATTGACCAAGCTAATGAAGTTTTCATTTGGGAGTTTGATTTGCCAAAGTATGTTATCCCACAGACTCTCCAGTGCCCAGAAGTGATTAGGCTCTGTCAAAATTGTTAATTCCCTGACCAAAGTGCCCTAATAACCCCTGGTAAATAAATTCTATTCACTATAATAGTGGAGTCGATTGACCAAATGCTGCAGATCCAACCTAGACCAGATGAAACCCCTTTATCTGTTGAGGCTCTTACACAGTTATACCTAAATCTGGACTTCCCCAAGAGGTTCCAAATATTTTAGACATTCATTCCTTCATTTGTAGAGACTCCCAAGACCAATGCTCTTAACCCATCTGCAATATTTTCTGAAAGAACTAGGCATATCATCACTATGTTGTCATGTATTCTGGGTTATTTCACATATGAGCATGTTGATGCTTCAATATTAGTTTTCTTGTCTACTTTCACACCTCGTCAATCTCCTTCTACCATTTTTAATTTCTCCCAGTACCTTGTTGATATTATTCATGAACAACTAGTCAAATTACCTGAAGAAGGTGTCTTCAAGTACTCATCAGTATTGTTCGACATGTATTTATATTTCCAGTTTTAAAAATTTTCCATCAACCTTTAGAAAATTGATGTTGAAGGTAATCCACATTCAGTTATCTTTTGGACTCCATTAATCAGAAAAGACTCCACACAGTCCACCTACACAAAATTCACTGACTCTTTCATCCATCCTATTTTCAACATGTTGAACAACAACATTCAACCAAGAGTCAATGAGGAAATTAAAAAGGTCCTGCAGTTATCTAAACACAACAGGATAGGATATTGATACTTGTATCAAAACCACACATAAATTAGGGTATATGGATATAATCTTCTTCCATATAAGCTGCCCAAATACCTCCCAATGAGGTTATTTTCCCTTGAATATATCAGGCAGATCCTTAATTCTGATGCAATAAATTTCTTCGCAGCCAAAAATAAGACACAATTTAAGTTTAAGAATCAGGTTGCTGCTTTTACTTGTAACGGTAGAGATGGAGGTCCACAGGCAGAAAAATAACGGTTCAGGTCCACAAGAGTTTAAGTTCAGTTAGAGTTTTCAGTGGTATTATGATCCTTTAGGAGTAATAAGAAAATTTAGAGTTAAATGCAAATTAACTCCTTATGTGCATGAGTCAAAGCCATACATTGAGAAATAATCCAATCAGTCTGAATGGTTGGAGAACACTTTGAAAGAGGCAGAGAAGTAAGGTGATACTAGTCAAATCTTGCAGAATCCATCCTAAGAAGATAGGAACTCTAAAAGAATCAGAGAGGAAGGATCATACACTGCAGAAACTACAACTGAAACTAAATTTAAATTGATGTATAGGAAGAAGCCAAAATTAAATCTTGTAAATGAGGACGTGGAAACAATTGAAGTGATTGATACTCATGCAATGGTGAAATACCATGCTCCTCCTGCAGTTTCTAAAGAAACACACTAGCCTTCAACTTCCAAAACTCAGATTATTCAGAAATAGAACAATATTGAAGTATCTTCATCCACCAAGCCAACATACAAAGAGATGGATGTTATGCAAAAGTATAAAGAGATTAAGATCATAAATGAGGGCTTAAAGGATGATACATATAACCAATATTGGAAGTTGTCACCCAGTGATCAGAGTAGGTTACTTTCTACATTTGCTACAAGAATAGGAAGATCCAGACGAACTTCCTACAACCAAAAGTCAAGCATCCCAAATCATCAGCAGATTATAAAAATACATGATATGAAGTTCAAGAAGAAGATCTTCATCCAATTGACCAAATAGAATTTCACAAACAAGATGGTGAAACGCTTTATTCAACTATCACAAACAGAGCCATGAGTGTACAAAATATGTAAAACACTCTAGGGAACACCAAATATCAGCTCAAATTAGAGAAGGCATCCTCACAATTAAGGATAATAGAATCAAATCACTGGAATATTTGATTATTGAAGTAGGATATGATCCAACAAATGTAAAAGTTGCAGATGAAATGATAAAGAAGAACAATGTACACATTGTTGCATTAAAGAAGCAACTAAAACTTCCTCCTCCTGAACATCCTCCGTGAAAGGAATTATTGCATGATTCAAACCAAAAATATGTGATGAAGAATCTCATTCTTCAGTTAACTGCCAAAATAAAAGAAATGGAAAATGAGATCTACAAGTTAGTATAGGATAAAAAGGCCAGATCAGAAGAAGTCCCTGTCACTGTTATTCCAGTAGTCACTACTATTGTTCCTTCCACATTAGCAGAATCATTGGCCCCTTGAGTTCCAATGGCTACAACACTTCCTATCACATCAGCTACTACTTCAGCAGAAGAGTCATCTACAACAGCAACACAGCCAACAAATGGGGCAGGAAAATTAGTAAAAGCAATGCAGGAAATTTTTATTCAGACAAATTTAATAAATAGACTTAGAGAACAGCTAAAAATTCTGGAGGATGAGAAAAAAATTGCTCAGATCATGCATAAAAATGAAGTTCAAAAAACAAGCAGATTGACAGAGAAATTGTAGAAGTTAGAAAAAGATCTAACACTGAAAGGAGAAATGGCACAAGCCAAGCAGCAGCTATGGGCCAATATCATTAAATGTCTCAATGATATTAAGCCATCCATTTAGGTTATCTATGAACAAAAATATCTAATCAAAGTTGCAGGAGAAGCCATCCAAAAAATCAAAGAAGAACTTGGTAAGAAGGCAGAAGAGGCTAATGAAATCATCAAATTTATTAATTCCAAGAATAAGCAGTAACTAGAAGAAATTAGAATTAGTGACAAGACAGATGCCATTCTTGAAGTCAGGAAATTTATTTCAAAGAGAAACTTAATACTACAGCTAGAAGAAAAATTTCAGAACATGCAACTTGGCGTAACAATATTTATGATGAAGTTTTACATTCTGAGGTAGAAAGGCCTTCCAAATCCTCTTGTTATAGATGATAGGTTGATGAAGCAAGAGTATTATGATGAGAAAATTAGAGAGGTGGATAAGGAACAAGAAAATAATTCAGCCATGCAGGGGATTGCAACAGGGAAATTACTCTACGAGAGCTTTGAGAATCTTTTTTACCTGCAACATGAGGTAAAACACCTATTCATAAAATGCCTACATTTTCAAAATACACAGAGGCTGATGAAATATTTAGAAGAGTGGTGAAGATAAAATTATTAAAAGCAGAATTTTGGGATAAATTCACTGATTGACTATGAAAAGAACAACAGTAAAACAGGGCAGTAAAATGAAAAACATATCAGTCAAAGATAAAACCTAGCAGAACGTTTTACAGTTACAACAGTAATAGTGAAAGTTAAAGCAGTAACAAAGTAGTTACAGTTAAAGAGAATTAGGTGAAAGTCAAATGGATAAAGTCAAAACGAAGTTGAAAATTAAAGTTAGCCAACGTAAAGGACACTCAACTGCAACCTTCGTTGAGTAAGCAGCAAAGACACAAATAAAAAACAAATCGAAGACAACAACAACAAATTCAATAAAAGCAGGGACAGCTTGCATTAGTTAGATAACTGTCTCTATCTTCTTGCATGAAGATATTTATTTTTCCATGAATAATTCCTTAGGTTTTTTTATGATATTTTGTAAGATTTTTTGTATAAATAATTCAAATTTCGAAGTATTGAGTGTGGATGAATTGCTAAACATTTCTATAGTTGTACTAAGCTAAAACTAGAGGGTTATTTGTACCATTTTCAAGTCAGCAGACTGGATTGATCAATAAAGAGATTATATTATAGGATTAATGTGTTGGGCCACTTTAGTGAAGTATTCTCAATTGTTATTTGTTTTTATATGAAGTTTTCACAATACTTGCATGTTTTCTAAATCTAAATGTATAACAGGAATTTTATTTCATAATATGTTTAAAAACACTCTATCTTGAACTGTTATGTCATTTTCATGTTTTCTACTGATATCTAGATTAGTGAATTCTTAATTGTTTCCTAGTTTCAATTGACCTCTGCCTTTTCACTCATTATTCGAAACTAAGAACCCTTAGTTTCTCTCTCATACCGATTGAAACCATTTTCACCATCAACCTAAGGATGTGAAGTTACTCAGTTATTTTTCCCTGTGAACACTTCCCTTTAGAACCTTGATTCTGATATGATTGCTTCATACATTGACTCCATTAGCCCAATGGAATTCAGACCTACATCTATCCATCTGAACTAGTGATTCCACCACCAAACAAAATCCAAAATAAAAATCCCAAGTAACCCTACATAACTAGCTTAAAATCAACTAAAATCAACAAATATAAATCATATAGAGAGAGCCCTCTCTAAGCATTAGGAAGGCTAGATCCTAAGGCTTTAAGGTAGGTTTGTGGTTACCTCTAATATTCTTTAAACCAAAATATAAATAACCCTGAAGAATTATTATAGTGAAAACAACACGCATATGTACAAACTTCGAATCTTTATTAGGGTCAACTAATATCAACACTGGGCCAGTAGTCAATAAAATATTTAACCTTTCAAAACTGTTTTGACATTCTTTCGTCCATTTAAATATTTTTCTCTTCCTTCATAAGGAGGCAACTGGGAAATAAATCTTTGATAATCCTTCAATGAACTGTCGATAATAACTGGCCAAACCCATAAAGGATCAGATGTCTGCCACATTTTGGTGTACTCTCCATTCCATAATCGTCTTAATTTTCTCCGGATCAACCGTTATTTCCTCAGCATAAACAATTTGGTCTAGGTACTGAATCTCTTCTTTGAAGAAGTCACACTTGCTGAAATTAGCATACAATTGATGCTTTCGTAACATTTCCAGCACTATCCTTAAGTTCTCCCTATGTTCTTCCACATTCTTCGAATAGATTAAGATGTCGTTAATAAATTTCAACACAAAACTTTCCAAAAAAGGGTAAAATATACCATGCATCAGCCTCATAAATGTTGCTAGTGCATTAGTCAATCTGAATGGTAACACCACAAATTCGTAGTGCACGTATGTGGTACAAAAAGCAATTTTGTATATATCTTCATCTTTTATCCGAATCTGGTGGTATCCCGACCTTAAGTCTATCTTTGAGAATATAGTGGGCCCCTTTACTTGATCAAACAGATCATCAATCCACAGAAGTGGGCATTTATTTTTTATGGTCAACTTATTGAGCTTTTGATATTCCATGCACATTCGCATGGTGCCGTCCTTCTCCTTTACAAACAACACCCGTGCTCCCCAAGGGGATACACTTGGTCGGATTTACCCTTTATCCAACAATTGTTGTAACTGCATCTTCATTTCGATCAATTCTAGTACACTCATTTGGTAAGGTGCCCTTGAAATCGGTGATGCTGCAGGCATCAGCTCGATAGTAAAATTAATGTCCCTTCTTGGTGGCAAGCATAGTACATCCTCTGGAAACACGTCCGTAAAATATTCCACTACCAGAATTTTTTCCATCATCGGAGTCTTTCATTTGGAATTAGTAAAACCCACTTGAACGACATATTCTGGCATCCCTTCCTCATGCACTTAATCATTTGAGAGGCTGTAATAGGACGCAGTTGTAGGGGTTTCTTTATTCCTTGAATCTCCTTACGATTTCCATCTTGCATTCTATAATATATAATATTTTCGTTACAATCCACCAATGTCCAGTGCTTCTCCAACCAATCCATGCTGAGTAGCACATCGTAGGATCTCAGGTGTAATATATACAGATCCACAGTTAGTTTTTGTTCACTAATTTTCAGTGTAAAGTTCTGAATTTTGGCACAAACTTTTCTCGTTGCTCCAGTGGCTAAGTGTACCAGCCATGGATTCTTGAATTTCTGACTTTTCAATTTACATATTTCTACTAATTTGGGACTTACATAACTTAAACTTGCACCTGGGTCAACCAAAATAGAAACAGGTTGTGGGAGTAGCTTACCTTCCAACTCTATCATCGTTGGTTGGTAATCTGCCTGGCGATCTTCCAATGCTACGTTAATTCTGGGTATATTTCTGGCCACATCTCCCACTATAGAAGCTTCTTGTAAATTAGGAAATGCTTCGCTCCTCCCCCATTGCGGACAGTTCCTATAATAGTGAGACTCACCACACCCCCAGCACTGTACGGGTGGTTTCTGATTTTGTGCTTGGTCTTGTTTGCTGGAAGCCTCTATGGGTTTATTTTCCGCAGGCCACTAGGTTCTTTGATGGTTTATGCCAAACTGTTTTCTTACTGAAATTTTTGCAGCATTCTTAAAATTATTGGTTCTACTTTTCTTGAAATTTGAACTTCCTTTATGTTCTTTCTTTGTCTGCCAATTTTTACCCAGCTCACCTTTTGCCTTAGATTGCTGATAACACATTATTTCCTTCCGAATTTCCTTGTCCATGGTTTTTGGATTCACGAACTCAATTGTTTTCTTCATGTGAGTCGGAAAACTACTCAGGAACTGCTGAAATTTAGCCTTTTCATCCCTTAGATAAGGAACATAGCGAAGTAAATAAGTGAACTTAGTTATGTATTCATCCATCGTCAATTGACCCAATTTTAAATCGTGAAACTCTCAAGAATTTTCGTCATAGAAACACTCAGTTAGGTACTTATCTTTAAAATATTGTTGGAATGAATCCCAAGTCACGTCCTAATATTCTATGTTGCAGACATTCTTAGCCTCCTCCCACCATAGTGTGGCCTTCTCCCTCCACTGATAGATGGCCACTCTGGCTTTAAGATTGTTGTTATACTTGTAGACTTGAAATTACTTGTTCATAGTTATCAACCATGCTTCAACCACCTCTTCCGCTTCTCCATCAAATGTAGGTGGTTTTATCTTTCAAAACTCATCTTGCCATTCTACTTTCTATTTCTTAACTTCTTCTTCTTCTGACACATTACCTGACTCAGCCTCATTATAATTTATATTTGTATTACTTTGTTGTGAATTACTTCTTTTCATTTTTTCAGTGGTGTGGTCCCTTGCTTGTCGTTCATTTTCTTCCAGCATGTCTCTATCAGGACTGGGTTGTACCACTCCCTGATTCTGCTTGTCATATAGGCTCTTAAGTATCCTTTCTTTCTCTTGCATTAACCGCTCATTATCACTCCTAACCCAGACCATCTCTTCCAGTAGCTTCTGTACTGTGTTTAGCAGAATGCTAGTTTGGTGCTGCTATTCTTCCATCAGTCTACTAGTTTTCTGGTGTTGATCTACACTCAGCAGAATCCACATCTCTAAATTCATTTCTGTTCGTGGTTGGGGTACAGGCTCCCCTGTGTGTTGGGGTGGTTGTTGTATTGATCAACTTCTCATATCGTCTCTTGTTATGCTTTCTTAGCTGTGCATCATTTACACACAATTTGTCATATTAGGTGACCCATAGGGTCCTAGCATGTGAACATTGATCTGATACCACTTGTAACATATAGATATACTTATAAAATAAAATAAAATAAATCAACTTTGCACTTTTAACTTCAACACTATACACTTTTACATTCACCATAATTAATTTTATCATTACCTATCTGTAAACCCTATTATAACCTATGCAATAGACATACCAAATTACATATGTTAACCATGCTGTATTTTCAGATAAACAAAGGTGTTTATTGATACTTCTTAAGGGATTAAATACTCATCACATGTCTTGAGGCATGCACCTGTCATCGTATCTGTCCTTGTGAATTGATTTTTCTATTTCTTTACAACGATAGGATATGGATTTATTTCATAATCACTTTACATTAAAGTCACACATTATGAATTTCAATCTATTGAACATCCTGTTATGATTTAATGGTTACAATGAAAACCCTTGCAACTTGATCGGATGGATTTTATTTAACTTGCATAGCCTGGCAGGTAGAAATTTGTGGGTCCTTACCACCGTCGATTTGCGTACGTCAGAATCCATGGTTGTAAATTGTTTTAGGGTTCAGGTCGTTAGGTTAATGACTACTCTAATCCTAACCGTTACTATTAACACAAACGGTTCACTCAGTTTTGTTCTGAGTATCTTCATCGATGGTAAGTAGCTCACTCTGGTTTCATACTACCACGAATATTTAGTGTATTTACTGTGGATAGTTTTTCCGCTGAGGATTCAGCTGGAATGCCTCTTTTTCTTCATTTATCGTTTTCTTGCTGGCATCATTTTCCAGCATTTTTTCGTTTCTTACTTCCTAGCGATGCTCTAAGTAATTTATTTGTTTGGTTGCCCATAGCGAAGGTTATGGCTCATAATTCTGGGTGAAGTACCACGGTTTCCTTATTGCTCCCTCGGTGAATCTCACAAGTAAATTGGGGTTAATCTGTTATGAATGTGAAAATCTAAGCTAGCTTCCCTCTCCTATACCCATCCGAATGGAATCTAATGACCCATCTTCAGGTTTATTTGCAGAGTAGCTTTCGAACCTCCATGGAATTGTTTACACAAGTAAGACCACACGTCTTCTTGTTTTTCCGGTGTCCAGCATAATCATTGGTTAATGAATTCTCATACTCAGTTTTCTTATGATTTTCTCATTTTTTTTCTATGCGCAGGTATTCTCAACCGCCCGGAGCTGTGGTTGAATTCCCTTCGTATGCTTGTCCTGGTTCTTTACTAACTCGACTTTTTTGTCTATGAGGTATTCTCCTCCGCTGAAGGGTGTTGCTACAGCAGTTGCGACTAATCCCTATTTAAAACTTGAAAATGGGTTTTGCTGATGATGGTGGTGGTGGTGGTGGTTAACGTCCACTGAGATCAATATTTGGTCTATTAGACCTAAAGAAAAGAGTTATTTAGTTTGATTTAAGATTTTATTCCTATGCTCAAAAAACTTGGAGAGAAGCCTCCTGAGCTCACTATAATTTTGACATCTTAAAAGGCCAGGAAGGGGGTTTTCTATGGGGCTTCACGCCACCATTCTAATTTCAATTCTACTCATGTTTTAGTTTCACGGGCTTTGCCCAATTTATGAATTACAGTTGAAAAGATTAACAATAATGTATTTTGTACAGTTCAATTCTATGTATTTTATATTTGGCCACCGAGGCACTTAATTCCAATGTACAATGTTTGACTTAAGACTTTTTTAATTAAGCTTTGGCGCTGTCACTCTCTGCGAGAGGCGAACATTTCCTATAGTTTCTTATATTTATGCATAAGTATATATAGATACATTCATGCATATTTGGGTGAATATTTTTCTTTTCTGATTTGTATAAATCCAAAAAGGGGAATATAGTCTTTCTGGTATTCAGTTTACAATTTTCGTTCATGCTATTACTAGAATAAGGTCACCGTTTTGGCAAGAAATATTCTATTACTCATTCAATTTCGTTGTCTCTAGTATGAAATATAATGATACATTATTAAGCTCTCTTCAAGATTTAATATATCTATCCATTTTTCTGTATTCTATTTAGTGTATTTTATTCCAATAAATTTGTGTATATATATATATATATATATATATATATATATATGAAACAATTTAGAAATGGTTTTTAATAACAGTTTCAGTTCTAAAGTTTACATGTGGCTTTCACATATATCTTTTCTTGTGATAGCATTCAATATATGATACCCTCTCTCTCAGGTATCCAACTGGTCTAGAAAATCATTATACATGTTTTAGCTTGTTCAACCGGTTTGTACAAATTCTTTTTTCCTATGAATTTAAGGTTTCGAATTTACTTTTCATATAGTTTTTAGAAGAATGTCCAGAACATTTTGTCTGTGTTTATCATAGCTGCAGAGAACAACCTACTCATAGCCTTCGTCTTGAATGCTCTATGTTAACAGTTCTATGTTGATAGATGCAGTTCTATGTTGATAGATGCTAAAAGAGTAGTTTATAAATTCATTCGATATATGATTTTCTTCATTCTAGTCATGCTTTTGTTTATCACATGTTCTTATTATTTTAAGATAGATTGTCTGATAGTTCTATATTTTTAAAGAGAATACTCAGAGGTTTCCTCATTTCATAAATAAATTGCAGTAATAGCCACAAACCATTAAATATAACTAATTACTCGTTTATAATCAACAAAACTCAATTTCCCATTGACTAGTATACTTATCTGACTTTCATATACTGTTGATGTTTTCCTCCCTACCTCGAGAGAGGAAATTACATCCTCGTCTCTCCCCTGTGCTCCACACCTGAGTTAAGTGAGTTGATAGAAATTCCAGAAGAGACATCGAGACTACCAATCCAGTCTTCTATTCCAAGAATTTCAAGAATCTAAGTAATTCCATTGTTCACCACCAGCTCAGGAATTATTCACTCTATTTCCTCTCCTTGGCTACTAAACAAAACTCCTATCACTCACGGGGATATACCTTTATCCCCAGAGGGTGGGTAACTATCTAAACTATTTTTTTTTTTAACTACTTCTCAATTATTGGAATACTTTTACATCAATCTTTTACCTGTTATGGAACCAATTTTCGATACTAAATTTTATTTAATGAAACAAAATTAATTTATGTTTATCCAGTAATATTTCTCAAGAAATAATAAATGTCTTATTTTTCTTAAAATAAAATAATATAACCATTAGTTGGAATTAAAGTCCATAGCTGGGAACACAAGTGGAACTATGAGTACCTTAAGTAAGTGTAGGTTGGACGTAGAGGGCTAAGAAGAGCATGTTGTGAAGAAGAGAGTTGTCCACATCTGGGAACACAAGTGGAACTATGAGTACCTTAAGTAAGTGTAGGGAGGATGGGTGGAGAAGAGGATGTGACTTCCTCTATCACAGTTGGGAGGAACCTTGAACAGTTAATTAAGGTTACAAGAGACAAGTATATCTATATATTGATATAGTTTTAAAAGTTAGAATAAGTCTGTATCTTAAATTATTATTTCAGTAAACGGTTATCTTGATGGTTATGAGAGGTATGGCCTCAATAGATTTTAAACAAGTAGATAACAGGCTCTGGTAGTTGAAAAAAAAAAAGTTGCCAAGAAGAGTCTTATAAAGAATTCGATATTTCGATATTGAATAGTATGTTGTTGGAAACTTTAAAAAATGTTTCATATTAGAAAAACCGATCTGAAAAGATAATTTCATAATAATATGCTAAATTCCTACACTGTAAAATTATAATCCTTGAACAATAAATAGTAAAAGAACATTTTGATTATCATGTAATGAAAGTACAGGAAAACATTTAACCTCATAATACCAGAGAGAAACACATATATATTTATATGCCAAAGGAGGGATAAAACTGAGGAATAAGGCTGAGGGGTTTAGGGCCGAGCCTGTGGTGACAGGAAAGGTCATGGTCCCCTATCCATTAAGCCCTCAGACCTAGAAAAGAAGACTAGTCTAGGGCACAGTCGTATCTATGTTTACCATCCGTAAAGTAAACTTAAAAGAATTGAAATGTGTACATATTTTATATTAAAGAGCCACAGACAGTAAATTGCACAAAATGTCTATAAAGAATCAAGGAAATTCATAAATATAAACCAAAATGCTTACAAGTTCGGACCCAAAAGATGAATTGAGCCTTACGACAATATCAAACTGTATTAAGAAGGATTCCACTAAATTCTATGTATAGGAATAAACCAAAAACCATGATAAAAATCCTTATGTATGAAAACAAAAGTTTTCGTTGCCAAAATCTTCCATAAAGTATATAGTAGATACAAATGTTCAGTTTTATACATGACAAATAGAGAAAAAATCACATGTCGTCCTCAAACCCCATTGGGGCGGACTTAGTGATGACATCGGAAGGATAAACAAGAAAGCAGAGATAAAAAATCAACAGACAAACTCCTCAACTAAGTACGAAAACACCTATCAAATTCCTTGCATGCCCGAGGGTTAGAGTGGTTGTTGTTATACCTGTGCATGTAGAGGGTTTAAGGCCCTTAGTAAACAAGAAGTGTAAACCGTGGCCATGAATATCAGAGCATGTTGTATTGAAGCCTACTTGTATCGTTTGCTTGGAAACCAAGAGCCGAGGAGATAACCCTTCCATAGAACCTGAGCCGCTCAACCTGTGAAATAGCAGAGATTAAAAATCGTTAAAAGTCATGGTAGACCAAAGTTGACAAACATAGAAATTATCCAATAGTAACCAAGACGAACACAATGGAAAAATCTATGTTTAACTACCTGTAGCGGTCAGGGTAGCAACCGAACTCCTTTTCAATTCGAGAACACAGACCAGTGACAAGATTCAATGCTAGTCTAATCAAGAAATGAGCGGCTTCATTGACCCTGAGTCGGAATAAGCTAGGGATGAGCATTAGTCTAAAATCTTAAGCCCTCACTGAAGTATAGTGAAGACATTAACCTTTGTAAGTAGAACAACGTAGAGTTTCAAGGAAGATAATGAATAAAACTTGTCTGGCAGTGTTATGCTAGTCGACGCAACAGAAATGACAAAGGGAAGCTCTGTGTAGCTAGCAGCTTCATCCTGTTCGAATCCGCTGAAGACTGCAACCTATTATGGATAGAACCTCCGCAACTTGAAAGAGACCGGTCCGATGAACTCAAGGACCATTCCAAAGCGGAAAGGGAAGCGATGATCACCGAAGCGGAGGGAGGAGTTACAGAGCAGCGGCGAGACCTAGTTGCAACAGAGAAAATGTAACCGGGTAACAGAGCTCAAGGTGGTTGGTTACCCTAACCATCCCCTTGAACACCCTCAGTTGTCGGATAACGGAAGTTCCAGATCAACAGTAGCAAACGGGGTTAACATTAATGCTCGGTGACCAACAGCTGTCAACCTCCTATCGAGGTGGAACCTTGGCATATTTATCCAAAACCATGTTTAAAACTTTACATGAAATCTATTGCGTACCTATATAATCCATATCGCCAGAGACAATTATTATAAGGTCGAATCATATCATACTAACATATATGTTTTAATGACCAAATCATTTCCAAAGTACCAAGTGAGATGTTAGGTACTTACACACAAATCCAGATGCATGTTATTTAAATTTAGAGTAAAATATAATAAGGACTTATTGTGAATAAAAAATAAAATGTGAGAATATAGTTATAAAGTAATTTTTTTTTGTTTTAAGAAAATTAGTAACATCAATTATCCAAAACATATAATTGCACAAGTGTGGCGAGTAGCTCAATTTCTCCCAGTCGCTCATACTACAGAATCGGGTATCAAGATATGGAGGAACGAGAGTTTGCCGAGAAAACTTACTTTGTAGTAAAGATAAGTAAAAATCTGCTCCAGTGCTAGCAGATTTAATAAACTAAAAATATTTCTAAATTTATTATTCATAATTTAAAATTTTGAAATTCCTATAACTCAGTTCGAATATACACAGTATACACTGACCACTACTAAAACTTTGAGCATAAATAGTTTATCTTGCAGAAATATTGCAACAACCAATTATCGCATTCTTATCTTGTTAATGACAACATCAACGCTAGTTGCGTAATGAAGTAATGGTAATGGCCTATATGAACGGAAATATCATGTTCTTATGTTTGTAACATTATTACCAATTGCTGGCCACTAGTCGATTTCATCTTGAAGACTAGTGTACTAGTCTTCGAGGACATGCGAGGTATGAGAATTGTCTAAATGGTCATCAAAATCCTTTTCTCGTTTCCTCGACTCTAAGGCTTCGCCATTGCGTCTTTTATTATAAACTAGGTTAACATAAATAGTTCACCGAACTCTTTACACAAGATTTTTACACAAAGATATTGTTGGTATATATATATATACTTATAGTTAGTTTTAATTAGTTTTAGTTTAATTTTCGTTATTACATGTGATGTGCACTTGTTTTTAGCTAGTTAACTAGAGTATTTACTTCTTGTGTGTATTTAGTTTTAGTTAGTTAACTCTAGCGTTTGTATGTGGTGTATATGCATATTAAAAAACAGAAACAACACAAAACATAAATCATACTTAGTTAAATATAAATCACACTTAGCTTCAGTTAGTTTCAATTATTCATAATTATTACATATAAAACTAAGCTTAACTTAATTTCTTTTATGTATTGATTCTCAAAAAATCAAATTCAATATCTATTCTATTTTTTCTTTTTCAATTCTCTCAAATTTATGTAATTATTATTCAACTAAATCCATATTTGTACTTTAATAATTTTCTAAATATCCATTACCCTTTCGTCATAGCCTGAAAAGTTACGTGATTGCAACCACTAATGTAACGTGAATGTAATTAGAAAAGGATCGAATTCGAACAAAGTCTCAAATATATTCCGGATTTTCATCAAGGGAATATCGCTATGGTTATGAAGGACTCTATAGATACTGGTCTTTAAGATTCATAAAGTTGTTTTTGCCTATTCAATTATTTCGTTATGACATTATTACAATCTCGAATTATTTCGTTAAAACATCCACCACAGAATTCCTTTTTAAACATCTTTTACTATCTCGCTAGATTAAAACTCAAAGTCTATTACAATCTCGAATTATTTCGTTAAAACATCCACCACAGAATTCCTTTTTAAACATCTTTTACTATCTCGCTAGATTAAAACTCAAAGTCGAAAATCCTTCTAAAAATTTTAACTATATTGAACTTAACATGAAGTTTATAATCATTTCTTTTTCTCAATAGCTACTTAACATGAAGTTTATAATCATTTTTTTTCAATAACATTATTATTATTTTAAATATATGAAATTTTTTAGACTAATTTATAGATGTTCAGATTCACTTTTCCAACTGTTTTATAAAATAAAAAATATATCTAACTATTTGTAAGTCAGATATACTAGATTTTATGATTAAACCAAAAGTATATCTAGCAACCTACAAACCAGATATAGCAGATCTTATGACTTAGCAACAACAAAGATTCTGCAAAATAGAGTTGTACTCCTTTAATGGAGATCATAAAAAAACCATATACTCAATAAAGTTTGAATAGCAATCAAACTTACCATTAAACCACATAATATCATCGTATCGCTGTATCTCAATTGCCTTATTACTATTAAACTAACAATGAAAAGTTGGGATTAATTCATTTTGAGACTCATTCTGTACCCTTTTCCAAATTATATGTTCCTTCTTGGTCTCCCTACCTTGGCTAGGCTGGCCTCTTAACTTTGGGTTTTGTATTTTAACTCTGGTTCTTTTTAATTCCTTGTAAGTTCTTTTTAATCCCTTGTAATACGTTGGAAGTTACATTTTAGCTACAATTCATCAACTCGACGAAATCGACATGAACTAGTTGGTACTAAATTCTGTGCCACAGATTTCACGCAGAATCTACGGTTTCTAGCTGAAATATAGTAATCATGATCCAGTTCCACAATGACTCCCTGTCCTGTTTGAGCTTGACCTATCATGAAAAAGATGTGTGAGCTTGATCCATCATGAAAAGGATTTGTCGAGTTCATGCAGTTCCACAATGACTCTCGGTCCTGTTTGAGCTTGACCTATCATGAAAAAGATGTGTGAGCTTGACTCATAATGAAAAATATGTGTAGAGTTGTTGCAAGCTATTCCCTTTACCTGTTCGAAATAATAGACGACATTGACAACTTTCAGTGAAATTGTTGAAATGTAGTAATACAATCCACGGAAATGGGTATCTTCGTACGCAAATGCAATTTTATAGAAAGAACTATCATGAACAAATAATGCACGTTTTTTTGCCAACTATTGTTTTCACCTGTTCCGAATAAATAGAGGGCGGTGAAAACTTTTTTTTCCAGTCGTTGAAATGTAGCAATAAAATGTACAAAAACGTGGTAGCTTTGTACTGAAAATGAACTGAGTAAGGTGTGTCACATTTTTCTGAGCACCCCGACCGTTCCGGACGAAAGATCTTTCGGGGTTTATATTAGCCCCGACTGCCACTAATTAATGCTGGCATTCAGCTGAATTTATAATATCCGATCATGTGTTCCCTGGCGCAAGAAATCAAGGCATTCTTGATCAAGTGAGGCGGTCATGCCGCAGGAATTTAGTATAAAATTACAATGTTAATTGATCTAGACTTGACCAAACAAATTTATGCCTCCTACCATTTAATTTATAAAATTATCCACTATCACATTATCTATTTTTTCAACTCCTTGTCTTAGGGCTGTAATGTATATTGTATAAACTCTATAAGTACTTCCATATACTTAAATAAATAAATAAAATAAATTTAAAAAATCACTGTTTACTTTGGAAAAATATTATATGTTTTGCATCTTTCCTACGAACTTGCCAAGAAAATTCCTTAGCCATGCAATTACCAAAACAAAACCAAAATAAAATAATACCCAACTAAAATAATGTAAAATAATGGATACTAAAGGGAAAGTTAGAAACAATATTTTTAGAACTTAAAAAATCAATTTTAAATTTACAGGAAAATAGGAATATTTAGCATTTTCTCAAAACCATAACATAATTTTATTACGAGACTACTTATGAGACTATGTATATAGTCTAGGAAAATAGGAATATTTAGCATTTTCTCAAAACCATAACATAATTTTATTACGAGACTACTTATGAGACTATGTATATAGTCTAGGCAAGGACTAATAACAATAATACAAAAATCTGCAAAATAATGAGTAGTCAACACAACTTGAACACGAATTAAATGATACTAATAAAAATTTATTATTAAATAAATTTGATTTAATTATAAATCTAAAGTCAAATTTGATTTGATCATAGTCAACGTTTCATTGTGGAAAGCTTTCTCACTATGCAGAGAGAAAGCTTCATGGGCACAATGAAAATTTTCATTGTAAGTTCTAAACAACTAAACCTCTCGACAATGGAAAATGCTCTTATAATTAAGATTCTTCTTTTTCAGAATATGTATATACAGAGTCTAGCACAAGTTAAATATTTAATTATTAGATACATATTTAAAACTTTGAGAGCATTTTGTATATTTGTAGAGGGAATATGTATATACAGAGTTCTTTAAATTCTTCTTTACGTTTAAGAAAATAAAATGTGTAGATGTATACTTAAATTAATTACAAAGAATAATTTAGATTGATAAAATTTATTGTTCAATAAATTTAATTTGGTAAAATAAATTAAAGTTAAATTAGATTTGGTCATAGTCAATATTTTAGTGTGCCTATCTTTCTTTGTGTAGAGTGACTTATATTAATGTAATTATATTATTTTGCATAGGTGTAGAAAAAATAAAATTGATACATATTGTGAAGTGGTTAAAGATTATATAGAGTTTTAATAGTTATTTAACATCTATCCAAAACAAAATTTAGTTTAATAATACTTGACAATGGTAGTAGTACTTTTCAGTTTTAAATCAAAGCTACCAATGTGACATGAAATTGACATGGAAAAATCAAAGCTACCAATGTGACATTGTTATTTTGTTTAGTAGGCTAGTTTTGTGATATGTGGATGAAAGAGAAAAGTTGTGGAGGAATTGCAGCATAAATTTTGTCTAGAGAAATTGGGAACATATATGTTGAATTAACTTTAAAATATTCTTATTTGATTCTTATTGCATTATATAACTCTATGTTTTTTTCTTAATATTTTTTATGTACAATGTGATATGTAATGTTCTATAGTGAAAGCCATAGAAATATTCTTATTTGATTATTATTGCATTATACAACTCTATTTTTTTTTGTTAATTTTTTTGAGGTACCATGTGAAAAGTAATGTTGTATAGAGAAAAACATACATATGAAACATTACATAACAATGTTTATGTTCTCTACCCCCACGACCGTTCCTCCGCACAAGAAAGATGCTTCACTTAATATTGCATAAAACTGTGAATAAATGCACCATCCTTCCACCCCTAACAAGAAATAACAGATATTGATTCAACATCTCCTGAACAATTCTCCACGATTACTCCCTCCTTTGGAACACTTTCCTCTCCACAACCTTCCCTATATTCTTAGAATGTGTTTTAAAATTAATCAATTATGCATATGCATATTAATTAATTAATTATGTTTCCAAAAAATGAAAAAAATCCTTTCCACTCAAGATATCGCCCCGCCTCATTCAAATTTACTATATCTAGTTTCTTTAGATATATTTAACAGAACAAACAATTGCATTAAGGATCCATATAATAATTAAGCACTCTAGACTATGTATCAACCTTTCTTGTTCCACACCTTCCCATAATAATATAATAACAATAATATAAGTCATATTATAATCTAATTTAAAACGTGATATTCTCTGAGAACTTCCTCTTGTTATGTGAATTTCTCCTACAATGTTAAACTAGTCTGAAGTGGAATGTGAGGGGATAAATATTGACTCGATATAATTATTGCTTCTTGCACACCCTTTCTATCCTTCCTGTACACCCTCTCTATGCACAGCAAAATAATAGTAGTTATTCCCCCACGGCCCACGTTTCTTACTTAAGGGACACTCAACCTAATCAGTTATGGAATATTTGAATTCTTTAAGCACTCTACACATTGTATCAACCTTGTTCCACATCTCCACACAATAATACAAGCACATTACTATAAGTCATAATAATATCTTAATTTAAAAAGTGACATTCTCTAATAAATTCCTCTTGCTATGTAAATATCTAGCACGATGTTAAAATATCCTTACAGATAATGCGAAGGATGAAAGTTTGACTCGATATATTACCTTCTTTGACACAACCTTTATCCTGAATTTCTGAAGCAACAAAATTATAGCAGTTATCCTCTAATTTTCTTAAGTAAGGGACCTACAACATCATCATTTATCGCATATTTGGAAAAATAAATAGCAATGTATATCTAGAAAATTCAATAGAAATGTCAACAATAACAATGTCAAGCATAACTATGTTAGGCATAACACTGTCAGAGCACTCATTGACGAAATGACCAATAATAAAATTAGTCACTTTTCTATTTTAAAATTATTTGTGAGGAACTAAAAAATAGTGAAAATAAATCTCAATCCATAAGGCGAATTATGTCTCATCAAGCCTCACTCAACGAATGGAAAATTAGAAATAATATTTCTAGAAATTAGAAAATGATTTTGGATTTTTGAGAAAAAAATATTCAACATTTTCTCAAAAGTTTGGTTTAAATTTAAAAACTTGGCATAATAATCTATAACCAATGGAATTTGACCATGAGGTGAGTTCCATTGTCCCGTTATATATTTGATGCGAGAGAATTCGATATTATCTAAATACACTTATACATAATGGTTTAGATTTACACAAATATATCATCAAAACATCATGAAATGTTGATAATAACCTTAATTGGTAATATTAAAGGTCCATCTTAATTATTGATTTACTACATGTCGAGAAGTATCAAATCTCTTGATGTGAAAAAAAAAAAAAATTGAGTGTAAAATTTGAAAAAAGGTTTACACCTTAAGGGATTTGATCCCTAAATCTAGATTAGCATGGATCTGTATTAGATACACACAAAAATAGATATATATATAACATATCATATATAATTATTCATTGTTTAAATTGAATTTAGAAATGTATTTATGGATTCAAATCTTAAATTGATTTTTTAAATATATTAACGAATTCAATGTCTTAAAAATTCCCTTCATTGAACAGACTACACAACTTAAACATGTGATTCCACTAAATATTCACTAGACTTTAGACAAACTTGATTAGAAAATATACTTGACGGGGATGAAAATGTAGAACAATAAAGCTACTTAAAATAATTTGATCATAACAATTTATTTTTTTAATTACTCTATATAATATATATAAATTATTTTAGCAATGATATATATATATATATATATATATATATATATATATATATATATGTATATGTATATATATATATATATATATATATATATATATATATATATGTGTGTGTGTGTGTGTGTATATATATGTATATGTGTATATATATATATATATATATATATATATATATATATATATATTCAGTCAAATTAATTCAATTAATTCATCAAAATTTTACAAAGAATAAACGTGATAGTCCTCACTCTCCCAACCTAACTTTGACTGGATTTGTTGGTGAGGAGAGAAAAACAAAAAATAAGGGCGACCTATCAAGACTTTCTGAGTAAAAAAGGCACATAAGACCATAAAGCCCCCAAAATAGAGATAATAAAAAGGTAACTAGTAACCATCAAGGTAATTGAAGGGGGTCTAGAGCATGCCCTTTCGTGGTGCATCTAGAAGGAGAGGGTCACCATGAAAATGAAACTCCATGTGAGGTAGACGCCCATACAGCTGGTCGAGGTTGTCATTGGTGTGTTTTTGGCGTCTTCTGATGGAGCCCATGTGATGAAGGATATCCAATTGATTATTTTGTAGATAATTCAAGAAGGTGATGACTTCATTATAGTCCATAGGCTATTGTCTCATCATAACCTCTAGTTTTTCCGTGATATTTCTCTTCATGAGGTCTAGAGAAACAAAGGAATGGGGATGTTCCACAATCCCATGGGAGGGGAATCTATCCTAATCATACTCCCCTCATACAATATTCCCACAACCCCATCACCAGTTGTGCCAGCTCCCACCTAACCACCATGTGTTGCATGTTTCCCATGCGGCCCCTTCCCCCTCCAAGCATGACCCCTTTGCTTGAGCATTGTTCCAGGTGCACCAAGCCATTGAGGGAAGAGCTTTTCTATAGAAAAAGTGCATATGTAATACTAGTAATATATGCCTTGTCGATTCGTTGCTACTAAAACACTAGAGAAAAACCTCTTGAGCTCCCACTGCACCATCTCATAATTATAGCTCTACGACCGACTAGGTGGGGTTCCTAATAAGTGCCCAAACGTGGCTAACCTCACTCCCACCAACCCCAATTGGAGCCAAAAGCCCAATATTAACCACAAAGCTTCTATAAAATGTAGTCTTGTAGTTTCCTAAATAGGGGATCACCTAGTTCACCTCACTCCTCTTAGGACAAGATAAGCATTTCCTCAAATACTCCAGTCGCAAAAATAGAGCAAGAGCTAAACACTTACAACCATAAAGAAACAAAGAAAAACTTATTGAGTCGCTTTCATAGGTGTTATAGATAAAACACTATGAATGCCTCGGTGCAAATCAAAGGCACTGAGCCGATCAACAACCACCATTCGTTGGGTCCCAAGTCTTGTGTCGCTACTCCTCCATTAGAAATCCTTCTACTTCCATCCTTCCTTATTAAATAACATATGAAAAATTACCAACCAAATGAGCATGCCCAGGTTCGTGTCCTATGCATACTCTATGTTGTTTCCTCCACCCAATTCCACTCCCATAAAATAAAACTTTGAATAGTTATTCTAGGATTCCAACCAAGGTTTAAAATACCCACCTTTGTTCTCAAGACTTCCCAACATCCTCTACTATGTGTCCCGATGACATACCAACTTGTTGTCCTCTATTATGATAATAATGCATGTTTTCACCAGTAGATCCATGATCCTCCACCCCCGTTGATATATATATATATATATATATATATATATATATATATATATATATATATATATATAACATAACCTTACTATTGAAATATTTTGTTAACAAACCATGTTATCCCATTAAGTATGTTTTTTAAACAATATATTCTGAAATATACTTAAATATTTTTTTTTGTAAGCTTGGAAATACACTTCTATTCATTCATTCATAAAATCAAGTTAAAATCATAGGATATTCAATGGCCTCAACATATCCTAACTTTGAAACCATGTATATTTTCCACCAAGCAACATTATAAGCCATCCAAACCATTAACAGTTTAAGTCTGTCTATCCAAGCCTTATAGGCCATAACGTCCGTTACCCATCTACAACTAAGACTACTAAAGTAAATGTTATCTGTCTAGATCATCAGAAGAAAACAAAAAGGTTAAGAATTTATCATTGATCTAAAATCACTGTATTATTTTTGCTATGCTAATTTTCTTTCATTTTTAAAAAACATGTGCATAATTGCCTCATTAGTTTGCATAAGGTTTAAAGAGTTTTTCCATGATGTCTAGATGATTTTTAATGAATTAGAAGCATAAAAAAAACCATAAATAACACTGAAAAGTAGTGTAAAACATATAAATAATTCACCACATGAAATTTACATAGCAGGCATGATGAATCAGGTCACCCTTCCTAGGCTACATCAGCTGGTCAGGCTCCCAATGGCTTGTCCATATTTCATTATGCTCAAAATTTTGTTGTTACATGTAGTTACAGTGATCTAATGGTTGTTTTCTCTACACCGATGGCTCCAGAATGCTCCAATTAGGCAAACATGACTCTTCATTCACTCAGAATGCTCGAAAATTGGGCCTCCTACACTTTTGCCTAGTATCTCCTAGGAAAACTCCACCAAAAGTGGAGAACTCCAGTTAACTGGAGTTACAATTGGCTTGGCCACCAATTTAGGCATGCCCCCTAACTTTTTCATCATTTAATGTTTCAGTTGGTTGGTGGCCACATGCACACCCCCAAAATGTTACACAAACCGTTGGAGCAGGATTAATGCCATTACCTGCGGTTTATGTTTAAAACATGTGTTAATGTCATCGGGTTAATGCATAGACCGCACAGTTTTTTATGAGGTTTAATGTATGCCATGTGACATAACCGTCAGAACTGTTGGCACGCTAATGCAAAGACTGCACAATTGGATTTGTTAACATTTAATGGTTGCATGTGATACATATCTCGAGGACTGTTGGTGGGTTGGGACCATCGACAGTTCCCAACCCCCAAACTTAAATGCTATACACCATAACGTAAACCCACAACCATAAGAAGTTAAGAAATAATGCGTAGAGTAGATGATAAGTCATGCATGTGCCCAGAGGGAGGTCAGGGTGTTGATCCTTACTGCCTCAAACAAGATTTTAACATGCATTTTCAGGGCCACATGGCAGTCTCAGGGTTGGCCACATGCCAGCTTCTCATTGGCTCCTCAACCCATACCAAAAATAGTACAAGGACATTTTTCATCCTACGATTGCTCCTAAGAACGGAATATTCCAAGGAATATTCTCTTTTTTGCTGACTGTACATCCACTTTGCTAACTGTGCATCCCAGTCAAACCTAGTCAAACTGTCGCAGTTTTACATTTTTGGCATTTCAATCGGAACGCAATATCATCCTCATAGGACATCAATTTTTCGAACCATTCACGGTGCCAGAATTAGGAAGACGAGATCTACGCAACCATATTGGTTTCAACCAATCCTATAAATTTCAATTCTGAGAAAATTTTATGAACTCCTGATCATTCATCCCCATTG
Source organism: Pinus albicaulis (assembly GCA_034641835.2). Classification (NCBI taxonomy): domain Eukaryota; kingdom Viridiplantae; phylum Streptophyta; class Pinopsida; order Pinales; family Pinaceae; genus Pinus; species Pinus albicaulis. The sequence goes on along the minus strand of CM076572.1, from coordinate 945,030,358 downwards.
GGAAGCTTTTGGACCCGAAAATACTCGATTACTTGTTCAGTATGTGAGAGTACAACTCCTCATGTTTCCAACCTCCATCCATTTTTCCTTTCTCGGTTTAGTGCCTTTGAGTCAAACTCTAATGTAGCCAACACTTTCCCTCTTTGATGCTCTTGTCCTCTTGTCAATAATTGTATCTTCTTTGAACTCATCCAGAAATTCTGGCGAGAAATCTTCAATATAAGGTAGATAAACATCACTTTCTTGATCATCGATCATAGGTGGCTCATACAAGCATAATTTTTCAACATTAACAATTGAATACATTTCCATGTAAGAAGGCAAGTCAAGTTGGAATGCATTGTTACCAACTTTCTTTATGATCTTGAAAGGACCATAGCGAATGGGTTTGAGCTTTTTACCTTCCCCTTGCATCCTTTCTGTGCTAATTTTCAACCATACCTCATCTCCCTCTTGAAGCTTGTGATCAACCCAGTGTTTTTCATGCCTCTCTTTGTATTTTCTTTGACTTTTCTCAAGTTGTTCTTGAACTTGTTAATTTATCATCTGAATTTTCTCAATGAACTTTCGAGCCTTATCAATATCACTATGCCCATCAACTGCAACATACTTCCCAGAGATGAAGTCTAATGGCAATTTTGTCAAATACCCAAAGAATACTTCGGAAGGTGAGGTTTGTATTGAAGAGTGCTTTGTCGGTTGTAAGCATGCTGAATATAATGCAGTTGTTCATCCCAAAACTTAGGATGCTTACTGCAATATCTTCTCAATAGATGCACAACTATTCTATTCACCACCTCGGTTTTTCGATCTATTTGTGGATGAAAAGCAATACTTTTTTTCAATTTTGTGTGCATCATTCTCCATAGATTTGACCAAAAATTCCCAATGAACCTGGAATCCATGTCACTAACTATAGAAGTGGGCAATCCAAAATGAACCCAAACATTTTGAAAATAAAGTTCGATAGTTTGTTCAACAGTAATGGTTTTCTTACGTGACATAGTTGTACACATTTTACTAAATCTATCCACAACTACAAAAAGGTAATCATGTTGCTTTCTTGACATAGGTAGACCTCCAACAAATTCCTTGGAGATGCTCTCCCATGGCCTTGATGGTACTGGCAGTGGCATGTCGAATCCAAGCTTCCTATTACTAGGCTTACTTTTTTCACACATAGAACAACCTCTTATAAAACATGACACACTATCTATCATGTGAGGCCAGTAACAATACCTTTGTAGATGTGTCACTATTTTGCTTACCCCAAAGTGTCTAGAAATAAGATAAGAATGAGCTTCTCTCATGACACTTAGCCTCTCTCCTTTTCGAATACATAGCTTGCCCAAATGAAACAGCTAATTGTTATGCATGTGATAATCCTTTTCTTCAACTTGATTCCCTTCACTCAAACTAGCATACATATCTTGGAAATCAATGTCATGTGCATATTGTTCTATGTAAATCTCATGTATAAATGAATTAATTTTTAGTAAAGTAGAAGCACTAATGATTGGTCTTGAAAGCATATCTGCAACTTTATTAAATATACCTTTTTTCTATCTTATAACCAAGTGAAATTGTTGAATAAATCCCATCCATCATAAATGCCTTGATTGCTACAATTTTGTTTACGACTGAAAGTACTGTAGTGGTTGGTGATCGATGTGTACAATAGTCTCTTTATCCATCAAGTAATGTTTCCACTTCTTGACACATTGTACCAACGCATATAGCTGTTTGTCATATGTAGGATAATTAGTCACAAGACCATTAAAGGTTTCTGAATGAAAGACAATAGGCATACCATGTTGCAAAAATACTCTGCCCATGGCATAATCACTAGCATCGGTTTGTATCTCGAAAGGTTGTCTCAAATTTGGTAATGCAAGGACCAGAGCTCAACTGATATTGTATTTTAAAGCTTCAAAAGATTCTTGTTGTTTGCCTCCCCATTGGAAGCTTTTCTTCACACTTTTCACTGCATGCATAGGAGCTGCGATGGAAAAAAAGTTAGTAATAAATTTCCTCCAATATTGAGCTGCACCTAAGAAACTTCTTACCTAGGTAATTGTTTTGGGTGTGGGCCAATTCACAATCGCCACAACTTTATAAGGATAAATCCTCAATTCCTCTCCTCCTACAATATGTCCCAAATATACCAAATAAGTCTTTCCAAACTCACATTTTGACATCTTAAGAAACAATTTCTCTTTCTTCAAAATATCAAGAACTCTATTCACATGCAAGACATGATCTTCTCTTATTTTGCTGAAAATAAATATGTCATATAAGTACACAATAACAAAGTCATCAAGGACTAGTCGCAAAACATTATCCATAACTCGCATGAAATTTTCCCATGCATTACATAAACCAAAAGGCATAACTAGCCACTCAAAGAGTCCTTGTTTGGTTTTGAATTCAGTTTTCCATATATCACTTTCTATAATTCTTACTTCATGATATCCACTTCGTAAATCTAACTTAGTGAAAAAGAATTATTATTTCATATAATCAAGCAAATAATCTATTCTTGGGAGTGGGTAATGATTTTTTACCGTAATCTTATTCAAAAATAGAAAATGTACACACATGCACCAAGTCCCATCTTTCTTTGGGATCAAGACTATGGGTGAACTACATGGCGAGGTGCTTGGCCTTATGATTCCTTTATCCAACATCTCTTTGATTTTTCTCTTTATTTAAACATTCTCCACTATTGACATGCGATACGTACCGATATTTGGAAGAGGACAATCTTGGTGCAATTGAATCTCATGATGAATTTCCTTTTTTGGAGGCAATCCTGTTGGCTCTTGAAACATCTCATGGTTTCCATTAACCACATCATATAAATATGATTTCAACTTAGGATCACATCCCTTAAAATATTCATGATTAATATCAGCCTTAGGCTTAATCATAGGAAGACAAAAATTCCTACTTGAATTTACCAGCCTCTTTACCTATCCAACACTTACCAAAGCAATGTTTGTGTTCTTGCAGTGTGCTCTAACAATGAAATCCTTGCCATCTTTGAATAAATGATACTTGTTATCATGGCGATAGAAGATCACTTTCCTGTCATAAAAGTAAGGACTCCCTAATACAATGCCAGTTTTGTCAAGCATAACCACATCTAATTCAACTGTGTCAACAAAGCTTACAGTGATTGCAAATCTCAATATACATTTCTTTGAAACCTGTAGATTTGCATCCTTACAAATCCAACCCAATGGATATTGTTTTGGATGTGGTGTGGTTTGAAGGCTAAGTTTCTTGACCGAATATTCAGAGATTAATTTTTCTTATGACCCACTGTGAAACAGAGTGTCAATATTGGTATGCTTGGAAATGACCCTCACATGAAACAATCCTTCTCTTTCTTCTTCATTTGGATTGTTTATGTGATAGTTCGATGTACTAGTACTGGGTTTAGTATCAATTTCTTTTCCCTTCATGTTCTTCAATCCCATGGCTATAGTTTTATTTTCATCACCTAAATTAGTTCCTAAATCATGTTGAGTTGTAGCAGTAATTTTCTATTTCCATTTGTTATTAGGTTTCATTGGCCTCAATTCTGGATATAATTTCCAACAATGAGTTTCATAATGGCATTCTTTTGAACAATGTTTACAAGTCACTTTTTCTCCCTCTTTCTTTATATATGCATTCTTTTTGTTTTTACCTTTTGAGTTCTTTTCCTTGGATTTACCCTTAAAATGTTTCTTCCTACCCTCTTCGGAAATGTTCTTCCCTCTAGCTTCCATATATGTGGCCTAAACAAAAAAGTCATCTAGACTAGTGGGGTTAAACATGAGAATAATATGTTTTAGGTAGCTATGTAAGCCTCCTATGTACTTTAGTAAAGTTTATTGGCTCTGCAAATCCATGCCTAATAAGAGATCTCTTCTCCTAAATTCTTAGGTGTATATTTGTACATTTGTCCCTTTAACTGCCTAAGGTTCTGCTAGTTCATGATGGCTTTATGCATATGAGATAATGGATAAAATTTTTGTTTAATAAGAGCAATAAAATATGACCATGATAGAATAATCTTACCATATTTCTTGATTTCCTCCTTTGTCTTGGCTTCCCACCAAACAAGTGTTGCTTCTTCCATTCTCAAAGACGCTAATTGAATTTTTGTATCATCATATTGAAGGTTCTGTATTCTCAAATAGATCTCCAATTGTCTAATCCAATTATTTAGCTTGTCTTAATTTACTTCACTATTAAATATTGACAATTAGAACTTAACATCAAGTTTTAATCAAGGAGATTTACTAGTGCTCTTAGACTTGTGTGGTTGATATATTGAAGAAGAAGTAGAAGATGATGATGATGATGAGGGTGAAGATGATGGCTCTTCATTGCCTCTGTTTCCTCCATTTCTGTTCTTTGACTTTTCTTCATCATGTTGACCTCCTGAAGATCCTTGTCCTTCCTTGTGAAGTTTAGATCCTTCTCCTTCCAATCTCTCATTTATTTCTTGATAAATAATTCTAACCATTTCAGTCATGTCAAGGAATGCTTTTTGGAACACTCTTTCTTCCTCCTTAGGGTCAACTTCTTCATGGATTTCTCCTTTCCCATGAGGCATGCTTTATGTATCTTCTACTTCTTTAGGAGGTGAACTAGGTGGTGCAGATTGTGGTAATATTTCTCTCCTTTTCGTTGGCTCCTTTTGAGTCACTTCTTCTTCCACCAATTTTCCTTCTCCTCTTTTGTGCTTGAGCCTTGTAAGCATCTAAAAATTGCAAAAAGTTAAACAATTATTTGCACTAAACAACGCCAGAGAAAAAAAACTCTAGCATTGATACCAATCTGATTTGAAATGAATGTATTATTTTTTTTGTTCTAAGTGTCTTCAAGTTTTAAAAAACATGTGCATAATTTTCTCATTAGTTTACATAAGGTTTAAGGATTTTTTTCATGATTTGTAAGTGATTTTTAGTGAATCGGAAGCATAAAAAAATAATAAGTAACATTAAAAAAAGTGTGAAACAGAGAAATAAGTCACCACATGAAATTTACATAGCATGCATGATGAAGTAGTTCACCCCTCCTGAGCTACATCTGTTGGGCCAACTCCCAATGGCTTTTCCATCTTTCATTATGCTCAAAATTTTGCAATTACATGCATTTATAATGCTATAATGGTTTTCTTCTCTGTGCCAATGGCTCCAAAATGCTCTAATTAGTAAAAAATGACTCTTCATTCACCCAGAATGGTCGAAAATTGGGCCTCCTACACTTTTTCCTAGTATCTTCTAGGAAAACTCCACTAAAAGTGGAGAAATCCAGTTAACTAGAGTTATAACTTGCTTGGCCACCAATTTAGGCGTGCCCCTTAATTTTTCTGCCATTTAAACCACACATTTAATGTTTCAGTTGGGCGGCGGGCACATGCAAACCCCCAAACTGTTACAACAAACTTCGTTGCGGGACTCATGCCACAACCTGCGGTTAATGTTTAAACCTTGTGTTAATGCCGTTAGGTTAATGCATAGACCACACAGTGTTTGTTGAATTTTAATGTATGCCATGTGACATAACCATCAAAACCGTTGGTAGATTAATGCAAACACTGCACGAATGGAGTTGTTAACATTTAATGGTTGCATGTTATACATATCTCGGGGACTGCTGGCAGGTTGGGATCGCCGGCAGTTCCCAACCCCTAAAATTAAATGCTATACACCATAACATAAACCCACAACCATAAAATTTTAATAACTAATGCGTAGATTAGTTGGTAAGCCATGAGCATGCCCAGAGTGAGGTCAAGGGGTCGAGCCCTGCTGCCTCCAACAAGATTTTAACATGCGGTTTTAGGGCCGCCATGTGGCGGCCTTAGGGCTAGCCACGTGACAGCCTTAGGGCTAGCCACGTGGTGGCCTCAAACTCTCACAATTTTAAGTGTTTGGAATTTTGATCAGAATGCGATATCTTCCTCATACGACATTAGTTTTTCAAACCGTTTGTGGCATTGGAATCACGAAGATGAGATCTACGCAACCATTCTAGTTTCAACTCAATCCTATAAATTTGAATTTTGAGAAAAATTTATGAACTCCTAATCAATCCTAGTAGCTAATAATCAAATGATTTTACTATAGCAAGGTATTTTTCACTTAAACCTGGCATTTCAAATTGATGTAGACCTTGAATATGGTGTTCAATTCATCCAAGGCAGACGTACTGGTGATGTAGCTATGCTTGTATGGACTGAATTTCATTTTGGATATCTTTGAGGCTTTTCTTGACCTTCAAATGTCCCTCGGCCTCTTCTGTTGTAGAGATGAATTTTTCCATAATACACTTCATAAGCCAATAAATATGGACTGACTATTTAAATAGGGTAATCCAACCTCGGATACTCCTGTGGTCAGAAACCAAGGTCGCCTAGTCTTCAACCAGGGGCTCGATTGCTACTTTTGAATTTAATTATGTATCCCATGAATAAATCATGGTCTTAACCTATTCCAAAGTCCTAATGCTAAATTCATGAAGGATGCTTTTCATGTTCTTAGCATCTGACTTCCTTCCTTTTTAACGTTGGGGTTTACTAATCGAAGCCCCATGGACTTTCCATTTGTTGTTTAGCTATTTTTTGGCATGTCCACCACACCCTTGATTTCCATTACCCAACGCCTTCACCATCCTTCCTTTTGACAGACCACCCAACAACTATTGAGTCACTCTAACCTGCACAAGAGATAAAACCCACAATGTAGGAGCCGAAAGGATTAACAGGTTAGATATACTTGCAATGATAATACAGACAATTTTTTTGTTAACACTTGTCTATCACATACATAAAAAAAATTTAGGCACATTTTTCCCTTCAACCACGCATTCATCCCACAATTCATTCCTTAATGAAGAAACAAATTTTCCATATCTCTGGATTGTGCCTTAGAGAAGGTAACGAGGCCAATAGGCATCAACACCTCGTGTTTACCATCTTGGTCCCTTTGGAAACCCAAAATCCTTCTAATACCCCTAGCTTGTCGAGGCAATGGAAGACAAAGATAAAACAGGTCACAAATGATATATGCATGCATAATATCAATAATAGACCATAAACTCCTTCACATTCCCATTTTAATTAGCATATTTCCATAAAAAACATAAATTGACATGGAAAATGCAAATAAAAGTAGATTAATAAACAACCTGATTTTCCATTATATAAATGTCCTCAATCCCTTCCATTCTTTCAACATTGTCTGAGGCGAAGCCTCCATCCCATTTACCATGAAATTCGTAGAAACATAATAGAATCCACACTATCCCTTCGCATCGTCATAGTCTCCTGTTGTGTTCCTCTTTCGCATCGACTCCCAGGTTGCAAAATAGATGTTTACCATCTTTCGAAGTAACCAAGCGTAGACCCTAACTAATGCGTACATGCAACATGTGATGCACACCACTTGGAGGCTGAAATGACCCTCGCACAAAACCCAGACTGACAAAAGCCTACGGATCTACAGATCCCTCATTATTTGAATCATGCAGTGGCATTAAAAGGGCCACCCACTTTCCATGCCCCTTGTATTTTTATTCATGACTGCAATCCCATGTGGATATTCACTGTCCTCACACCTTGATTGGGAGGTGAAATATACTTCTATAATATTTAACCCATTATATCAAAATATTTTACTTATCATCTACATTTTTTTTGGTTTGTCAATTTTTTGTGTCCTCGATATGTGTCTACAGGCTTAACCTTTAGCTTAATAGATGGTAACCCAATGGAATTTAATATGTAAAAACCACCCAGGGATAGCACCTGGATTACGCCACACAAGTTGTTGGCTTGAGGGTTCCTAACCTAGGTTTGGATTTTATGGATAAACCAACAAATCCTCCATTTACTAGCCCTTTTCACAATGATATGCTTGTGCAAACCAAAGTCTCACACAAACCAGTATGGGGGGGTGTTGGAACCATGTTTCCTTACCCTAGGAGAGAATTTAATGAAGCGGTCCTCAACAAAAAACAAAAGTGAACTTAAACATATGCAGGAAATATTTTATAACATAATCACAAAAATGCACAATTATCAATAGAATAACAGAGGAATATTGTTTTCTTCAGCGCAAATAAACAAAACAAGACAGGATAGAATCGATCCAAAACTTAACCAATGTAAACACTTAACAAATCTATCATCAATAATCATGCATAATTAGATCAAATACCCTTGCATAATCAATAACAAGTAAACATACAATGCAATCTTAACAGAGAATAAACAGTAAGAAATATAGATGCATAACACAGAGAGATTCACCAAAACTGTTCCTTATGTTATCTTTCCATTCTCTCTATACATCAATTTCTCTTTCCAAAACCCTTACAAGACCCTTACAAACCCTTCCACGCACACAACCAATGGAGTCCACACAAAACTAGGACTAGGTCTCTGCGCACATAGCCAGCAAGAGCCTTTCAACCCAACCCAAAAACCATTACACACACATAAACTATCAGAACATCAATATCTCATACCACATCTATCACTACTTAGCTTAGACATCCTCTATCTTTTTATAATACGCCTAACGCACAAATACTATGGTCAAACCATGATTTGGGGCCCACAGTTCACATTTAAGCCTAATTACATAGAAATTTGGGGCCAAAATCCCTTTGACTTCATTTTAACAGCGTGCACATAAAAACTCATACAAAAAGTGTCTTTGGAACTTGTGCCTCAGGGGACACTACTCCAACACCATCCCTTAACATCACTAGATTTGTTTCGGGTGCTTTTTTGAACTGGTGACCTTCATATCACAAAGTTAACTAATATTACACCTCATAACCATCTATTACATGCACTATGAGAATTTATCATCTACATTGAATTCTTTCATTATTAATAATATTTTTCCAAATATTAATTTTATGCAATATTTTTTCCCAGTCTAAATATACATATATAAGTTATTGAAATATGTTAATTAACATGGAAATTTCTATAATTTATTTAAGTACGATATTGAAATATTTTGAATTATATATTTTTCTTACATTTAAAAATGAAAATATGAGATGTTTTATTTTGCTTAGATAGAATTGTGTTACTTAACATGAACATCAAAATATTTTATTATGGCTGAGAGTAAGACCGAAATATTTTACCATGACTTCTTTGTGCTAAGGTGTACTAATAAAAACCTATTGAACATAGTGATAATGAGGTTATTGATTTTTTATAATGTTGTTAATTAAAACTAACCAAATATGTGTATTTTATTTTATATTTTTATTATGATGGACATTATTTATTAATTAGGAAATCTTTTTTTCTTTACTATAACAAATATTGCTTTTATTAATATAATATTAAATTTTTATTTTAAAAGGGACTCAACTCCACATTGACCACAAACAAAATCACACCTCTCACTCATAGTTGGTGGTACAATGAGCTTCTAGGAAAAAACAAAATTTATAGGCTAAATAAATGATATACTAAATATGAGAATAGTGTTGTAAATAGTTGTACAAATTTATTTTAACCAAAGATCTAGAAAGTACCAAGAGACATCAAATCCTTTGATATGAAAAATAATTTTAGACTATAAAGCACAGGTGTGTGTGTGTGTGTGTGTGTGTGTGTGTGTGTGTGTAATTTGAACAAGTTCTACTACCCAACATGTAATTGAAAGAAATATTTACTACATTTCAAAATTAAAATAACCAAAAAAACATAACTGAAGAAGAACTCAAAATGTAGAATAGTGAGAATGCTTCAAATATTTTAACTAAGATTTTTTTTTCCATTTATTTATATATATTTTTCAATTTATTTATTGAATTATGTTATTTATGCATTATATGATTTATATTAGTTTTCCTTTTTCATTTGTCAATATTACTTAATTTTTCATATTAGAATATTTTATTTATAATCTAGATTAAATATTTTATTAATATTAATATTTTTAAATTTTATATATTAATTTTAAATTCAGAATTAATAAATTATTTGTATATCCCATATAGAAATAATTATTTCTTTTTATTTCATTTACAAAATATCACATGCAAACATACTCTCTCTTCGAAATTGATATTAATGTGTATGAGGTAAGATGATATTCAAATGATTAATTTAATCTCTATATTAAATTTTTTTCATAATTATAATAATTATACATTTTTTTGAAAATATAAACTTTTATCTTTATGTAAAATTAATAATCAAAATCAAAACCAACAAAGTGAACACACATTGTTGATATTTTATAATATTGATATTGTCCTTTTATTATAATCCACATTATTTTTATTCAATTGAGAAAATATTTTAATTTTATTTAAAAGATACATGTCTAACTCCATGTTAAAGAATAACCGAATCACACAACATCCTTATAATGGGTCGTAGAATACCTCTATCAATGTAATGCTAGGAGCAATAACTATATGAATATCAATAGTATTAAAAATTATTTTCCTTTATATATTATTAATAATCCTTGATTATGAATAAAAACTTTTTACATTTTTTAATTACTTAAATTAAATAAATATTACATGACAGATAAGCTTGAATATAAATGTATATTAACTTTTATTTGGACCAATAACGAATGTGTTAAAAACGTGCAGTGACAATTTATAAAAGATAAGGATAAGGTGTTGCTAAGAGAAAATAAAGATAAAATAATAAAAACTTTTTACATTGAGCAATGACTTTAAATTATATAAATATTACATGATAGATAAGATTGAATATAAATGTATATTAACTTTTCTTTGGACCAATAACAAATGTGTTAACAAACGTACAATGACAATTTATAAAAGATAAGGATAAGGTGTTGCTAGGAGAAAATAAAGATAAAATAATTTAAAATATTCTTGATTTTTAATTTCATTTAAATTTTTCCTTATTATCATATAGCCATCTTAAAGTTTTCCCACATATTTTAATGTAATTTCGTTAAAAATAGTAATAAGTTAATATATATTAATTAATAAAAATTAATAATATTAACTAGCAACGAAATAATAATTATCTATTAGTTATTAAATAATAAAAAAATATTTAAAAATCAAAATATGAATATTGAAACTATAATTACAACATTATATTTGTAATAAGACTTTTAATTTATTAAACAATAAAAATTAAAAATTAAAATCTTTTAATATTAGATATTATTTTTTGAGATTCAATTGCTTTAAATAAGTTATGTTATTATGACCATTCTCATGAGAGGTTGTCATAACTAACTATTTTCTCATGATTTTTGAATAGATTACTTAGCACTTATTACATTGGATAATACTCACAGTCACAGAGTGAAAAAGTGAAATTAAAACTAGTGAAATAAATACATTAAATTATATAAATAAAAATATTTTTGCATATATTCAAAACTGAATCTTATAGGACAAAATAAATTAATAATAATTAAAAAAATCAATTTCTATACTTCAATAATTTATGTGTAAAAAAATAATACACGGTTTATGATATTTATCATTTAATAATTTATGTGTGAAAAAATAATACACCACAGCTTTCAATGTTTATGATATTTAAATACAATAAATAGAAAAGGAAATTCTCAAAAACACTTTGCATTATTTTGTTTATAAGCAAAACCTTGATGAAAATAAGCTTGTTGGAATTTTAACTACCCCATAGAATAATAACAATTAGTTTGAAAAAAATAAAAATAGCGGTCGAAAATTTAGTACACGATGATTTCGAATGACTAATAGCAATCGTTCCCTTTTAAAAAGTCGAAGATGTTAGAAAGCAAAGCAATTTTACTTTCAAAGAAAAGAATAGGATCAAAGTGAGCATGATAGACCTATTCAACAACGAGTAAGTAATAACACTTATATCATTACTTTGTTATGTAAGATAATATGCGTCCATGGTCCTTTTTTTCTTTAAATATATATTCTTTAATTTGAATAAAAACATTATAAATATTATGGGGGGCAAATATCGCAATCACTCTAGAGTAAAATATTATAATTAGCAATTGCACCATATGTTGCAAAAGAAATGCCGTAAGGCAATAGCATAGGAAAGAGTAGCCTAGAATAAATAAGTTGTTGTAGAGAAGGAGCCATTGTGAAGGAATGAAAAGAAAACTTTGCTTACATGGATGCAGGTCGTGGAGGTTTCAAAGATATTGATTATAACAGTTATCAAGCGGAAATTTTTGTTATAGATATTGAAATAGGAAATTGTGGGTGAAAACATATATGTAAACCAACATAATGAAATAAGTTGTTGCAAAGAAGGAGCCATTGTGAAGGAATGAAAGGAAAATTTTTCTTCCATGGAAGTAGGTCGTGGATGTTTCAAAGATATTGATCATAAGAGTTATCAACCAGATAATTTTTTATAGAAATTGAAATAGGCAATTGTGGGTGAAAACATATATGTAAACCAACATAACCTGTTTACATATATAAAAAAAAAATTATAGATATTGAAATAGGAAATTGTGGTGAAAATATTTTGGTGATTAATAATCCTGCGAAATAAGCATGAAATCAACATGTAACTCAAACAAGATATTTTAAATACATTCAATTACAATCTATCTAGCATAGATGTAAATAAATAAAAAAATTATTAACAAAAATAGAGTTTACTTCAAGTTCATCTACATATCGCAGCGCCAATTGTATTTTTAAGATATATATTTGATGATAATAATATTTTTTTTTGGGAAAATAATACTAAGTTGGAACTAAATGGATTTGGTGAATTGAATAGAGATTTAACACATTATGGCACATTAAGTGAAGGGGCGCTAGTGTTCCTTACCTTCAAATGTAGTATAGTGTGATACATCAATATAAAAAGCGGTGCACCTACTTAGAATTTTTTAGTTCAAAATTTTAGTCGTTAATATGTATATATATTATAAAATTTATTTATTTTAAATGAAAAAAAAATGATGATCTACTATAAAACAAAAGAGCATCAAAGGAAAATAGCTAGCCTAAAGGAATGTGGAGGTACGAAATAGGGAGCATGAAGGATATGTATAGGTACAAAATAGAGAGCTTGAAATAGATGTGGATGTACCTAGAAATGATGAGGAAATAATAGATGTAGAGGAACTTCTCAATCAGAATATTGATCACACAAATCAAGTCACCCTTTTAATATTCTAAGTTTTTTGAATGTACATGTCAAGTTAAAATTAAAAATTAAAAATTAATATATTTTTTTTTATGTAGGGAAAACATCTTACCTACAACAAGATCTTACCACACTTAGAAAAACATGGACATTAATAAGAAGTTGCAACAAATTGTCTTTGATGATAAATTTCTAGATAATATAAAATCAACTAACAATAAAGAAATGAGGCCACTAATTCATGAATGAACAATTCAAGATAAAGTAAATTAGGTGATCAAAAATATTTTTCAAGGTATATCTACATACCACAAGCTTAAATCTTAAATATAATTTGAAAGCACGAATATCTAAGAAATATAGTTCAATTATTGGGCATTAGAAATTCCAAAGAGGTGAAGGTAAATGGTTCAGTATCAAGAAATATGACATCAACCCCTGGAAAAATTGCAAAATATCAATCTCAATCATGGCATAAGTGCTAGTAGGGAATTATTGACAAGTGTCGTTGGAAAAAGAACTACATCAAATCGGTTGATGTCAATGAAAGCAATAATGTACAAAACATTAAGCAAAAGATTATGGAGGCATTAAAAAATTAGGATTCAATAACATGAGAATAGTGAACTTGCATGTTGGGCTAATATATGTAGGAAACCATATCAAGATAGACTTTCGTATAATGTGAGTGATAATGTGAAAGAGTTTTGGTATTGGAATTTCCATATGTCACCAAATGAGAAGAATATCATGAGACATTGTATATCTACAGGGGTGCATTGAGATCATTTCCCCTTTCAGTGACTCTTGTTATTAAAGAACATTTATTACTACATAATATGTATAACTTTTATATTAAGAGTTACATATAAAAAAAAAACCATGTTGAATCTTATGACAGTGAGGACAATATAAGCATTCCATTCATACAACTACCACATACTATCAATAGGAAAAAGGGTTTTGTTGTGAAGCAATCTATGCATCTTCGTCATGCAAATCGAATCTCAACACTAAGGAGTCATCCTAAGATGAAAGGTCATCATACTAACTTTGATGCTCCAAAACCAACAATCACTTAATTATATTTCTCTAAATATTAGCAATTGGACAACAGTCACAATATGGTAATGCTTGGGAGGAATGTGTATCCATATCATATTATAAATGTATATACAACAACTTATCCAAATGATATAAAAATATTTCATAAGCAATGCAACTGCTACATGAATTACTCACAATCCTTAATGATATACTCCAAGTTCTTCCACAATACTAATCAAGTGTTTAAATAAGCCATCATCACTCAGTCACCATATATGTAACACCTGGGGAAAGTGTGCTAGAATTGTAGATACAATAGCTTATATAGAGGATATAAAAAACAGTTATAACTAATGCAATTGCGACATGAACTACTCACCATATAGGTAATGTCTCACAGAAATGTGTTAGAATTGTATATACAATATCTTATACAAAGGATATGAAAATATGTTATAAGCAATGCAACTGCTACATGAACTACTCACAATCCTTAATGATATAACCAAAGTTCTTCCACAATACTAATAAAGTGTCTAAAGAAGTCGTCATCACTTCCAAAATCACATATTTAAGCGTACAAATTGTAAAAAATGAATTTGTTTCATAAATTTTAATAGAATCACATTCTCAGATCTAAGATATAGTTATTAAACTCTTAAGCCTCTTCTTGATTGAAAACATACTAAACTGATAAGATATAGCGAAAAAAGAAATAATTTAAAAACTTCTTGTCACAATCGTTACATAATAATCTGATGCACAACTTATATAGCAATAAATATTAGCTTGCAACACATCCAAATAAAACAACTGAAGTAAATACTATCAATTCGTTTTCAATCATTTATGTAATTAAAATAGAGCTAGGAACTTTTGAAGACTACTTCATTGAAAAGTAGAAGCATCTTCATTCCTGGTTTTCCAATCTAGTTGTGAATACCTCTCTAGATCACTTGGATTAGCACTATATTTGTTTCACCATTATCTATCAATCTCGAGACAAAATGAGTAAGAAATTTATGAATGGAAACACCTACAGACGTGTCACAAATTTTAGTTCATTTGCAACATCAATTTATTCTGTGAGTTGTTGTGATTTTTTTCTTGTGGCTAAAACTTAGTTTTGGTTGTCACCTAGTTATCATGATTCAAAGCTTAGTTATCACCTCAGATCCTTATATAGGATTAGATATATTTTGTGAGTTAATGCGATGTTTTTTTTTGTCACAATGATTTAAAAATCGATTATTATACCATAATATTGACTTTCTCCTCGTCTGTTTTGTTTATGAACCCTTTAAAAACCACGAGAACATTTGATTTTACACTGTGATCTCCCTAGCATGGGTGGGAGTTTCAAAAATTGGAGAGTAAATTCAGTGGTTATTGTTAGAAATTGTTATATAAAATAGGAAATCTTATGGTTTGTAGACAATATGAATGTCATAACAGATATCTATTTTAAATTTTTTTATATCTAATGTGATCCATTTGATCTAAGAACTTCAATATCTATTTTGAATCTTTCAGTGTCTCTCTCAACCATGCATCTAATAGGATCCATTTTAGTGAAGAAATTCAATAAATCAATGTGTGAATGATAACGTGTGACATCCCTAGCTATTTTCTTCGATTATGGATCAGGTTACAAACTAATAACTTGTGAAATCCCTAGCCATTTTCTTTGATTGTGGATCAGGTTATAAACTAGAATACACTCTCTCTTTAGAAGACTCTACAATATATATTGAATGGAGGGAAATGTTATAATAAAACATGTACAAAAAACTCTTTAGGATTGTCTCAATTTAATCTATTTCTAATCACATAGTATCAATTTTGTAAAACTATAATCTATAGATAATTACATAAAACTATAATCTATAAATAATTACATAATCACTTCCTGAAAAGTTCCAGAAAAATTCCATTGTTGTCAACGAAGATCTTTTAAGGATTAATATAACTCTCCAATAAAAAAAAATTGAATTCGGTGAAAGCCTCGAATATATTCCGGATTTTCTTGCAGGGAACATCGCTATGGCTTGCAAGGACGGTATAAATACTGGTCTTTTAGATTCATACAGTTTTGTTTTTCCTTGTTGAATTATTTTTTTACAACATTATTACTATCTCGAGGTAATTAACAACCACAATAGAAATCCTTTTCAAACATGTTTTGCTAGAAATCCTTTTCAAACATGTTTTGCTATCTAGACTATACTAAAAATGAAAGTTTTTAATTTTGGATAAAATAATTATTATTTTGAATTTAGCAAAAAAGTTTTTTTTTTTAAATATCTTTTGAGGTAATCATATTATTAAGATTTAGTCAATGTTTTGAACCATATGCCATGGTTCAAAAAATTGACCAAATCTTAATAATTTGATTAATCCAAAAACATTTTTCTAAATTATAAATCACAAAAATCTTAAATTTAACTATAATAAAATTTAATTTTTTTTTTATTAAACTAACCATAAGATCAGTTGTCTTTCGGCCTCATTCTCTACCCTTTTGCCAAATTATATTTTCCTTTTTTACTCCATAACATGGCTAGCTTGGCTTCTTAACTTGTGGTTTTGAATTTTTTTTCTAATTATTTTTAATTCTTCAAAATAAATCGAATGGAACATTTTAGCTACAATTCATCAACTTGACGAACCCGACATGAAGCAGTTGGTAGTAAATTACGTGCAACGGATATCACGTTGATAGTGCGGTGTGTTGCGGAAATATAGTAATCATGCTACAGTTTTTTCCCTGAAAAGCACTTTCCAGTTTCCACAATGACTCACGCTCGTGTTTAAACTTGACCTGTCATGAAAAGTTGTGCAGAATCCTTGCAAGCTGTTGTCATTACGTGTTGCAAATGAGAGCTGGCACTGAAAACTTTATGTGCAATTGTTGAAAAGTGGCAATAGAATTGATAGAAATCGGGTATCTTTGTACGCAAAGGCAATTTTTTTTTTTTTTTAAATCATGAACGAATTGACATCTTTTTAATGAATTGAAAAAAAAAATTGCAATTGAAAATGAATTTGATTTCTTAATATTAATGTGAGATTCAATACATAAAACAACAAAGTTAACTTTAGTTATTGCAAGGATAATTAAAGCTAATTGAAGCTAAATGTGTTTTATCCTCTATTAATGTGCACATGCATCATTTGCAAGCACTAGAGTTAACTAACGAAAGTCAAACACACACCACATTTAAGCACTCAAGTTAACTAGTTAAAGCCATGTGCACATGACATGCAATAACTAGAGTTGAATTGAAGCTAAATGAGATTAACTAGATGCATGTACGCCGACACCCTGCTAAGCATAACTTCAGTGAGTAGGATGCAAAATAAATAAGTCTCGGCAACAAGACCATATTAGGTACCCATATACAATGCATGAAAAGAAAAGAGGAAAAAACCACTGCACAGAAAACCCCGCCCTCAAAATATAATACAAATAGTAGAGAAAAGGCAATTGGTAGGCAATTGTGTCCATCACCCCGGGATGATCTCACAGAAATCGAGACTTCTGCTCAATGAAAGTCTTCGTGAAGATATCAATAGTCTTCTTGGAATTAGAAGAGTACTGAAGATCGATGATCCGATCATGAATGAGTTCTCTAATGAAGTGCATGTGGATCTCAATGTGTTTGGTTTGTTGTCGCTACACTCGAACTCTACAAAAATTTAGCATACTTTGATTATCACACCAGATGATTGTTGGATGATGTACACTGATACCAATCTCAGATAGGAAATGTTGTAGCCAAATGGTCATAATAGTGGCATTGACTGCTCCTCTGTAGTCGGCCTCTGCTGATGATAAAGCAATAGAAAGCTACTTCTTGTGTGACCAACAAAATGGACCAGATCCCAAAACATAACTAGACGTGGACTTGCAATCAATGTTGTCACCAACCCAATCTGAATATCTGAACCCAATGAGATCTAAACAACAATTTGTTGCATAATGAATCCTAGAGGTGATTGTCCCCCGGACATATCGAAGGTTTTGCTTTGCTGCTTTCTAGTGTAACTCATGTGGCTCCTACATGTATTTGGAAACTACTCCGATGACATATGAGAGATTAGGACGGGAGTGAATGAAGATTTCCCACAAGCTCATGGTAGAATGTGCAATCAAACAATGGTCTGTATTTTCCATTCTCAAGAATTATCCCTGATATGAAAGGTGTGGTTGTGGGCTTGCAATCACTCATCTGAAATCATGCCAAAACATCCCTAGCATACTTTGGTTAAGAAATGGTAATCCTAGAACCACATTGATTGATCTCTAGTCTATGGAAGAAATTTAGCAAGCCCATGTATGTCATAGAAAACCATTTATGCAATACAGATTTAATCTTAGCAATGGAAGAAGTTGAACTACTTATTATTAAAATATCATCTACGTAGATTACTATGATCAAGGAGGATTCCATTTTCTTCAAAAAATAAACATTGGAATCATATTTGTAGTGTACAAAAACTTCGAGATAACAAATTGGAATCCATCTTTCCATACCACGCTCTAGGTGTTTGGTTGAGGCCATAAAGAGAAATCTTTAGTTTTCATACCAGAGATGAATTTTGCATGTATCTGTGTGGCTACTCCATGTAGATTTCCTCCTCGAGATCACCATGAAGAAAGACATTCTTCACGTCTATATGATGCACCTTCCATCCTCTTATTTCTATAATGGAGAGACTTAGTTGAATGGAATCCATTTTTTCCACTGGAACAAAAGTATCATCATAGTCAACACCATGTACTTCCATTTGTTTCTTTCTTGGTATCGTAAACCCACTTGCACCTCACAAGTTTGTGATTTGAAGGAAGGGGAACTAGATCCCAAATTTGGTTCTCAATGAGAAATTTGTATTCCTCATCCATTGTTGCTTCCCATTTAGGATGCCCAGATGCTTATGCATAAGTCTATGGATCATATGCATACATCATATAAGCATGCATGGGCATGCATGGCTCCATAGCTAAGAGTTCTTTTGGATCTTCCTCAAAACGAGGTATCGAGGTAGGATCATCTAGGAGATCATTCATGCTATGTCATTTTTGTGTTGAACGTGTTCGAGAATCTTCTAAACTACATGAGGAAGTATGATCTCGGTGTTCAACAACTGGTGGTCCAAAATGTGTCATAGGAAAAGCCTCATCTAGATCAGAATTATGATCTGAAGTATCATATGCATATTCATCAATGAATGGTGAGGGAAACTTGGTAACAAGTTCACCTTGTGGTGCATGCAAAATATCTTCATCAAAACTTACACTCCTTTCAATAAAGAGATTTTCAGTGTTGATATCAAGCAATGTGTACCCTTTGACTTCATCATAATATCCAACAAACATGTATGCTTTACTTTGAGACTCCAAAGCCTTTCTCTTCTCTGTAGGAATGCGGGCCCATGCTCGATATTTGAAAATGTGGAAATGACTGACTTTAGGTTGCATGCCAATCCAAGCCTCAAAATGTATTTTTCTAGTAACATATTTATGAGAATATCTATTATGGATGTATGAGGCATAATTGATAGATTCAAATCACAATTTTTATGAAATATATCTTCAATGCATCATCCAATTGGCTATCTCTTTCAAAGATCTATTCTTCCTTCAACAACCCCAATTTATTTTGGAGTATAAGGAACTATGTGTTGCAATTGTATGTCTGCTTCATTACAAATATTCTGGATATATTTGCTGGCATATTCCTTCCCATTATCTGTGTGGATTATTTTGATGCGTTTTCAAGACTGATTTTCCGCATGCACTTTGAAAATATTTAGATGTTGAAAAACTTCAGACTTGAGATTAAAGAAGTAAAACCAAGCCAAACTCGTTTAATCATCTATAAATGACAACACATATCTTTCTTTGCTCACTGAAAGTACTCGAAATGGACACATGAGATCACTATGTACAATCTCGAAAGGTGACGAGGCTGTCTATGAATGCCCCTTCTCGAATTTGTCTTTTTTATGCTTTCCAAGAGCACATCCATTACAAACACCATTTGAAAATTCAATGACCGACAATCCTTTAACCATCCCTTGCTTGATAAGTTTCTGCATATATCTCAAATTCAATTGCCCAAATCTATCATGATAAATCTTGCTTTCTTCATTTTCATGCATAAGTAGCAAAATAGAAATTGATTGAGGAACAAAATCAGAAAATGTATACAAACAAGATTTATCATTTACCTTTCTAGATGCAATCTTAAAATTGGTTTGCATATCATAAATGCTCACGGAATCTAGGGTATATTCCATTCTCCTTCTGGTGCATGTGTGTGTCATTTGATAAATTGAAAGAAGATTCACACAAAGTCTTTCAATATGTAATACATTCTCAAAACTTCCATCCTCAAAACACACTCTTCCTTGTCCAGTTGCTTCAACAACAGAATTGTCCCCCATGAGAATAGAAGGTCTCAAGTATGCATGTAGAGAAGAAAAATATTCCCTTTAAGAAGCCATATGATGTGAAGCTCCCGAATTGATGATCCATTTTTGTGGTGTAGAATGTATAGTAATCAAAGCATGACCATTACCCCTTGTCTATGATGGTTTTTCCTCTATCTTCTTCTTGGCACTTTCTGGAATGTGATGACCAACATTATTTTGTTGAAGAGTCTTGTCCATCAAATCAATATTCTTCTGCATGCAATAGGATTCAGGATGATTACCTCTATTAAAATAATGACACTTATAGTTTCATTTCTTTCCCTTCTTACCCTTGGAGTTGGAAGAATCATCTTGAGATTTTGGCTTTCCTCCTTGTCTTGGATCTATATATCTTGCCTTTCTTTTTCCTTTAGATTTCTGATTTGGTTTCAAGTTGGAATTTCCTTTGTCATGCATGGAAAGTGCATGTTCATTTGGAGACTTTAATGAGCTCATTTTTATGAGCATATTGTGCTCATGAATGAGAGACTCAGTAAATGCATCAAGTTTATGCATTTTCCATTTATCTCAAGTTGCAAGTCTAGCTATATGAAATGTAGAAACGAAAACATCATATTCATGACCTAATTTAGAAAAAATATAAAGGATCAATTCACTGTCCTTTTTATATTTATCAATCCTGCAAGAATGTAATTGTAGAAGCAATGATTTAAGTTTTGTAAATAAATCTTAAATGTTCTCAAAGTTGTTTGGATCTAAGGAATTTAGTTAATTTTTGAGAATGTGAGCCCAAATCTCATCCTTCTTTCCAAATAAATTCTCCAAGGTTGTCTAGACCTCATTCAGAGTGTTGCATGTGTCCACATGGAAACACAATGCTGGAGATATGGAAAACAATAGAAGACCAAAAAACTCATCCATCTCGTTGAAGTATTTGGAATTTTAAATGTCGAAATTGGGTTCAGCTTCCATATTCATAATTATATGATACAATTCTTTGCCTCTAAGGTGAATCAAAATATTTGGCTTCCATTACAAGTAGTTATCTGGAGAAATAATCGTTGAGGATGAGAACTCCATTTTTTGACCTTGTAGTTGTAGCAACAATTGCGGCAATTCTCCAATATTTTGATCTACAAATAAAATATTCAAACAATTTCCAATTATTTGATCTTCAAGCCTACAAAATATTTTTCATGCACCTTGTCCAAACACCCGTTACCATGTAAAATTATTAGAGAAAAAATACGGATATATTTGAAGAATAATTATAAAAACTTGCGAGAATTGAACAAGAAAAATTGGAATTGAGAATGAATTTGATTTCTCAATATTTATTTGAGTTTCAATACATGAAGCAACTAAGCTAACCTTAGTTGTACATTAAATAACTATGGATACTTAAAGCTAACTAAATCTAAGTGTGCTTTATATTTTTTTAATGTGTGCATGCACCACATCCAAGCACTAGAGTTAACTAACTAAATCCAAATGCACGCCACATGTAAGCACTCGAGTTAAGTAGCTAAAGCCAAGTGCACATCACCTGAAATAACTAGAGTTTAACTGAATCTAATTAAGGCTAACTACGTGCATATACACCAACACGTATTTTATTTATCACGAAAGTTACACATATATAAGATATAAATTATCTATATATGTAAGTTTGAAGGTTTTTTATTAAAATTGCAAGTTGAATTTTTAAGATTTTTATGGAATTATGTAAATTACATTAAGACATAAAATACTATTTTTATCTCAGTTTTGCATAAATAAAACAGTACCATAACATCAAGCAGAAGACAAAAAATGATGAAGGAGTTCACCCATCCTGGGCTACATCTTCTCGTCCTGCTTCCAATATTGGCAATATTTCATTATGCTCAAAAATAAGTATTTACATGGCTTTTAAGTGCTAAAAATGAAAAAATAATGTCTTCAATGGCTCTAGAACAGTCCAAAACTTCTTTTTGGGATCTTTCTGCACTTAAAAAGGTTGAAAATTGACTGAGTTATGCTCGACAGAAGTTTTCCTACAAATTGTCGTCTCACCAATTTCTAAACCCCTCTCATGAACCAGAGTTGGTGATTGCGGTTGGTTTAACACACTATTCCAATAGGATTTGAATTCTCCACGCCCCAAAACATTAACGTAACCCCGCCATAACATGTGGTATATCACCGTGGTTTGGTTCTGCCATTTGACTGGTGGGTAAATATGGTGGTAACTTTGAATTATGGTTTTTTTCATGGTTAGTCCCGTTCCACCATGGGTTCTGCCATGACATATAACTTAACTTCCTGTTAATAAATATTTCATGTGATATGGCCCTCGGAACCTTCGTTTAAAAATACTATTGACTTGTGTTGGGTGTGGAGCCTGATTATCTTGTTTACTTTGTATCACAGCATTGGACCCCTATACCTTAAAAAGGGGTAGCAACGCCGCCCGAAATTAATCGCTACCGTGGGGGGCCCTAGAAGGAAATCCCCTTGTATATATGAGGGCATTGTATTGCGGCTGTGTATTATGAGTGTATTCTCGGAGCGAGAAACATACAGGGAGACTGTGAGAGAGAACAGAGGATATTACAGTGGATCTGCTGTAGGTTTTGTCTCTTCATTTTGTTGGATAATATAAAGGAAGGACTGGCTGTTCGGGGTGGACGTAGCCCAAACTGGGTGAACCATGTATATCCGTGTCTCTCTGGTTTTATGTGTTTTGTGTGCTTGTATTTTCCGCATATTTTATGTGTTTCATTGCTCTGTAATATTTAATTTTCTAACAACTGGTATCGGAGCCGAAGGTATATTTGGCTGATAAACTCGCAGGAAAAAAGGGTTCCTGGTTCGAGTGGGAGCAATGGCGGACGATGGTAAGTTTAGGGTCGAGAAATTTAACGACCAAAACTTTGCACTGTGGAAGATGCAGATGGAAGATTATCTGTATCAGAAAGATCTGTACCTACCATTGAGCGGAAAAACAAAGAAGCCGGCGACCATGACAGACGCAAAATGGAACATTCTCGATAGAAAGACACTCAGAACAGTACGGTTGTGTCTTGCAGCGTCAGTCGCCTTCAATATTTCAAAGGAAACAACAACAGAGGGTTTGATGCAGACGTTGGCGAAACTGTATGAGAAGCCCTCGGCCTCAAACAAGGCATTTCTTATGAAACGACTATTTAATATGAAGATGTCGGAAGGTGGATCTGTTGCAGACCATTTAAATGAATTTAATACAGTTACCAGTCAGCTAAGTTCTGTAGGGGTAAACTTTGATGATGAAGTTAGAGCTCTGTTATTCTTGTGCTCATTGCCAAAGAGTTGGAATGGTTTAGTAATGGCCATTAGTAACTTTGTCTCTGGATCTAATACTTTAAAGTTTGATGATGTTGTCAGTGCTATCCTTAGCGAGGAAATGCGATGGAAAATATTCGGTGAGACATCAGGTAATGCTTTGAGTGCAGAGTCTAGGGGAAGGAGAATTGAAAGAGGAAAGAGCTTGGGATATCGCAGTAAATCAAGGAAAGGCAGATCCAAGTCCAGATCGGGGATAATGTGCTAGAAATGTGGAAAGAAAGGACACCTAAAGAAATACTATAGATCTCAGAAGGGAAAAGAAGGAGACACACAACAAGAAAACAATCAGGAAGCAAATGTGACAGGTGATGTGTTACAAGATGCTTTGATTCTTTCTTTCGAAAATGTTACTGACTCTTGGGTTGTAGATTTAGGGGCTTCATTCCATGCCACACCTAATAAGAAATATTTTCATGACTATGTTCATGCAGATTTTGGACAAGTTCGTTTGGGTGATGATAAACCATGTAAAATTATTGGAATGGGTAAAGTTCTTGTAAAAAAACATAATGGAAACCAATGGCTACTAAAGGAGGTAAGGCATGTTCCAGATCTAAAGAAAATCGATTATTTTGCAAGCGAGTTAGGCGATGAAAGGGCCTATTGGAACTTTCACGAGATAAAACTTGGAAGGTCTGAGAGGAGCGGCGAAGTATGTGAGTGAAAAGGTTGCTACATTGTATTTATTCAATGGTATTTCTAACTATGTTAATGCTTTAACTTCCAAAAGAGAAGATGCAGCATTATGGCATCATAGGCTCGGACACATGAGTGAGAAGGGGATGAAGATTCTTCACTCAAGAAACTTGTTGCTAGGTTTGAAGAATGTTGATTTGGATTTCTGTGAGAATTGTATTTATGGAAAACAGAAGAGAGTCGGATTTCTCAAAGCTGGGAAAGAAAAGAAGAGAGAAAAATTAGAGCTTGTGCATACAGATGTATGGGGACCTGCTCAGGTATCATCTCTCGGTGGCTCTCGTTATTGTGTTACTTTTATTGATGATGCAATTAGAAAAACATGGATTTATTGTATTCAGAATAAATATGATGTATTTGATACTTTCAAGAAATTGAAAGCTTTGGTTGAGATTGAGACAGGAAAGAAGTTGAAGTGTCTCAGATCAGACAATGGAGGTGAATATTGCAGCAAAGAGTTTGATGAGTGTTGTTCGAGCATGGAAATTCGTAGAAAACAGTTCCAAAGAACACCACAAGAAAATGGTGTGTCATAAAGGATGAACAGAAAAATCATGGAGTGTGCAAGGTGCATGAGATTGCATGCAGGATTGCCTTTACAATTTTGGGCAGATGCTGTAGATACTTTTGTTTGTCTAATAAATAGAGGGCCTTCAAGTTCCTTCGATGGTTGTATTCCAGAGGAAGCATGGACAAGTAAAAAGGTAAACTACTCCTTTTTAAAGCCTTTTAGTTGTGAGGCCTTTGTCCATATTAATAAATAAAATAGAACAAAGCTTGAGGCAAAATCAACGAAATGTACCTTTATTGGATATGGTGTTAATGATTTTGGTTATCGCTTATATGATTATGAAAATCAGAAAATCATTAGGAGCGAAGATGTAATATTCAATGAAAAGGTATTGTATAAGAATTAGTTGTAGGAAAAGAAATGGGAAAAAGAAAACAAAGAATACACAGTTATTGATGAGATCATGGAAAAGGTAAAGGTGCCTGAAATTAATAATAATCAACAGCCACAACAACAGCAACCACCACAACAGCAACAGGCACCTCAAACACCTGAAAGTGGTGTTAGAAGATCTACCGGGATAAGTAGACCCCCTGAACGATACTCTCCTTCATTATATTAGTTATTGCTGACTGATTCTGGTGAACCTAAATGTTATGAAGAAGCAATCCAGGTTGAAAGAAGGAAGAAGTGGGAGCAAGCCATGGAAGAAGAGATGGACTCCTTAATGCATAACCGGACTTGAGATTTAGTCAGGTTGCCTACAGGTAAAACTACATTGTAGAATAAATGGGTTTACAGGCTGAAGGAAGAAGATGGAGGAAAACAAAAGTACAAAGCTAGACTTGTGGTGAAGGGGTTTGCACAAAAGAAAGGTATTGATTTTGATGAAATATTTTCTCCTGTTGTTAAGATGAATTCAATCAGAACTATCTTAAGTCTTGTAGTAGCAGAATATTTACATCTTGAATAGTTAGATGTAAAGACAACATTTTTCCATGGATATTTGGAGGAAGAGATATACATGCAACAACCAAAAGGATATGAGGTAAAAGGGAAAGAAAAATTGGTGTGCGGGTTAAAGAAGAGCTTATATGGCTTAAAACAGGCTCCAAGGCAGTGGTATCTGAAATTTGACAAGTTTATGTCTGAACAAGGTTATACTAGATGTCACTCTGATCATTGTGTTTATCTAAAAAGGAAAAATGATGGAAGCTATATTATATTGTTATTGTATGTAGATGACATGCTTGTTGCAGGATCTAACATGCAGGAAATAAATGTGCTCAAAATAAAAATGGCAAATTCATTTGCAATGAAGGATTTGGGAGCTGCAAAACAAATCCTTGGTATGAGGATAACTAGAGATAGTAAAAATCGTAAATTAACACTGTCTTAGAATGAGTACATAGAAAAGGTGTTGAAAATATTTAATATGCAAAATGCAAAACCAGTTAGTACACCTTTTGCTAGCCATTTAAAACTTAGTAAGGAAATGTGCCCAAAGACCCAAGAAGACATGGATTATATGTCTAAAGTTCAATATGCATCAGCGGTTGGAGTTTAATGTATGTAATGGTACGCACAAGGCCATATTGCACATGCAGTGGGATTTGTAAGCGAGTACATGAAGGTACCTGAGAAATCCAGGAAAAGAACATTGGATGGCAATGAAATGGATTCTCAAATATTTGATAGGTACCACAAATCAAGCATTATGCTTTGGTGGTTCAAAAATTTCTCTACGGGGATATGTTGATGCATATATGGCAGGTGACAGAGATAACAAGAGGAGCACTACAGGGTATGTATTTACTGTAGGTGGAACAGTTGTCAATTGGGTTTCAAAAATCCAAAGTGTTGTTTCACTTTCAACAATAGAAGCAGAGTATGTTGCTGCTACATAGGCTAGTAAAGAAATGATTTGGTTACAAAGGCTTATGGATGAATTGGGTAAGAAGCATGATATGGGCACGTTATAAAGTGATAGCCAAAGTGCCATTCATCTTGCAAAGAACCGACATTTCATTCCCAGAAAAAGCATACATCTCAAGTACCATTTCATACGGTCGGTATTGGAAGATGGAGGATTGAAATTTGGAAAGATACACACTAGCCGGAATCCTGCCCGAGATATGCTAACAAAAGTTGTAACCGAGGAAGCTTAGGCGAGAGACATGCTCGAGTGTCCAATTGGTCTTCAAGGATGACGATGAAGATGAGAAACAGCCAGGTCCAAAGAGGAGTCATTGTCCAGCAAATAAAGCAGCGGTGGAGTTGCTACAATCAGTCTCCAAGTGGGAGATTGTTGGGTGTGGAGCCTGATTATCTTGTTTACTTTGTATCACAGCATTGGACCCTTGTACCTTAAAAAGGGGCGGCAACGCTGCCCGAAATTAATCGCTGCCGTGGGGGGTCCAGGGGGGGCGGCGCCCCCGAAGCTAAAAACAGATGTAAAATTGCCTTGTAAAAGTATAGTAATTTCTAGTCAATGTGGGCCGTTCATTAGGAAAATGATCTGACGGTAGAAGTTATGTTTAGATTAGGGTTTTTTTCCCTAGAATTCAATCCCCTTGTATATATGAGGGCATTGTATTGCGGCTGTGTATTATGAGTGTATTCTCAGAGTGAGAAACAGAGAGGGAGACTGTGAGAGAGAACAGATGATATTACAGCAGATCTGCTGTAGGTTTTGTCTCTTCATTTTGTTGGATAATATAAAGGAAGGACTGGCTGTTCGGGGTGGACGTAGCCCAAACTGGGTGAACCACGTATATCTATGTCTCTCTGGTTTTATGTGTTTTGTGTGCTTGTATTTTCCTCATATTTTATGTGTTTCATTGCTCTGTAATATTTAATTTTCTAACAACTTGTGGTGACTTCGATTTAAAATTGTGGCTGGAACATATAATGCATTTGTTGAACTATGGTTTTCAGCCTGCGTTAACCCTACGTTTTTGTGCCTCATGTGGACCAAGGCCCAGGGGTTAACGTCAATCCCTACCCCCATTAAAACATGCCATAAACCATAAATATAACATGTGTTCTATGTATGTCAAGGAACAAGTGGGGTGAACAAGTAGAGCTCCAAGTTGCTGATTGGTAGGTATACGGTTCAATTCTTATGGAGGCAATTTGGAATATATACAAAATTTTTCATTAATCTCGGGAGGGCACATGGCAACCACCCATTGGCCCACGTGGCTTCTCCTGATTAGACCACCTCAACATCCCTTCAACCAATGGAATTACACCGACCACTAACGAACTAGAATGTGACACTTATGACCATACCATTAGCTGATAGAAATGCACAGACAACTTCCCAATCATTTCCTAGTTACCGTACAAACTTCTAACTAGGCATCCCTGCAACTTCACTATGAAAATTTTAGTTGTTTGAAAAATTAGTCAAAACGTGATATCAGGAGCATACTATATCGATTTTGAGTGAAACAAGTTGAATTGGATTTAAAGCGATGAGATACTCATTTTTGTGCCAATTTATAAACATTTATAGCACTTTGAATTTTTAGCATTTTATTGATCCACTGGATCATTCCTCCCCACTGGAAATTTTTGGACCCAAAAAAATCACTTTCAATTAACAAACAGATGAGGGTATAGTTCCCTCACCCTTAAAATTTAAATCCATTTGGATTTCCTTGGATTTTTTCCCTTGAGCCCAACACGAAGTTACTCCACGTTCCCTTATTTTGGATTCCTTGTTGTCCTATCAAGGATGTTTTCTTGCTACAATTATTCAAGATATTAAGGAGATAAATATTGAATTGAAGGAATATGAACATTCTCTACTTGATATTAAATCAGAGGAGGCTCATACAACCTTAAATTATGAACATTATTAAGTACATAAATTTTTATATATGAATGCAAATCCAACCTGAAGGCATTATTACCAATATTTTCCAAAATTTTGAATGGTCCATATCGAATTGTTTTCAACTTTTTACCTTCTCCGTGGAGTCTCTCTTTGCTAATGTGAAGCCAAACTTCATCACTAACTTGGAAAATTTGATCCACGTGATGTTTATCATGTCTTTTCTTGTCTTTGACTTGGCTCTTTTCCAACTCTTCTTGAGATGTTTGATGTAGAAATTGAACTTGTTTAACCAATATTTTGGCCTTATCTATGCACTATGTCCATCAATAGTAACATGTTTCCCAAATATAAAATCTATATATTTGGGAAAGTATCCCAAGGATGCCTCAAATGGTGATGTTTGAGTCGATGAATGCTTGGAACAGTTGTAAGCATGTTGAATATAGTGCAAATGTTGATCCCAAAACTTAGAGTTTTGGATGCAATAACCCCGAAGAAGATGTATCACTATTTTTTTCACCACCTTCATTTGGCCATTTTTCTGTGGATGGAATTTTGTGCTCTTATTCAATTTGGTGTCCATGAGTCCCCACAAGATTGACCAAAAGTTCTCGACAAAGCTAGAATCTCTATCACTAACAATGGGTGTGGGAAACCCAAAATGTACCCATACATTCTAAAATAATAATCCAGTTTTTCTTCAGTTGTAACCTATTTTTTACAAGGCATTAAAATACACATTTTGTTGAAAATATCCATAACTACATAAAGATAACCATGACCTCTCCTAGACATAGGTATACCTCCTAAAAAATCCAGATAAACAGTCTCCCATGGATGGGAAAGTACTAGAAGTGGTGTATACAATCCGAAATTTATATTTCTAGGCTTACTGGCACCACGTAATGAACATCCTCGTAAAAATCATGACACACTTCAAGCATACGATTCCAAGAAAAATACCTTTGTAACTTTTCCACTGTCTTACCTACACAAAAATGACCAGAAATAAGAGAATTATGCACTTCCCTTATGATGTTGACTCTCACCCCCTGTGGAATAAAAAGCTTGTCAAGATGATACAACAATTTATCATGCCCATGATAATCCAATTCCTATATTCGGTTCCCTTGACACAAAGTCACATATACATCTTTGAAATCGTTATCTAAAGCATTCTATTAAACATAGCTCTCATGCATGAAATAATTATGCTTAAGAATAACAAATGCACTAACAATTGGTCTAGAAATCATATCGGAAACCTTGCTATAAATACCTTTTGTATATCTTATCATAAAGTGGAATTGTTGAAGAAAACCCATCCACATGAAGTGCCTCACTTGATGCATCTTATTTGTGATTACAAGTATTGAAATGGATGATGATCTGTGTGAATGAATTTTTCCTTACCCATCAAGTAATGTTTCCACTTTTTCACACTTTGCGCCAATGCATACAATTCCTTGTCATATGTAGGATAGTTAATACCTACATCATTAAAAGTTTTTGAATGAAATTAAAAGGCTTACAATGTTGCATCAAGGTTGTGCCCATGGCATAGTCACTTGCATTAGTCTATATCTCAAATGATAGTCTCAAGTCAGGAACTGCAAGTACAGGTGTTGAATTGATATCTTCCTTCATTGCATCAAATGCTTTTTCTTGTTTTCCTACCCACTTAAAAACCTACTTCACACTTGTCAATGCATGCAATGGAGCTGTAATGAAAGAAAAGTTAACAATAAAATTTCTCCAATATTGGGATGCTCCCAAAAAACTTCTATTCTCTATCACTGTCTTGGGCTTTGGTCAATTCAAAATGACATTAACTTTGGAGGGATATATTTTCAACTCACCTCCTCGAACAATATGACCCAAGTAAACTAAAGAAGTTTTTCCAAATTCACATTTCGACATCTTTAAAAAAAATTGTTATTTCTTTAAGACATCTAACACTTTCTTGAAATGCATGACATGTTATTCACGTGACTTGCTAAAAATTAATATGTCATCTAAGTAGACTATCAAAAATTCATCTAGAAAAGGAGCTAAAACATTATTAATTACATGCATGAATGTAGCAGGAGCATTACAAATCTCGAATGGAATAACTAACAATTCAAGCAAACCTTGATTTTTTTTGAAAGTTGGCTTTTGTATGTCTCCTTTAGTGATCCTAATATGATGATAGCCACTCCTCAAGTCCAACTTAGTGAAATACACAACATCTTTCAATTGATCAAGTAAATCAAATATTCTAGGAAGAGGGTAATGGTTCTTTACATAATAATTTTTAATGCATGGAAATCCACACACAAGCGCCATATACCATCCTTATTTCATAATAAAACAATAGGTGAACCACATGGTGATGTACTTGTTTGAAATATATGATAATTTCAAATAATAAGTGTGTATAGTTATCATTGGCCATTAATCACTAGTCATTATCTAAGAAAAACTATGCCAGTGTTACCCTGCTAGTGGATTGTAGAGGAGTAGCATTTCAATCTTGAATATGCCTCTCAGTATTGGGAAGTTAACATATTTCCTTTTGTCATAGAAAAATAATTTCTTCACTGTTGTGAAACCAGCTCGAAAAATAGAAGAAAGGAGATATCAACGCCTTACCAATAGGCCACTCCAAGGGGGCGACCTCCAATATATTACACGAATGAACAATTCTTGGATGATTCAAATTACAAAACCTCCTTTCTATATATAGGAGTCCATGGGGCCACAATGTAATCCTAGCCAACCTAACAATAATAGTTTAAAGGCACAATAATAACAATATGGGGGTTACAGGGGTACAATAATAACAATAAGGAGGTTACACTAACAACAATAAGGGACTATACTAGTAATATAGGGACCTAACATACCCCTCTCCTTCAAAAATTTTTTTACCTCAATGCTTGAGTAGCTCTGGGTGATTTTGTATAAAATTCTCATCCTCCCATGTAGAATCTTCAATGGGTAAGTTCTTCCACTTGATGAGATACTCTGAAATTGATCGATTCCATAGCTGTCAAGTTCTTGTTTCTGTGACCGCTTCAGGTTCCAATATGATTTTTCCTTCCTCATCAAGTTTTGGAAATATTGTTTCAACTAGAATATTTTCACCTATAACCTTCTTTAAGCATGAAACATGGAAAATTGGATGCACTTGTGAGGAAGCAGGAAGCCCCAATTTGTATGCCATAGTACCAATATTTTGCAACACCTTGTAAGGACCATAGTAGTTTGGCGATAATTTATTATCCTTCTTAGCTTGCTTGATGGACATTTGTTTGTATGGTTGTAGCTGTAAAAATACCTAGTCTCCTACATCAAAACTTCTCTCGCTGCGATGCTGATTTGTCTGTTGTTTCATTCGATCTTGTGCCAAATTCAGGTTATCCTTTAAGAGTTGGAGAATGTCTTGTTGATGCTTGATGTGATCTTCCACTGCTTGAACCTTTTAATTTTCTCTTAAAGATGATGTGATGGATGGTGTATGATATCCATAAAGTGCCATAAATGGGGTCATTTTTGCTGCAATATGGAAGGAAGTGTTATACCACCATTCTGTGAGAGGTAACCATTTGACCCATTGTGTTTGTTTATCATATACAAAACAACGAATATATCCTTCCAAACATTTATTTACTATATCAGTTTGACCATCGGATTGAGGATGATAAGATGAGTTTTGAGCTAATTGAGTACCCAAACAATAAAATAACTCCGTCCAAAAATTTCTAGTAAAAATGGGATCTCTGTCGTTCACAATAACCCCTGGGTTTCCATGTAGCTTTTGAATTGTGTCCATAAATGTAGTATCAATTGTACTTTCTCTAAATGTATGAGATAATGCACAAAATTGTGCATACTTGGTAAGTAAACTACCACCATGATGACACTCTTTCCTTCGGACATAGGTAAACCTGTGATAAAATCCATTGAAATATCCTCCCAACGTTGACTTGGAATGGATAAAATTTGTAGAAGAACCGGGGTCTTAACTGTCTCAACTTTATTCTGCTGGCAAACCAAACATTCTGCCACAAACTTTTGAATCTCAAATTTAAGTCCATCCCAAAAAAAATTCGTTCTTCACCCTGTGGTAAGTTTTTAAGAATCCTGAGTGTCCTTCTAAAGGAGAAGTGTGCAATTCCAAAAGAATCTTTTGTTTTAGTTGGGAATTCTTACAAATATATAAGCAATCTTTGTACCATAAGGATTCATTTTTCCAATTAAATGAATCAAATGTACTAGGATCTTGCTGCAACTTTGGAATGAGTGTCCACACTTCTTCGTCCTTCTTCCATTAATCTCTTTCTTTGGTTATCCAAACTGTTTGGATAATAGAAATGGCACAAATAAATGCTTCCACCTCTTCATTCTTTCTTGAGAGTGCATCTGCAACAACATTTAGCTTCCCTTTTTTGTAGATTATTTCAAAGTCATAACCCAACATCTTTGTGACCCATTTTTGTTGCTCTTCTAAAGATATTCTTTGTTCCAAAAAGTGTTTAAGACTACCATGATCAGTTTTTACCTTGAAGTGTCTTCCCATTAGGTAAGTTCGCCATTTCTTTAGTGCATGCAGTATTGCTAACATTTCCTTCTCATAAATAGGTTTTTGTAAATACTTTCATTTAATTGGATGACTTTCAAAAGAAATGGGTCTTTATTCTTGCACTAAAACAACACCAATTCCATTTCCTGAGGCATCACATTCCACAATAAAGGTTTTTGTGAAGTCTGGCATAGCTAAGACCGGTGCTACGCACATTTCCTCTTTAAGATGTTTAAAGGCCTTATTTGCTTCAGGAGTCCATGAAAATGCATCTTTTTTCAATATTGTTGTTACAGGTGCTGCTATTCTCCCATAATTCTTAACAAACTTGCGACAATACTGTGTTAACCCGAGAAATCCTCCCAACTGCTTTATGGTTGTGGGGAATTTCCATTCCTTAATGGCTTTAATTTTGTTAGGGTCTACCTTAACACCCTCGTGAGATACAATATGACCCAAATATTCCACCTCTTGTACTCCAAAGAAACATTTGAATGTTTTTGCATATGATTGTTTCTCCTGCAATAGTTTGAGCACCCTATCAACATGTTGAACATGATCCTTCCAAGACCTGTTGTAGATTAGTATATAATCAAAAAATACTAGCACAAATTTTCTAAGGAAGGGTTTGAAAATGGAATTCATCAACCCTTGAAATGTAGAAGGTGCATTGGTAAGGCCAAAAGGCATGACCAAAAATTCATAATGACCCTCATGCGTTTGAAATGCTGTTTTTGGAATATCTTCAGTCTTCATTCTAATTTGATGATATCCTGAACGAAGATCCAACTTGGTAAAATAAATTGCTCCATGTAATTCATTCAATAATTCATCAATCACAGGAATGGGAAATTTATCTTTAATGGTGAGCTTATTGAGCTCCCTATAATCCGGACACATGCACCATGATCCATCCTTCTT
Source organism: Pinus albicaulis (assembly GCA_034641835.2). NCBI lineage: Eukaryota > Viridiplantae > Streptophyta > Pinopsida > Pinales > Pinaceae > Pinus > Pinus albicaulis. Next base: position 944,995,818 of record CM076572.1, on the reverse strand, counting down.
GTGTACCAATACTACAGGAGCAGAGAAATAATTTTGACTAGGTTGAATTATACCCGCCTCTAACATTTTTTCAATCATACGTTCAATTTCGCTCTTTTGGACATAAGGATATCTATAAGGCCTGATTTTTGGAGGAAAACTTCCTGGAATCAAATGAATATGGTCACGAATAGGTGGGAGTCCTTTGGGAGTTTCAAACACCTTGGAATTATTGTCCAAGACTTTTTGGAGATCTGCATAAATAGATGATTTTGATGTTGGAACTTCTAATGAGCATAATTGTGCAATTATGCCTCTTCGTTATTTCTTTAGAAGCTTTTTCATAACATTAGAGCTTATTATCCTTCTCAGCTTCCCTCCAATACCCCATAATTCGACTTCCTTTCCTTCTGAAAAAAAATTTCAAGAAAAGTTCTTGAAAATTAAAAGCTACCATCCCCAAAGATTTTAACCATTGTACTCCTAGTACAACATCAACACCTCCCATAGGAATGGAAAGAATTGGACTATTCAATACATATTCCCCCATGGTTAGCTTGATATTATGGCATTTTCTAGAGCAATTTATAGTTCCCCCATTTTCAACCATCACTTGACATTCTGGTGCTGGGTATAGGAAACAATTCAATACCTTGGCTACCTTACAATGAATAAAATTATGGGTACTACCTGAATGAATCAACACTATTACCTTTTTCTTCTTGATATTTCCTTCTATCTTGAGAGTTTGAGGAGTGGTAATTCATGCCAATGCATTACACGATATGGTTGGACTCATTTCTTCCTCTTATAGGGTTTGTTCCTGGTGTATATCCTCTTCTTGTTCATTTTCTTCCTCTTCACAATCTATGTAAAATAATTTCTTCTCATCACACTTATGACCTGTTTAAGTGAAATTCAGGAGCCAACAAAAAGCCCTACCTTCCACAGATCATATCTCCAAAAATTTTGCGAACGAAGCTCTAAAATTTTGCGATGATGTTCCTTAGGATTTCGGCTTCGCACCCTAAAAATTTCATCTTCTGAACCTTCGTAGAAAATAATTTTTAGAGAAAATTCCGCGATGACCTATTTGGAGCAGCGAAACCCTAGAACCCAAAGCTTTAATACCAAATGTTGTGAAACCAGCTCAAAAAATAGAAGAAAAGAGATATCAACGCCTTAGAAATAGGCCACTTCTAGGGGGAAACCTCTAATATATTACATGAATGAAAAAATTTTGGATGATTAAAATTACAAAACCTCATTTCTTTATATAGGATTCCATGGGGCCACAATGTAATCTTAGCCGACCTAATAATAATAATTTAAGGGCACAATAATAACAATATGGGGGTTATAGGGGTACAATACTAACAATAAGGGGGTTACACTAACAACAATAAGGGACTATACTAGTAATATAGAGACCTAACATTGAGCAAAGAAAGACACTTTCAGAACATACTAGAACCCCTATAACCCCAACAACCTAGTATGGGCGGGATGTGTAAGTTTGACCATCCGTCGAGTTAATACGTACCCCATTAAAATAAAAAATATTATCCTCTAAATTAAAAATTAATGTCGGCTATAATAATAATAAAATGAATACCCTGTAAAGTAATTAGAAGTAAAAAAAAGAAGGTGTGGGTAAGATGTTTAGATGTTATACTTTTCAAAAATATTTCAAGGAGATTTTCATTTTTTTTGGTAAAATGTCTGAATGTACATGTTATGTAAAATATTTTAATGTAAACTATATATATATCATGAAAATAATAAGTTTTTATAGGTAAAATGTTTGTTTGGTCCTAAATACATCTTGAGTGGGCCTAATGGTTAAGGGCGCGTGTTTCCTCCTAAGAGGTCACAGGTTCAAAACCAAAGGGGGGTATAGTATGTATACTTTCGTAAACTTAGCAGTTAAATCTTTGGGTGGAGGTGGGTACGTCATTGCACAAACAAGGGGGTCTCATACACAAATTTCGTGTTTGGTTGGGCAGAGGTGAGTCCCTTGTCCCACAAAGAAGAGGGTCTCACACACCAATGTCTTGACCTTAAAATTGGACAATAATAATAGTAATAATAATATATAGCATTAAAAAATACACTTTAAACAATGAAAAAACATTTTATTTTGCACTCTAAAGAAGTTTTCACATGAAGAAGTTTGATCCCTCTTCATGTTAGATCTATACTTAAGATGGATCTATGTTGGTTTATAGATATAAAATACATTTATTAAATTAGAAAAAGACATAACTATTATTATAATTGGAGCTATATGCCCAACATCCTAAGAATACAATGTGTAAAAATTAGAAATAATATTTATATCAAAATATCTTTATTCTAAAATTTCAAAATAAAAAGTGTGTTGAAAATGCAGCAATAAAGTCTCAATTTTTATTTTTTCTTAATCCAATTGAAAAAATTTGAAATTCCACATCAGCAGACAACTTGGAGGAATTAACTAAGGTGCCATGGCTCTTGTCACTCAGTTAATAACAATGAATTCAAGTTAATGAGTCCAATTTCATATTACTTTAGTTAATTAAAGAAAAATAGGAGTCTAGCTCATTTAATACGAGTTAGGGGCATGAAGTTCAATTGTGTAGTGGTATCCAAAATTTTAAGAGCCTAGGTTGAGTTAATTTTATTTGTAGCAATTTAATTCAGTTAAATTGAGCTATGGTCAGTTAAACTAGTTCCAAATATTGGAGAAACTAGTGGAAGGTCAAGCTGTGGAGTGTAACTTTAATCACACTCAGTGATCATCTAGATAACTTATCAATCAACCTAAATTAGATCATGCATGAAGATAATTCGAGTTACTCAGTTGAGATGGATATTATAAAGTATTTTACTATGATTTGTAGCATATTCCAATGTGTGTAGATGGTGCATACAGTCAGACAAAGGAATTAAACTAACTATGTAATCTAGATGAGGGAATTTCCTATTTAATAGGGGATAATTTCTTGGAGGAACAACGCAAGTAATTAGGATCTTCGAGGCTTAAAAAAATGGATAAGTATTGGCTAGGTTCATTCAATCAAGTAGAGAGATAGATTATACACTTGTAGGGTGTGCTTAAGCTTGAACATACATTGTATTTCATCTCTATTCTTTGATTAATGCAATATATATAGGAAGGGGCTTTTCGAATTTGTTTTCCCCTAGATAAATATATATGTATTTTTTTTAAATCATGATGCATGTTTTTTTGGTATGTGTTCTCGATAGTGAATTTTCTTCCGTGGATTAGTAGAGTATATTTGGGTCCTATGTTTTAGTACATTACATGAGCAATTTTGAATCTACATTAAAATTATACATGGTATCAGAGAAGGATTCACATTATAACTAGTCATTGAATTCCTCATGTATAATGATAATTGAAGAACTAATGATTTTTTAGGAGGAAAATTTGATGGAGCCCTAGCTTAGGGAATACACAGAAGACCCTATGTGTAGACTTATTAGTGAATCTAGAACGCTACTAGTGGGAAGATCAGTGATCCAATGTTTAGTGAAACATAAATGAGTTGTGATTATTGATATTGGCAGATTGAGGAGCAGAGAGATTTCCTTTAGGGAGATCGAGACTCAGACAAAGTCTAGCTTCAGAGTGAGAAACCCAATGGAAGTTAGTACCTTAGAATATGGTGAGATCAGACTGATTATTGCAGTAGTTGCAGAAATAGTGCAAAAAGAGAAACATAGCAGTAGAAGTATCAATATGAGTACATCATATTTTTCCATGCATGCAACCTTCCCTCCAAGATTGAGGTGGGGAAATGTGAAGCCCTAGTCCAAGAGTTGTAGAATTTTGGCAGGGTCCATTGAGGTGTTTCTCTCCTCATGGATCATTACCTTACTATAGGGGCCCACATTATTCAATAGTAGGAGGATAAATGTCAATCAAATACTGAGGATTTCATAGGACTTTTATAATAGAGCACGAGGCTTATTAATAGATTCAACATAAGCAAAGTTTTCCCAATATAAAATTGTAGACACAGCTGATTCAATGTTTTTTTTTATGTTTCTCAGTTGGAGATGTTGTAGAAGAGGAAGCAATAGAGAGAGGTGTTTCATGCAACAAATTCCATAGATTCATGATAGGGATGGTTAATAATCCCTTCCTTGCTAAGAGGGAGTGTTGAAAATGTAGCAATAAAGTCTCAATTTTGATTTTTCCTTAATCAAATGGATAAATTTTGAAATTCCACATCAACATACAACATGGAGGATCTAACTGAGGTGACATGGCTCGTGTCACTCAGTTAAGAAAACTTAATTCTATTTAATGAGTTAAAGTTCATCTTACTTGAGTTGATTCCTAAAAAATAAGAGTCTAGCTTAGTTAATTTGAGTTAGGGGAATGAAGTTCAATTGTGTGTAGTGGGTTCCTAAATTTTAGGATCATAGGTTAATTATATTTTAGTTGTAGCAATTTAATTAAGTTAAATTCAATTACGACCAGTTAAAAGAGTTACAACTATTGGATAAACTAGTAGAAGGTCAATTTGTGTAGTGCAACTTCAGTCACACTCAGTTATCATCTAAATAATTAATCAATCAACTTAAATTATCGCATGCATGCAAAGAATTTGAGTTACCTAGTGGATATGGAGATTCCAAGGCAGTGTATTATCGGTTGTGGCATATCCTAATGTGTATAGATGATGCAACGAGTTAGAGGAAGGACCTAAAATAATTGTGCAATCGAGATGACGGAATTTCCTATTTAATGTGGACTAATTTCCTATAGGAGTAACACAAGGAATTAGGAGCTTGGAGGCTCGAAAAATTGGCTAATTATTGGCCAGGTTCAATAAGTCATGTAGAGATATATTATACACTTACATGGTGTGCTTAGGCTTGATAAAGCATTATATTTCATCTCTATTCTTTGATTAATGTAACATAGATAGGAAGGGGTTTTCAGAAGTTTCTTTCCCCGAGATAAATCTTTGTGTATGTGTGTTAAATGATGATGCATGTTTTTTTGATATGTATTATCAATAGTGAATTTTCTTCCGCATATGACTAGATTAGATTTGAGTCTTATGTTTTATTACATCACATGAGTAGTTTTGAATATACATTAAAAATCTATAATGTGGATGGTTTTAATTGGCTATTAATCAGTGTTCATTATTTAAGAAAACCATGCCTCTTGTATTACCTTGCTAGTGGTCTCTAAAGGAGTAGGATTTTACTCTTGTGGATTCCTCTAGGTATTCGGAAGTTAACTTATCTCCTTATTTCATAGGTCTAATTAGGACTTCACATTGGGGATATCCCCTATATGTTGGCAGTATCCAACACCATCAACATTATGGCGCTAGGAGGGTTAGGTGATAAGATGAGCCCATAAAGTCTATTTGAATCTCTAATATTAAATGGATTCAGCCCAAACCATAACCTTGAAGTGCATTTCAAGCGCTATGGATCCTTCAATCCCCATGAATTTTTTACATAACTTCTCACATTTAAAGTTTGATGGAATGGGTCAAGCCATTAGGCAAATTTTGAGGTCTAAAATTTGCCTCATAAGAAAAATGTACAACAAAAATAAGCTTTATAAGAACCAATAGCATTAAATATGATGATGTAAACCATGGGGAATGTTTCACCATTATTTAAGAAAAAGGGTAAAAAGATTAAAAATAAATAAAATAGAAAACTACTTTTCAACTCGTATTTTCAAATTATCTCCCAAATTGTTTACTCAAATTTCGAGTGGGAGTACTCGTTGGATGCAAAATTTAATTCCTCATCCAATTAGTACCCATTTTTTATACTTTCAATGGACCTTTCTACATGAAAATGGGAAATACATAAAATAAAATAGAAATTAAAATAAAAATAAAAACACGATTACAATCACGTTTTCATGTATTTCTAATTTTTCGTGTAGCAGGACCCATTGAAAGTGTGCAACATGGGTACTCCTTTGATGAGTAATTAAATTTTTCATCCAACGAGTACGTCCGCTCGAAATATGAGTAAAAACTTTGGGAAATAAGTTTAAAATATGAGTTGAAAAAGCAGTTTTCTCTTTTTTCTCTCTAAAATTTGATGATGTAATCAAATCTTATTTTATTATTTCCACTATTATTCGATAGCTTCCTTAGGAGGCCCATTTTAGACCTCAAAATTCCTCTAATGAATCATCCTTGATTATGTGGTTGAATTTTTTCAATTATCTTTTTGAAGTGGAGTTTACTCTAAAGAGATACTTGTTCGGTTTTTTACCCTTGCATTGGAAGGTTGTTCCAAGCAGTTGTTTTACTTTTAACTTGCTTCCTCAACCCATTCTTTTAAGCAATTGGTTAATGTGATTAATCATTTTTTTATAGGTATGAATATTAGTATTTTTGTAACAGAATTGATTAGATTAGGATGAAACCAAATGAATCTTTGGAAGAATTTGCTAATCAATTTCTTCATATTTTTTATGATTTTCTTGATAGATATGTGGATTGGGAGTCTTCGGATGAGAAAATTTTGTTTTTAGTGAGGATTTCAAGGAAGTATTTTCAATTACATCCATTGGATGATATTTCCCAAGAGGAACTTCAACCTTCTGAGGAGGAATCTACCACCTCTTTTATTCCTTTTCCTTATCCTTTTCCCATACCTTGTTGGTTCCCCCCTGTTCATCCTATCCAAGTCATAAATTCTAAAAGTAAAATCCATTAATATGATCCAGAAACTATTCCTAATGTTGAGAATTCAATTGATGATGTGTTATTTTCCCTCTTCTCTTTCTCAACATGGTGATTCTCCCTATCGAATCAATCATTCATCTAATATTCTTGTTAATCAACCTATCGATATTGAATCCTTTAATCATGTTGAAGCCTTAGATGAATATTATCTTTTTCATCCAATTTCTATGCATTTGTATGATTGTATAATTATTATAGATGAATATTTATTTTTGCAAGAATACTTGGATTTGCATAACTTTCAATCGAAGTTAGATATGATCATTGAGGATTTTCTTTCATCTGTTCCCACTTTACACACCTTTTGTCAGGATATTGGTAGTGAATCAGCTAGTCTAACACAAGGGAATGAATATTTTCAAGAGTATAATATGTTAGTCATTGAATATTTTTCTGAAAGTCTTGTAAATTTTTCTAATGGAAATAAAACATTCCATGAATCTTTTGATTCATACCACTCTGATTTGGTCCCATTTATTAATGCAATGAAGAAATTTTCTATTATATAGAATTGGTCATTTGTAGTTTGAGTTTTCATCTTTTGAGATTTCTAAGCCTTGTCAGGAAGGTGAGGCACTTCATTCTACGTTGATGGTTACGTCATGGCCTCATTACCTTGATGAAAATTTTGATTTTTGTTAGATCGAATTATTGTAAAAGAACTCCATTATTATCATTCTTTCATGGGATGCAGAATCATTATTAAGGGTTGTTCAGTATATTATTGTTGAATTTTGTAGCCATCAAAAGAGATTCTATGATCAAATTCATAAACTTTAACTAATGTTTCCTTATTTGTTTTAACCTTTGATATGGAACTTAGAAATGAAGAATCTACTGAATGATTTTTAAAACATTCAACTTGACACCCCTCCGTCCTTGCTAATCATAAGGTATGATCCACACACCAAAATTGATCATTTCCAATCTATATGTGATTCAAAATCTAATCTTGATCTTGCACATGATGTGGATATATGCATATATTTATGTGGATATATGTGGATATATGTGGATAAATTTATTTTTGCAAGGTTTTCAAGCTAGTTTTCTTTACAACCCTATTGTAGATTAGTTATAAGGGTCATACCTGGTGATTTTAATGCTCATAATAAGTATCTTCATCTATTTAAAAAAATTTAATATCGGTATGAGTCTAAGAAGTTTTTTTGTGGTGTATTTTATTTTCATCCATCCCACAACCATCCAAGAGAGCAATCATTTACCCCACACTACTTTTCTTTCACTCATACCTTTTTATTTATGTGTATATATCTTGGTTGACTACCATTTATTGGGAAAAATACTGAGGGAGGGGGGGGTGGGTGAATCGATATTTAGATCTTACTGAAAACTTTTACATTTTTTTTTACTAAATTCCATAGGCGACTTTAATGAACCCAACTCACATATACACATGGAAATCCTTAAGAAAAATTGCATATGACCAGAGATCCTATTATGCATATAATTTTTTACTTAGATCAGTGCATCATCCATTCATCAGAAGTTTAGTAAGCAGTAAGCATGTTCAGTAAGAACGAAATAAATCATGACAGATAAGAAACACACATGAACACCAGGATTTAAGGTGGAAACCCGATTCGGGAGAAAACCACCACTACTGTCGTCTTTATCTTCAATATTTATTCTAACTAAAACTGCTTACAATCTTGTGCTAGTGCAGACTCATACTAACACATAGGCACCCACCTGTAGTAGGCTATAGCCTTCTCTCGTTCTCCAACTACTAGTGGAAGGGAGCTCCAACCCCCTGATCTCATTTACCAGCCACTCCTAGAAGGGAGCTTCAACCACCTGATCTCATTTACCAGCCACTCCTGGAAGGGAGCTTCAACCCCCTGATCAGAACACCAGCTTCTACTAGTAGGAAGCTTCTACTTCCATACTGAAGGCTTCAACCCTTAGAACCACTGTAGACCACGTTTCATCAATTTTCACACTGGATCCAACAGCTTCCACACAACACAACTTATAGGCCTCTTTTCATCAAATTTTCAGACTGGACCCACTCCACACATTTAAGGTCAAAGAACATACATCAAACTAAAACTTATAACCCCATCAAATTCATTCATTGAATCATCAATCAACCAACCAACCACTGATATTTAATCATAATTAACTAGCACCATAATCAATATTCAAACAACCCAGATCTGTATGAAGATATCATTGACAAGCAACAGTAAAACAGCATAACAGATCAGACATTTCCTTCTGCATACTTTAGCAAAACCCTAAGTCCCATACGCGGTTTTTCTTAACTGAACCTACGTATATACATGCTTTCATGGAGACAAACCTGAGTATATATCTCCAGCTATTTCAAGACTGACCTTGCATTCCGTACGTGCTTTGCCTGAAACTCACCTGCATATATACGCACTTTTTTTTGGATGAGCCTGTGTCTATTTCTGCAAACATTATAGGGTTGCACAACTTTTCAGAACAAATAAATAGCTCAGATCTTACCCTTCACTTCAGTAAACATTTTCCAAATCATAGATCTAAACATTTCATAAACAGATCTAGAAAATACATTGTCATTTCAGTTCTAGAGATCGTATTCGTAGGTGCATTATTATTTCAGAGCTATCAATAAACTAAAACCCATTCCATGTAGATATACTTTAGAGTGAAGTATTATTTCAATACCCAGACATATGCGCACACTAATGCACTATGATCTTCTTCTTCTTATATAGTTTTAGCCTTCACCGATACCATGAGCCAAACCCACACAAGTTCTGATGGTATTTTGGGACGGAATCAAATAGACAATACAATGCTTAATACTATAGGCTAATACCATGGTAATGCCCCTTAGTATCATAATTTTAGAGCACAAAAGGCATACGCCACTTTTCTTCTTCTTACTCGTGTGTCTACGTGATTTCTCTTCATCAAAATAGCGTATATACTAATTCTGGATGTATATGTGGGTTTCCTTCATAAAATTAGCATATACATTGCCTCCATACATGGGTTTCCTTCATCAAATATGCATATACATTGTGACATATTATATTTATCATTGCTCTGGCACTTATTGGAATTTCTTTCTCTGTCACATCTGAACTGATCTATAGATACATCATTTTTACATCTTTAACACATAGGTTTCTTATCAAAAGGCAACTCATCAAGTAGGTTTCCATCAATAACAACTTCATCAAGTAGGTTGCCATCAAGGACAACATATTGTAAGATATTTCCAACAATCTCCCCATTTGGAATTGATGGAAACCATGATGGTGTTTGATCACCACAACAGATAGATACATTAACCATAACCATTGTTCAAACACCAAGATACTCTCCCCCTTTGACATCAAGGGCAAAGGGATGATCAATAACAAAACAAGGTTTCTCTTTCCTTGTAGAAAGAAGAGCTCTGTAGATATGATGTGCACTGAAATTACCATGCTCCCCGTGAGTTCATGTTGTATCTTGAGACAAATTTTTTAATGAAGTATATGACTTTGTAGCTCAACTGAGTATGACCTTTCCTATCACCAAGTAATCATACTTACATCAATGATCAAATCAAGATGAATTACATATTTGACTCAACTTCCCAACCAAGTGGGTTTACAAATTTGAAAAAGTCCTTAAATGACTGAATATAAAAATTTTACATCATAGATCTCAGCATGAAATTTTCATAAAATTACAGATATGAAATTTTGTAACCAAGGCCAAAAGGCCTCAAGAGAGAGATCATATTTATGAACCATCATAATGCCAACAATGCATCATTCACAGCAAGTCTAATGATTTGTCTAAGACTGAGCATCCTGAACACCTTCACCAACCAATTCATCAAAGCATATTCATCAAGTAGATAACCAAAAATTAATATCATATCAGTGGATATAATAATCAACATCATATCAATAAATTTATTACTGTAAGCAACATATCAAAAACTGTTCTTGAGTCTGCCTCACTATTTTTCTTATCATAGAAAAACATACAGAACTATCACCATTGGAACTCGCGTGTATACGCGGTTTTCGTTCATGAAACACACGTATAGAAAGTGAAATAAAGAAAATTTCACAACTCCATCTCCCCCTGAAATTATACCACCTGTACTTGTCCTCTCTTGACACATCAGATGCACTGTCAGAAATATAAATAACTAGAATTACCAAAGCATCCTTTACACATTGCAGTTGATGATAACATTATTCTTACGAGAATGATGGACTGTAATGGGAATTGGCTTCTTTCATTCTGATTTTGAATCCTCCTCACATTTGTGAGAGGTCAGATGTTTAGAGACATATAATTTATCAGCATATATGTATCCCCTTGCTATGACTTCTCCAGTTTCTTCATCCATAACCTTGCATTTGCTTGAAGTGACCACAATTATATTTCCTTTATTTTCCATTTGACCTACACTTAATAAGCTTTGTTTTAGGCATTGAACTAATAAGGTATCAAATTCTCTTCTATTTTAGTTAATTATGGCTCTACCTTTTCCCAAAATTTTTGCTGGAGCATAATTTGGTAGAATAACCTTACCATCTTGATTTTTATTAAGATACTCCATCTTACTCTTATAACTAGTCATGTGATGAGAACATCCATTGTAGATGTACCATTCATCCTTGTCTTTAATTTCACATAAAGCAAGACCACATCTTATCTCTTCTTCTTTATGCTTGTCAACATAAAAGTTGGTGAATCCAACTTTCTTTGGTCTTATGATATCATTTGTTTGACTTTCATGTTGTCTTTGATGATTCATTGATATGTTGCTGCATTCCTTTTCTACATGACCAAAATTGTTACAAGCATAAAATCTTATGTGACTAGAAAAGGGAGCAAAGGTATCATAATGACTTTTCCTCATGTTCCTTCTATTACAATCAACAGCTTTATGCCCAACTTGGTTGCATGAAAAACAATAACCCTTAAAGAAACCAGAGTACTTGGGAGTTGTCGACCTTTTTGTGTAGAGTCTATTTGTCTGTGATTGAAAAAATCTACTTCTGCAACTGGCTGTAACATGCCCATAATTATGACATATAAAGCATTCAACGTTATTGATCAAAGGATATAATCGATTGTTACTTCTATAGTTAGGAGTGAATGATTTCCTTTGAGAATTCATGATTTTCAGTTGACCTTTTGTCTCTTTCAACACTTTAGGTTTTACATTGATATCTTTTGAATCTTTAGCACTTCCTTGTGAACTAGATTCTCCTTTAAAATTTTCATGAAAACCAAGACAAAATTTAAGAGAAGGATACCTTTCAATACTAAGAATATTATTCAGAATCTTAGTACTATCTTCAAACCTCAAGTTTTTATCCTTTTCCTCTAATTTACCTTTTAAAATGTTTACCTCAACTTCCAATATTTGGCATTGCTTCTTGATACTTTCTTTGACCTTTGTTCCTTCTTCTACTTGTTCATTCAATTTTAGAATCTCTTCTTTCAACCCATTTTCTTGTTGTTCAACTTTTTGTAGAAGATCTTCAGTCTTCTTATTTGATTTTTCCATATCTTCTTTGAGAGAGATTATTTCTACTTGAAGTCCTTCACTATGATTGGTTATCTCATCTTGTAACTTTTGATACTGGTCTATCTAATCTTTGTTTGGTTTCTCAATTGCCTTTCTTTCTTGTAACTATTCATTCAATCTAGAAATCATATCTTTGAAGATACATTCCCTCTCATTAAATAAAATCTGTTGATCTTCAACTTTAATCTTGAGATTAGCAATTACTATTTCTAGATCCATAACATTGCTTTCACTTTCGTATTCACTATCTTCAACATTGCAAGTACAAGGAAGTGAATCACATGAAAAATAATCAATACCTATTTCATCCTCCTCATTTTTTGCTACACATGTTTTCTGAGATATATTCTTTCTTTGAGTAGCCTTCTTCTTTTGCTTCCTTCCCATTGTGACGAATCTCCTTCAAGCGATCAAGCTTCTTCAAAAGGACCTTCTCTGATACCAATTGTTCGGAAAAATACTGAGAGGGGGAGGGGGGGGGTGAATCAGTATTTAGAGCTTACTAAAAAATTTTAATTTTTCTTTACTAAATTCCATGCGTGACTTTAATGAAACCAACTCGTTTATACACGTGGATATCCTTAAGAAAACTTGCGTATGACTAGAGATCTTATTATGCATATAATTCTTTAATTAGATCAGTGCATCATTCATTCATCATATGTTTAGTAAGTAGTAAGCATGTGCAGTAAGAACAAAATAAATCATCCCACATAAGAAACACACATGAACACTAGGATTTAAGGTGGAAACCTAATTCGGGACAAAACCACCACTGATGTCATGTTTGTCTTCAATATTTATTATGAAGAAACCTGCTTACAATCTTGTGCTAGTGCAAACTCATACCAGCACGCAGGCACCCACTTGCAGAAGGCTGCAACCTTCTCTCTTTCTCCAGCTACTACTATAAGGGAGCTCCAACCCCCTGATCTCATTTACCATCCACTCATGGAAGGGAGATTCAACCCCCTAATCTCATTTACCAACCACTTCTAGAAGGGAGCTTCAACCCCCTGATCAGAACACTAGCTTCTACTGGTCGGAATATTCTACTTCCATACTGAAGGCTTCAACCCCCAGAAACACTGTAGACCATGTTTCATCAATTTCACACTGGATCCAACAACTTCCACACAACGCAGCTTGTAGGCCTCTTTTCATCAGATTTTTAGATTGGACCCACTCTACACATTTAAGCTCAAAGAACATACATCAAACTGAAACTTATAACCCCATCAAATTCATTCATTGAATCATGAATCAACCAACCAACCACTGATCTTTAATCATAATTAACTAGCACCATAATCAGTATTCAAACAGCCCATATATGTATGAAGATATCATTGACATATAACAGTAAAACAACAAAACAGATTAGACATTTCCTTCCGCATACTTCAGCAAAACCCTAAGTCCCATACGTGTTTTTTCTTAACTGAACCTCAGTATATACGTCCTTTCACAGAAACAAACCTGCATATAGGTCTGCAACTATTTCAGGACTGACCTTATATTCCATATGCACTTTGGTTGAAACTAACCTGTGTATATACGTTCTTTTTCTGAGACGAACCTACGTATATTTCTGCAAACATTACAGGGTTGCGCAACTCTTCAGAATAGATAAAGAGCTCAAATCTTACCCTTCACTTCAGCAAACATTCACTAGATCACAAATCTAAACATTTCATAAACAGATCTAGAGAATACATTGTTATTTCAGTCAAGAGATCGTATTCATAAGTGCATTATTATTTTAGATCTATCAATAAACTATAGCCCATTCCATGCAGATATACTTTATAGTGAAGTATTCATTCAATACGGAGACATATGCACACACTAATGCATTATGATATTCTTCTTCTTATATAGTTTTAGCCTTTACCAATACCATGAGCCAAACCCACACAACTTCTGATGGTATTGTTGGATAGAATCAAATAGAAAATACAATGCTCAATATTGTGGGCTAGTACCATAGTAATGCCCCTTGGTATCATAATTTTAGAGTGCAAAAGGCATATGCGACTTTGCTTCTTCTTACTCGCGTGTTTAAGTGATTTCTCTTCATCAAAATAGTGTATATACTAATTCTGATGTATACACAGGTTGCCTTCATAAAAGTAGTGTATACATTGCCTCCATACATGGGTCTCCCTCATCAAACCCGCGTATACATTGTGACATATTATATTTATCATTGCTCTGGCACTTACTGGAATTCCTTTCTCTGTCACATCTGAACTGATCTGTAGATACATCATTTTTACATCTTTAACACATAGGTTGCTTATCAAAAGGCAAGTCGTCAGGTAGGTTTCCATCAAGAACAACTTCATCAAGTAGGTTCCCATCAAGGAAAACATATTGCAACATATTTCCAACACCATTCTCACTGCACATCACATTTTTTGGGTTTCACTTGATGATATAATTCGATTTAATGTTCGGGAGTATATTTTATCGCTGCATTTAAAATTCCATTTTACTTAGTCTTCATATTTTATCATTTAGCTTAGGTTAGGTTACATTTAGTTACCTCCACTACATTTTTTTTTCCTTTTCATCTCCCATTCATTTCTTCTTCAGTTTTTTTTTCCACAGAAAAAATCGGTAACCTTTTATTTATAAAAATGAAAAGTTACACATAGCATATGCATTGAAGCATTTTCAGAAGTTGCCCATTGGGCTCATGTGCTTTTGCACACAATGTGACGTAGCGAAGCTACCTTGCATTCAAAAAGAATGAAAGAAAAAGAAAGAGAAAAGGGAAGAAAGAAAGAGGAGAAAAGCGGAAACTTCTAGATATCATGTTTTTCTCCCTTTCTTCTTCTCAACCTTGTGCCATTCTCCTTGAGATGGCTCACAAGTGGCAAGGACAATCTGATTTTCAACATGTTGGGTTCTTGTGTCCTTGTCCGAATCTGATGTTTCTGATGTATGGTGTCTTTTAATTCCTCCGCTGCCTGGGTCCACAACATTCCTATCTGATTGTTTCGTTGGACGGTGTGGATCCATGAGAACAGTCGTGTCCACTGTTTGCACCTCAGGTTCCTGTGTAGGTTGTTTGCTTTCTGATGGAGCTGGTTCCTCTTCTTCTTTTGGCTCATCCTCCTCTGACTCAGGAGGGGGAAACTGCCAACCTTTCCTCTGCTTCCTTTTTGGTTTCTTTTTGCTGTTTGTTTTCTTAACCTCTGGGCATGTATTTTGAAGATGTCCTGTCATCCTGCAATTCCTACATCTGAATGCATTATTCTCGTAATCAAGTGATTGCAACCAGTTTTGTTGCTTATAGATCAGCATGATGTTCTCTGGTAAACCTTTGCTTAGATCCACTTCTACACAGATCCGAGCAAAGGTGAAGATTCTATTTTCTAGCCTTTCCATGTCTGTTTTGATATACCGTCCAAGGTTGTTTCCGATGCTTTCTAAAACCTGTTCGTTCCAGAAGTGAAGAGGCAGGTTGTGAAGTCTCACCCATACTGGTAATCTGGAAACTGTCACGGTGTTGGGGTCAAAATATGGAAACCATGGGGTGATAAACAACCCCGTGGACCCCCAGAACCAAGGCCCCTCTCTGATTATTATATCTCTTTCCTCCGAGGTTTGAAATTTAACAATTAAAAACCCCTTGGAACAGAGGTGTATTTCACATTCCAGAGACCATTGAGTAAAAATCCAGTGAAAAAGGTCCATGGGTTTGGGCCAGAAGCAATTAAAGCGGCATATTAGTGCCTGGGCTTCATATGTCTTTCTGTGCTCCTCTGTTGCTGTACTGTTGATTTTTAGTGCTGGGGTTTGTTCCTGAAGTTCTACTATGTAGGGTCTCGGTGTATTTCTAGCCTGTTCTGGAGGTGAGCCCGCCGCTTTTTTCCCTTGAAGGATGTTTTTGTAGGAGGGGCCTCCATTTGGTTGTTGATGACTGATGGGCGTATTCCTTTTGTCTCCCCCGGTAGATCTTGGGATGCTCTAAACCGCACCCCCTCGCAGACGCAAGTTTAGGGTAATGGTCATCTCCGGTTTAATGGAGTAGTCCTTTAAGAGCCTGCAGTCCTGGAGGGAGCGGTGCCCATTGACCAAGCATTAGATCGGTACAGGATACCCCATCAATCCCCATATTTTATGCTTGATTTGTAGGATAGAGGAGTCATCGTTTACCCAGACTATGTGAGAGTTACCCACAGGAGGTCTAATAAAAATTTGAAAAGGAGAAGAGTACGGCAGGATCTGGTTCTTACCTATTGCTGGAGTAGGGAGCACTTCCTGTTTATGCTGATCCCTCCTTTCTGCCTCTTCATTCTTCTTATTTAGCATTTGGGTCTGCATAACAGGCTTGGGTACCTCTGCTCTTGCCACATGCAAAGGAAAGGGCGGACGAACCAAAAAGAAATCCCTGTCGATATCGGTCAGGAGGATTTTGAGGGGCGGGGATCCCAGATCAGAGAACACCCTGCCTCCAAGAACTCTGAGCCACAGGGACCCTTGCACTCCAAAGCCATGTGCATCGGCCGGTCTAGTCCTTGACGGCCATATCTCTTTGCCTATCATGGGAAAGCCATGGGACAAAACTATGGCAGAACGATGTGGAAGGGTTTTGTCGATAGTCACTGTAAAGTTAAAACGATCCAGTCGCAACTCATTGATGGGTCTCCAATCGCCTAGATCTAACCAATTGATCAGATCAAAAGCAGGCCGAGACCCTGTGGCACATGCTTGGTGTAGGTCGCCCACAAAAATCCTGTGGCCAGAGTTCAAAAATAACACAAAGGAAAACGAATTCACGGTGATGATTTCTTCAGGATCCGATCTATGCTGGGACAAAAACCCAGTACTCCTGGCGATCAAGATCGGGTTGTGGCTGTCTGCGAAGATGCCCAGAGTGGTCGTATTGAGATCCACCCTCAGATCTGTTGAAACAAAGAACCGATCCATTGGAATATTAACCATGCGGCTCATATCTGGCCCCGATCCACCATATCGACTATACAAAGTCCTCTGTGGGAGGATAGACGCCCATTCCGATGATTCTTTCCACCGATATTCTACTGGGGCCTCTCCAGGGGAATAAGCCGCAATTGTTTTTACAAGCTGACTTACCAAACTGAGCGATGCCTCTCCTATGGCAAAGGGAAAATAGATTGCAGATGTAGGCAGATCCTGACCCTGCACAATACTACGATGCCCTTGACCTTCGTTTTCTCCATTCGGCATGAGGGAAAACTGAGCCTCAGCGACTCTGCACAACGAAACCCTGGTCGCCGCTTCCATCTCTTCCCACCCATTTCTTCTTCAGTTTTTCAGGTTTATGTATTTTTTTTAGTTAATAAATGTGTGGAAGCTATTTTTTAGCTTCAATATGATGTGTCTAAACTTTTGGAAAGGTAAATTGTAGAGATTTGTGGGCCTTGGCTAGCATGTTAATTTCCTTCTTTTCTTGGGCCTTTACATCTTTCAATAGTCAATGAAGTCTAGATGGGAAATATGATCCATTCAAATAGAAATACATAAGTATAACCATGATGATAGTACCTATTTAGGATCATCATTTTTAAACTTGGTTTGTTAATTGAAAGGCGTTTTTCTTGTCGATCTGAGCATGTAGTGAAAGGAAAATGGGAATGCCAATAGTGAGTGAATCAATGTTATAGTAGTATATAATTGTCTCTGAAGGAACAACCTCTCTTGATCTTAATAACATGAGATCCCTCTTCCGCCCGAACAAAAATTTTAAGTTCTTAAGAACATTTGAACTCATGAAATAAAATAAAAGGTGAAATAAAACAAAGGCTTGATGCACAGAGAGGTGAATAAATCACATTTTTTTGTAGTAGTTAATAGGATCACTAGAAGCAAAGTGATGCTTATGTTTCGATATTTAATCCTCTAGGATATTGAACATGCCTACTGGTTGCAGAGTAACACCATAGATGAAATCTAAGACTTTTATTATCCTAAAATCTCCATTACTATATTACCCTCTCCTATATTGAAACCATTATGGTTTTGCAAGCTTTGTAATGTGTTTAACTGAGTAAATGGAATAGAGGAAACTATATCTATAATCAGGTTGAATTGGGAGGTCGAGGGAATCTAATAATTGAATAAATACTTCCCAAAGGACTGAGACCATGTGCATAAATGTAAGGCGAAAAAAAAAGAATCTAGAGTTCTCCCAGTGTGTCTGCCTGTGTTTTCACTACGACAACGACCCTCCAAAATGTTTTTCTTATTCCATTTTGGAACCTACATATGTTTCAAGAGATGTCATTTCAATATAAATTGTCTCATATTATTATTTTTTCATTTTTTACTAAGCATTTACCATCGTTTTATCCTTCTTAAGTGTAATTTTTCCACCTAGGTCAAACTTTCATGAGTTTTTTCTTCTCTTACTTAGACGTGCCATGTCATCTTTTTCAATATAGGAAAAGGAATAGCTTTTCTTTGATTTAGTGTTAAATTTATTCACCCAACATGCATACCACAAAAAGTAAAGAAAGCACAATTTTTTATGCTAAATAATGTTCACTTTATAAATCTAGCAATCGCACATTCATTTTCAAAGGAAACCATGCCATCTTGAGCTTGATCATACTTCTATCTCTTAGTGGAGCACACTTCCTTCTCATGGTTGATCTCACCTCTTTTCTGCAAAGAGTGTGCACTCCTTGTCAACATCAAGTGTTCCCTTCTTTATCTCAACTACTCTACACTCCTTTCCTTCAATTGGTGTGCACTCACTATCATCAACACACACATCCTTCCTTCTTTACATGTGGAGAACATTCCCAGAAAATAGGGACCCTTTCTAATTGATTTAACTAACACACTCACTAATTGAAAATTTTTGAACATGAATTGAAGCTATTGTATTTCCTTACATGTAGTTTTTCTTTATATGTAGCTGAATATATTAATCATTCTCACAGTCATTTTTCACTCTAGGCTGAGAAAATTTCTCACCACAAGGACTTTTCCTTAAATTTTAGTGACAAATGTGTGGATTCCTAGTAATTTTTGCAAATGTGTCTCTTTTGTTTTTTTTGTTTTTTCATTTTTAGTGGTGATTTTGTTTTCCTGATTGGAATTTCAATTTTTTTTCACATATGAAGTGACATTTTCATCTGTAATTTCTCATACAAGTGTCATCTTGTTGTTGCAAGAGAAATTTTTATAGACTCTTCAAATTCCATTACCTTTCACCTTATATTAATTATTTATACATAACTTATAAAAAAAATTATCCCTTACCTCTCACTCTCACTATGTTCTTAACTTGTTGCTAACCTTCACTTAACAGTTTTAAGCCTATGTTTGAGCATAGTGCACTTCTATAAAATAGGCACCCTCTATGATTTCAAATTGTTTCCAACTGAGAAAGGTTCCCTTCTAGAGGACATAACACACTTCTAAATCACAAAGAGGCATCTATTCCCATTAAAATTGTGTCATGCACCCTCACTAGGCCTCCCTGGTGCACTTCCCACTTCCTAGTAGTGATGTGATCCCTCCTTTATCACTCTAATTGCGACCTACACCCAATAAATCTATCTCTCAACAAAGTGCATGGAAGAATTCTAAGCTTCACTAGATCCTTTTATCTCCACTATGATCCTGACTTGTGCCCTCTCCCTTAACTTGCCATAGTGAAAATTTCTGGTAGCTAGTAAATCCACCCAATCTCACTTTTCATAGGCTTGTGCTCCCAGCTTGCCTAGATATTTCCTTAATCATTTTCTTTTTAATAATTTGGATGTCATAGCTATGGGATTTATAAAAACTATTTTTTGTTCACCATGAGTGAATTTCCACTTAGAGGTGCTACATATATAGGATATATCACTCTCTTATGATATGCTAAGATAATGCCTCCTACCACTCGACAAACTACATAAATAGAAAATTCAAATAATACTACTGAGGAGTTAGTTGAATACACAAATCCAACCATCCATATCCTATTAGACACACAATGTTTCATTGATAAATATTTGAAAATATGATGGGAATATATCGATGATTCTCTCATGCAAAAGGAATTCTCGAAAAAATTGAAAGACAAGGAAGTGTACATAAATATAAAAAGGTCTAGAATACATAGAGCAAAATTCATATTCCCAGTGCTACCTTGTGAAAAAGTTATCGAACGGAAATTTTTACATATGTTTAGAAAGAACCTACTTCTCAATAGTTAAAGAAGGAATGAGATCGCCACCTACCATATCCATGACATATATTCCTATTACAAGATCATAAATCTCAAGGATTATTTGAATACTCAGTTCTATTCGACTTGGGAAATCTTGAGTAACAAGGAATTGCTCAAGTCTTGGTGGAAAGAGCATACACTATTCTATGAGAAATGAAGTGCAGTCTACAGTATTAAATCTTTGAGAAAGGTTTACCAGTATCTCATGGTGATGTGTTTCCAACGACATGGGAATAAGAGTGCATAATAATTTGAGGAGAGTTGGTTTTATCTTCTTAACCAAGTTATTTCTAGAGTCAAAGTCTTCAACTTGGTCGAAATCCTCTCCCATGAATTCCAACTTAATATAAATTAAGAAAACCTTACAATCCAAACAAGCTCAAGAGTTTTCCATGTTAACTTATCTGTTGGATGGAATCTACGCTTGTTATGAGTTCACAGGCATGAAATGGAACTGAACCCCTCATGAGAAATTACATGTCTACTTCCATTGTATATTATTGTCGGAAGTTATTTTCTGAGGAATATATGTGAAGAGGGTTGAGCACTTCGTTTCAATATTATACAATATGATATTTGAGATAGAACCTCCTTGCATGACATATCAGGTGAAGGAGTAACTCAATGATACTTCATATTTGTTCCCTTCACCATAGGGCACATACATTAGAGTATTCAGATGTGAAAGTGACCCTCACCTTATGATGAAGTATGTGGCCAGTAAGGTGGTATTGTAAGAAGTTGCCTATCAGCTGAACAATGGTTTGTCTACAAAGATATGAAGGTTTAAAAGGTCTCCTTGTCCCTCTTTTCCTTTATGGATTGGAATTTATGAGCTTAAGAGCCTTAAGGTGGTTGAAGCTGAAATTGAAGCGCTCAAACTTCTTCATTTTGGAGAATTAAATTTTCATAGATATGATTCCATGAATTTTTGTAGGAAAAATTGTACTAAGATACACTATACCTCATTATATGTACCTATTACTATTCTAGAATATGAAAATATCAATAACTAGGATAATGCATTGAGGAAACGTTGGCGAGGAGATGAGGCAGGAACCTCCCATGTTACTTAGGTACAAAATGTACATACAAAGGAGATTCAGTGGGAAGTAACTTCCCAAGCGAACATTGTATCTCCCATAAAGAGGCTAAAGCATGATCCCTTTATCACCAAATTGAGTCATGTTGGGATGTTGCAATGGTCAATTTGGAGTAACTATTTCAAACCAGCTTTTGAATGAATATTAGCCTCTTCAGCCTGAGAGGGCTCTCTCAACTTATCAAAGGATTTACAATGAAAACTCTACTAGATGGCTAACTCTATGATTGTAACTTGATGGTGATTGATTGCATGTGGAAAATGTAGAAGATTTGCTAGCATTGGGCTTATGGATTCAGCTCTAGGGAACTCAATGAAAATGGCTCTCCTTGTGGAAGCTAAGGCATGTAGATATTTAAATCAAAGGAAAACACACACATAATTTACTCAATAGATAAATTTTAGACATGAATTCTGAGTAATCAAAATTAAGATATTGCAAGCAGGATATTGAAAAAGATATACAATAGTTTAATTCTTGAAGGAAGTCAGAGCATGAGAAGCACGAATTCTGAGTAATCAAACATTAATATATTTAAATAAAAGTAGCAAGACACATAGGAGAAGGTTCATGAAAACATCAAATGAATCTCAGGGGAAGGAGAAAGCCGACAACCAATGCCTATTACTGATAAGAACAATTTACAATAGTAGTAGTCACAAGTAACATCTTCCAACACTAACAGCTTAATTAGACCATGATGAAAAAGAGATGTCTCATTTCCCTTAGTCTTAATTTGAACCTTATCTGACATTTTCCCTAGACTTATCTATAAATAAAAGGCAAGTAAAGTGACCTCTTGCCTTCAAAATGAAGAAGAAATCTGAGATGGTATGAGTAGACCATGTGAAATCTTTGTTCATAGTTAAAGTATTTTTGAATTATCATCAACAGTTTTTCATAATTCTCCTTCTTGAAACTCCCAGGGATAACGTTTGTCATATCAACTTCACTGTGTTCTTTCTTGATAAACTCTTTGCAATACTACATTGTGACTTTGATACCTTTAAACCATTGTTCACCACCTCTAGGGATTCGTGTAGCTGATGATATGCTCTCTGGTGTAACTGTAAGGTTCAAAATTCCAACCTTTTATGTTGTTCATGTGAAGCTGGTGGAAAAATCCTTAGAAACTTGTAAATGAAAGCCCTACGACCTCTGGCAGAATTGCAGGTAGATAGTCCTTTTGAAAACCTCCATAGTAGTGGGGTATTCATTGAGTAATTTCATATCCATGGGCTCATACCTGTGAAAATGGCCACCTTTATTCATTTTCTTTCTTGCAGCCATTGCTAATTTATAGTCTTCACTGCCTCGCTTGTTGATGACACCTATAGAATTCTAATTTTGACAACTACCTGCTTGGCTCAATGAAGAATCTCTCTAGGGATCGAATCACATGCAAGGTAAACCACAATATGACAAAATTCTAATTGAGGTTAGGTTTAATAGTTTAACTAACAAGTCAAGCTTCAATCATAACACATGCAAGAAAAAAGGGTAATGATGACATCAAACAGGACTATGTACATTTGAATTTTACCATAACAAGCTTGAATGACCTCCACCTTTACTGCTCTAATCAAAAAATGACACCTCATACAAATATGACAAACCATGTTAGAAAACGAATTTTTGGAACAAAAATAGTTAGACTTGTGACAGACTCGCTACAAAACTGTTAGGCAATTTCATAGCGAAATCTGTTGTTTTCGTGTGTAAAACGCTACGAAAATATGAAAAACTGATAGATGTGCACTTTTAAGTTTGGATGCATGGGGAATGATAACTAACATGATATGGGACTGATTTGACTGAAATGGCTTAAATGGGGGTGAGCATAAAACTTAGGATAGGCTTAAAAAATGCAAAAAAATTCCTATACCACATAAAAATGGCTTAGGAGACCTTATCCATTTGGTGAGTGACCTGTATGACCCTATCAAGAAATGTTTCACAACTTAATGAGTGATAAAATATCCAATGACAGAAGTAGTAAAACAATAAAGGTTGATCCAATGTGAAAAGGTGTGATTGAGGTAGAGTAACAAAGGAAATAAAGGGAGGAGGAGAAGAGAATTTTAGAAGAATATAAGTAGCTAGATGAAGAATGCAAAATAGAGGAGGAGTGCTTATAAAACAAAGAATAATAAAAGAAGAAAAAATATGATTTTCCAAAGGCAATAAAAGTAGATGAGCTATAAATAAAAAAACAAGAGGAACTTTTACAACAACAAAAAGAATATGAGGAAAGAATAATAGTGGAGGAAGAGGAACAATAGAAGTGGTTGCAAGAAGAGAAAATGAATAGAAAGCAGGATGAAGAAGACACATTCAAAATGGAGGAATAAATAATGACATGTGATATGGAAGAAAATATAAAGTAGGAGGTTTACATTGAACCAATTGCAGATGACCCCAACACTTAGCCAAAACATATTATCACTGGTGGCCATCTCCCATTCAGTGAAATGAGAATTGTTCCCCCAACTGAAAATAGGGTTATGGATGCATCTAGATTTAATTCGACCAACTAAAGAAAATTATTTTGTTGGCAATATGATGCAATGTGTTGTCCTTGATGGCAACCTACTTGATGAAGTTGTCCTTAATGGAAACTGACTTTATGAGTTGTCTTTGGATAGCAACCTTTTTTTTAATGATGTAAATCCGATGTATTTGCAGAGCAGCTCAGAAGTAACAAAGAAATAAATTCCAGTAAGTGCCAGAGTAATGATGAATAAGATATGTCACAAATCATACGCGGGTTTGTAAATACAAAGTAGCGTATGTACGCGTAAAAGTACGTACCAAGTAACATATGCTTATTTGTGCTCTAAATTTATAAAACCAGGGGACATGACCATGGTATTGGCCCACAGTATTGAGCACTGGATTATCTATTTGATCCCATCCAAGAATACCATCAGCGGTTGAGTGGTTTTGACTCATGGTATTGGTAAAAGGCTAAAGCTATATAAGGAGAAGAGGATCATAGTGCTAAGTGTGCATGTGTAAGGGTTGTTGACAAATAAATTTCTCTAAGGAATATATATATGGATGAACTCTATTCTTAATTGATAGATCTGAATCTATGATGCACCCATGGATATAATAATGGTTCAAGATCTCTGGATCTGATGATGATGAATCTCTAGAATGACCGACTAAAGTAATGATGAAGAACTAGCGCAAGTCTGCTGAAGAAAATAAATAAATCTGGGTAATTTTATAGATCAGGTATATTCTGCAAAGTCTACCATTTACAGATCTATACGCTAGTTTGTCTTGGTAAAAGCGCGTGTATACGCGGGTTCTCTTAATAAAAAGTGCGTATGGAAGTTAGGGTTTCTAAAGCTTATTTACAGATATTACTTCTCTGATTTCTGTTTTCTCTCTGCTGTCAGTCAATGAAGTCTTCTTGAAGTTCTGGGTTGATTGAATATGGAGTATGCTGTTGATTTGATAATGAACAAATCTAATCATTGATTGAGAAAAAATGATGAAGGATGAGTGACTATCTAAATAGTTCTGCATTGCTGATAGATTGTCTGAATTGAAAGTTTCAGATCTGAATATGAGTCTAAACAGATTCCGAAAGAAAGCATATGCTAGTTGGTAAAAGGAAAAGCGAGTGTACAGGTGGAATTGATAAATAAAAGTCGCGTATTAATTTAGAATATAAAAATGAGTATGCACTGAAGCATACGCAGGTTGGTATACAGAAAAGAGCGTATGTACGTGGGTTCAGTAAATAAAAACAACGTATGGTATCTGAATTAATGGTTGTTCAAGGTTGAATGTGTATCTGATTTTCTACCCTGAAGTCTGGGTTATTTTTGATATTCTGGTTGCAATGGTATTGTTGTTCTGATTGAAGTTTTGGGTAAAGTATGGTTGTTGATGTTAAGGGGTTGTCTTGAAGCTGTTTGGATCCAGTATGAAAATTGATGAAACATGGTCCGCAGTGGTGCTAAGGGTCGAAGCCTTCAGCAGGGGGTAGTAGATCCCTTCCAGGAGAGGCTGGTAAATGAGATCAGGGGGTTGGATCTCCCTTCCAGTAGTGGCTGGAGAATGAGAGAAGGTTGTAGCCTTCTGCAGGTGGGTGCCTACGTGCTGGTATGAGTCTGCGCCCGTACAAAATTGTAAGAAGTTTTCTTTATAATAAATATTGAAGACAGAGACAACAACAGTGGTGGTTTTCTCCCAAATTGGGTTTCCACCTTAAATACTGGTGTTCATGTGTGTTGCTTATGTGTGATGGTTTATTCTATTATTACTGCACATGCTTACTGGTTACTAAACATTTGATGAATGAATGATGCAATGATCTAAGTAAAGAATTAATTGCATAATAAGATCTATGGACATACGCAAGTTTTCTTAAGGATATCCATGTGTATATGCGAGTTGGGTTCAGTAAATTAGCGTATGGTTTTAAGAAAAAGAAAAAGTAAAAAATCTTACCACTTCTAAATACTGATTCACCCCCCCCCCCCCCCCCCTCTCAGTATTTTTCCCAGCAATTGGTATCAGAGGAGGTCCTTCTGAAAAAGCTTAGCCACTAGAAGGAAGATCAAACAAGATCAGCAATCAAGATGGAACAACATCTATCAAGCATCCGCTCTTCAACGGAAAAAAATTAATCTCCTGGAAAACGAGGATGACATCCTATCTTCAGTCTCTGGGAGCAGATGTATGGGCTATTTTTGAAGGAGGATATCAATATCCAGCCGCAGTACCAACAGATCCAATGGAAAGAAAGAATTATGAAACAAATTCAAAGGCAGTCAATGCTCTATTGGGAAGTCTAACTAAATCATAATTTGTCAAAGTCATGCAGTTGGATACATCAAAGGCAATATGGGACAAAATCATTCTAAGTTATGAAGGTGATGCAAAGGTAAAAAGTGCTAAACTCCAAACTCTCAGAATACAATATGAGAATCTAAAAATGCATAATGAGGAGAGCATTGCCAATTTATTTTTATGTCTTGATGATATTGTAAATCATATGAGAAATCTGGGAGAAACAATAACCGAACCTACTTTGGCTGAGAAATTTTTAAGATCTCTAACGGCAAAATTTGAGTCAAAAGTTTTTGCTCTTGAAGAAAAGCAGGATCTTCAAAACCTTACTATGGTGCAACTTCATGGCATACTAACTGCATGTGAAATGAGAAGAGGAGGACCATCTAAAGTCAAAGAATCTGTTTTTAGAGCTTCTACAAAAGGGAAAGAAGTACAAGAAACAGAAGGATCAGGGTATATCTCAGAAGAAGATGAGGTAAATTTTGTAAAGAAACTCCAACTTAGCACAGGACAGTTCAAAGGTAAGCTTCCTTTCAAATGTTTTTCTTGTGGAAGAGTTGGTCATTATGCTTCTAAGTGTCCTCATAAAGAAACACATGAAAAAGGGAAGGAAGTAGCAAGAAGGAATAAGAATCGGTTTAGCACTAGAAAAGGTTACTATACTCATGAAGACAGTGATGGGTTATCTGACAGTGAGGAAGAATATGAACAAGATCTTAGACTTATCATGGCATTTGAAAAAGAATCTAGAGAAGAAAAAGATACTTTTATGGATTCTTTAGAGGACAATGATTTTCTTGATGAACTCAATCAACTCAAAATATGCTTAGAAGAAAGTAAAATATCCATAGAAACACTGAAAAATCAAGTTGAAGAAAAGGAGAAACACAATGAGAAGCTAGAATGTGAAGTAGTAAGTCTAAGAAAAGAAATTGATAAAATAAAGACTTTGAATCTTAGATTTGCTAAAGGATCTGAAAACTTAGATGAGATTATCAAGGTATAACGTTCTCCTTTTATAAAGACAGGTCTTGGATATATCAGAGAATCTTCTCATACTTCAGCACCAAATCATCTAAAAGCAGCTACAACCAGTATACAACATTCTGCCACTCAGCAAGGGAATAAAGAATATTCACAGGTAAAGCATGACCATGTCAATTCAAAGAACACTAACAAGAATACCTTTCAAAGAAACACCAACCAACAGGTAAATTCAAGTAGAAGATTTCATGATCGCAAGAATTTCTTCTTAAATGGACAATGTTTCTCATGTCACAATTTTGGTCATAAATCTATTCAATGTGTTGCATATAAAACCATCATGACAAGAGAAGCAAGAAAGAAAATGATTGATATTGGAACAAATAAGAATACCTATAACAACTTTTCTCCTCTTCAAAATGAAGTTGAATGTGCTTATTGCAATAAGTTTGGCCATGAAGGATCTGAATGCAGGAGCAAAGTCCAGCCAAAAGAGCATTTTCCTTCAAGCTCCAAAGTGTGGAAAAAGAAGGAATTACAGGTCAAAAATTGTGGCATAGCTTTATTTGCAGAAGGTGAAGAAAATCAATGGTACATTGATAGTGGATGATCAAAACACATGATAGGTGACAAAAACAAACTTCTTGCATATAGTGCTCTAGAAAAATAAAAGAATGTTACATTTGGAAATGATACTCCTGCTGTCATTAAGGGAAAAGGGTCTGTTTTTCTAAAAGAAAAGGTGAAAGCTAATAATTTCATGTATGTGGATGGATTAAAGCATAACCTGTTAAGTGTAAGTCAAATGTGTGATCAAGGGACTGAAGTTGTCTTTAGTTTAAAAGAATGTGTGGTACGTGATCTGGATACAGGTAAAACAATTATAAAAGGAAACAGAACTCCAAGCAACATGTATGTATTGAAGAACTGCAAAGAACAATGTTGCTTGAGTAAATCTTCAGAAAACTGGCTATGGCGTAGAAGGTTGGGGCATCTGAGCTTCTCTCAAATCAACAAATCAAGCAGACTTAAAGCTGTTCGTGATCTTCCCAATATTACTCTACCTGAAAATATCATATGCAAATCTTGCCAATTTGGTAAGCAAACCAGAGTGAAATTTAATGCTAAGGAAGGATCATCAAGTAAGCCTCCTGAACTCATTCATACTGACATATGTGGACCTGTGAGGAAAAAGTCACCGCGTGGTGAAAAATACTATATCTTATTTATTGATAATTTCTCTAAAATGTGTTGGATTGGGTTGATTAAACACAAAGATGAAGCATTTGAGAAATTTCAGATCTTCAAAGCACTGGTTGAAAATGAATTAGATCTAAAAATCAAGTGTCTTAGATCTGATCAAGGAGGAGAATATACATCAGATGAATTTCTTGAATTTTGTGAACAACATGGCATAAAAAGACAATTTTCTATAGTTGGCACTCCACAACAAAATGGCATAGTAGAAAGAATGAATAGAATAGTTCAACAAATGGCTAGAGGTATGCTTGATGATTCCAGAACACCTGACCAATTTGGGGAGAAGCGGCACATACAGCGGTAAATATTCTTAACAAGGCACATGTTCATGTAAATAGTGATAAAACTCCATATGAACTTTGGTATGGTAATCCTCCACTGTGAAGCATTTTAGAGTTTTTGGAAGCAAATGCTTTATAAAAACTAATGATGAAAAACATGGAAAATTTGAACCCGGAGCAGATGAAGGAATACTTCTTGGTTACTCCTCTAGGAGTAGAGCATATAAATGTTACAATAAAAGACTTCAAAAGATTTTTGAATGTATTGATGTTGTTATTGATGAGTCTCCTGCAGCTCCAAAAGAAGAAAAACAAACAACAGATGAAGACGATGATAACATATATCCTTCTACATCAAATAGAAATGATATAGATAGTGAACCCAATGAAGAACCGGAAGATGATTTATCTAAAAAAGCTCCATCCAGATATGTTCAAAAGAATCATCCAAAATCTCAAATTTTGGGAGAAAAGGGATCAGGTGTACAAACAAGAAGGACTCTTGTGGGATCTTCTAGCTATCTGGCATTTCTATCCACTATTGAACCACACAATGTAAATCAAGCTAGTAAATATGAATGGTGGATTCAAGCCATGAATGAAGAGCTTAATCAAATTGAAAAGAATCACATTTGGGAATTAGTACCAAGACCTCATGACAAAAATGTCATTGGAACTAAATGGATATTCAAAAACAAGTTAAATGAGAATGGGGATGTTATAAGAAATAAAGCTAGACTTGTTCGCAAGGGGTATGCTCAACAAGAAGGTATAGACTTTGAAGAAACTTTTGCTCCTGCAGCTAGACTTGAAGCCATAAGAATGTTTCTTGCTTTTTCAAGCTTCCAACAAATCAAAGTTTATCAAATGGATGTTAAATCTGCTTTTCTCAATGGTGATCTAGAAGAAGAAGTTTATATAGAACAACCAGAAGGATTCATTTTGGGAAATGATCAAAAACTTGTTTGTAGACTTAAAAAGGCTCTATATGGTCTCAAACAAGCTCCAAGGGCATGGTATTATCGTCTTGACAAATATCTTCATCAACAAGGATTTTCAAAGGGGTCTGCTGATAGAAACTTATACACAAAAACTGAAAATGATAAACTATTGATTGTGGTTGTATATGTTGATGATATCATTTTTGGAAGTAATGAAGAGTCGATGAGTTAAAAATTTTCTTCTATTATGCAGCAAGAATTTGAAATGTCTTTACTTGGGGAACTAACATTCTTTCTTGGCTTGCAAGTGCAACAAGCAACAGATGGCATATTATTATCACAAGCAAAATATCTTAAGAAAATTCTGAAGAAGTATGGCATGGAAGAGTGCAAACCTATTGGGCTGGAAATGTTGATGATTGGAAAAGCACTAGTGGTGGTGCATTCTATATGGGGCCCCGGTTAGTATCTTGGTTTAGCAAGAAGCAAAGTTCTATTGCCTTATCTACAGCAGAAGTAGAATATGTGGCTGCTGCATCATGTTGCACTCAACTTCTTTGGATGATGCAAACCTTACAAGACCTTCAAATCAAATGTTCACCTCCTATCTCCATTATGTGTGATAATACAAGTGCCATCAGTATCTCAAAGAATCCTGTTATGCATTCCAAGACCAAGCACATTCCTATCAAGTATCACTTCTTACGTGAACAAGTGCTTGAACAAAAGGTGAAGTTGGAGTATGTTCCCTCCAAAGAACAAGTTGCTGATATATTTACCAAACCTTTACCCGGGGAAACGTTCGAATATATCAGACAGAAGCTGGGAGTAGTCTCTGCCATGCAGAAGATAAGATCTACTTAAATACAGAAGATTAACTTGGATACGCGGATTTCCTGAAGGACAGTCACGTATATACGTGCGTTTATACATAGAAAACCACGTATGGGTGTTTGCTGACAAATTTTTTTTGGGTCAGCATTTTTTAGCACAACTATGGTGCTATTGGGTATCTCTAGTGATGTTTCAGCTCTCATATTTCTATTTCATTCTCTGATATTTGATGAAGATTCCTTGATGATTTGCTGTTGAAAGTGTTCAGGATGCACAAGCTAAGGGGGAGCTTTAGTCATATCGAAAGGATGCATTGTTTGCATTCTAATTATTTGCTATGGTCTGATCTCATGCTTGAGATTCTTTGGTCTTGATTGTATAAGTTATTTCTATAACTTGATGAAAAGGTCATGTTAAGACCTATGATGTAAAATTGTAATATTCAGTCATTTAAGGGCTTGTTCAAATTTGTAAACCCACTTGGTTGGATACTTGAGTCACATATGTAAATCCACTTGGTTGGATCATTGATGTCAGTATGATTCCTTGGTGATAGGAAAGGTCATAGAGTCATGTACTTCATTGAAAAATATGTTTGAAGATTCGGCGTGAACTCAGGGGGAGCATGGTAACTTCAGTGCACATCAGATCTATAGAGCTCTTCTTTCTACAAGAGAAGAAAAACTTTTTTTGGTTTTTATCTACCCTTTTTCCTTTGATGTCAAAGGGGGAGAGTATCATGGTGTTTGAATAATGGTTATAATATATCTGTTGTGGTGATAAAACACCATCATGGTTGCCATCAAGTCCAAAGGGGGAGATTGTTGGCAATATGATTCAATTTGTTGTCCTTGATGGCAACCTACTTGATGAAGTTGTCCTTGATGGAAACTGACTTGATGAGTTGTCTTTAGATAGCAACCTTTTTGTTAATGATGTAAATTTGATGTATCTACAGAGCAGTTCAGAAGTAACAAAGAAATAAATTCTAGTAAGTGCTAGAGTAATGATGAATAAGATATGTCACAAAGCATACACGGGTTTGTAAAGGAAAAGTAGTGTTTGTACACGTAAAAGTACGTACCAAGTAGCGTATGCCTATTTGCGCTCTAAATTTATAAAACCTGGGGACATGAGCATGGTATTGGCCCACATTATTGAGCGTTGGATTATCTATTTGATCCCACCCAGGAATACCATCAACGGTTGAGTGGTTTTTACTCATAGTACTGGTAAAAGGCTAAAACTATATAAGGAGAAGAGGATCATAGTGCTAAGTGTGCATGTGTAAGGGTTGTTGATGAATAAATTTCTCTAAGGAATATCTATATGGATGAACTCTGTTCTTAATTGATAGATTTGAATCTATGATGCACCCATGGATATAATGATGGTTCAATATCTCTGGATCTGATGATCATGAATCTCTAGAATGACCGACTAAAGGAATGATGAAGAACTAGTGCAAGTTTGCTGAAGAAAATAAATAAATCTGGGTAAGTTTATAGATCTGGTATATTCTGCAAAGTCTATCATTTACAGATCTATACGCTAGTTTGTCTTTGTAAAAGCGCATGTATACGTGGGTTCTCTTAATAAAAAGCGCGTATGGAAGTTAGGGGTTCTAAAGCTTATTTACATATATTACTTCTGTGTTTTTTGTTTTCTCTCTTCTGTCAGTCAATGAACTCTTCTTGAAGTTATGGGTTGATTGAATATGGAGTATGCTGTTGATTTGATAATGAACAAATCTAATCACTGATTGAGAAAACATGATGAAGGATGAGTGACTATCTAAAAAGTTATGCATTGCTAATAGATTTTCTGAATTGAAAGTTTCAGATCTGAATATGAGTCTAAACAGATTCTGAAAGAAAGCATACGCTAGTTGGTAAAAGGAAAACTGCGTGTATACGCGGAATCGATAAAGAAAATTCACGTATTAATTCATAATATAAAAATTAGTATGCACTGAAGCATACGCAGGTTGGTATGCATAAAAGAGCGTATGTACGCAGGTTCAGTAAATAAAAACAGTGTATGGTATTTGAATTAATGGTTGTTCAAGGTTGAATGTGTATGTGATTATCTACTCTGAAGTCTGGGTTATTTCTGATATTCTGGTTGGAGTGGTATTGTTGTTTTGATTGAAGTTTTGGGTAAAGTGCGGTTGTTGATGTTAAGGGGTTGTATTGAAGTTGTTTGGATCCAGTATGAAAATTGATGAAACGTGGTCCGTAGTGGTGCTGAGGGTCGAAGCCTTCAGCAGGGGGTAGTAGCTACCTTCCAGGAGAGGCTGGTAAACGAGATTAGGGGGTTGGAGCTCCCTTCCAGTAGTGGCAGGAGAACAAGAGAAGGTTGCATCCTTCTGCAGGTGCGTGCCTGCGTGTTGGTATGAGTCTGCGCCAGTACAAAATTGTAAGAAGTTTTCTTTATAATAAATATTGAAGACAAAGATGACAGCAATGGTGGTTTTCTCCCGAATTGGGTTTCCACCTTAAATATTGGTGTTCATGTGTGTTGCTTATGTGTGATGGTTTATTCTATTATTACTGCACATGCTTACTACTTACTAAACATCTGATGAATGAATGGTGCAATGATCTAAGTAAAGAATTAAATGCATAATAATATCTCTAGACATATGAAAGTTTTCTTAAGGATATCCGCATGTATACGCGAGTTGGGTTCAGTAGAGTAGTGTATGGTTTTAAGAGAAAGAAAAAGTAAAAAAATTTCAGTCAGCTCTAAATACTGATTCACCCCCCCCTCTCAGTATTTTTCCCAACATATTTTACAAGATAGGAAAAGGTAATTTCCCAATGGTTTTATCCATCTAGTCTCCACACCCATAGAAAAGGTGATAATATCCAATACTAGAAGTAATCCCTAAGAAATCTTGGTAGCAAATGTGGCATTTGCAACATCAACACAAGACAATACAAAATATCTTATGAGTGAAAATACACAATTGCTAAAAGAGCTTGTTGCCGCAAAATAGTAGGTTGATCATCTTTCCACTGATAATAAATAATTGTATAATACTAGTATTAGAATGGCAGAGATACAGTTATCCAGATTTGAAGAATATAAGTCAATGGAAGACACCATGAAATATTTATACAATGAAATGATTCTATTCCAAGAAATAATGGAGCCTTTGGTCAAAATTCTGAAGAAATCTCAAGCGATCCAGAAGGTTCTAAAGGTTACAAGAAAATATGTAAATTTGATGGAGGCTTGGGGCATCAAGTATCTTAAAATTCCTGAGTAGTTGGTCAAGAAAGACATATTGGATCTTGAGGTGGACACAAGATAGTTAATACTACATTCTCATAACTACACCCACCTTAGTGAACAAGATATGAACACCATAGTTTCTTATGTTTGACTGCATAGTGGTTTAGAGTTCGTAGCACATAAACATAAAATACCGTTTGTGGGTTCACTTGGAAAAATAAGGGGTAAGGACGTCATCATGCATGATATAGACTGTTTTATTGAACAAATAACGAAATAAATATATTAGTAAGACTTGGAGGTCACAAAGAATGTTATTCTAAAATATTAAATTGGGTCATCCAAATTTCACATGAAGTTGTCCTAATTGTGGAATAGTATAAAGTTAAACTCCAAATACATATTACCAGCTTCATTGGAGGTGAAGATGTGATATGTTGCAGATATCGCAATTAGAGTTAAAGTTATTGCAATAGTGTTCAAATCATGTCACTCCTACTTTACAAATGAACTCCATTCTCAATTCATTGATTTGTCTTTTCCTCCTACATGATAATGTTTTTGTCTTATTATATTATTCTATTATACAGTGACCATTTTGATGTAATTTATCTTTTAGGAATAATAATTTCAATGTAAAAGAAGTCCAAGAGACACATGTTGAATATGAAGATTCACGTAGAAGTCCATAGTTTGTAGATTTCAAAGAGTCATGTGGAAGATCAAAGTTCATTATCATTTGTTATAGATAAGCCCTCATGACTGAAGCAAAGGACTTGGAATTTTAGAGATTTGGCCTGGGATTCTCTAGTTGTGCATAGGGGAGAATATCATTCTTTTGGATAATAAAGTGGTAGTTTCATGTTCCACTATTGGAGTTAGTGTTTCATCAATGTAGTAATGTACTTGGATCTTTCATTAATTATCAAAATATCTTGCAACCAACACTCTTTCATGCATGTATCGTAAATGTTGAAATATTATTTTATATATGTTTGCGGTATATTTTTATGTTATCCATACTAAAAGAATGAAGTATTTCATTTCATTAGATATTAATATTTTTGAATGGGTTTTGTTATGTTTGTACATGATCGTTGTTATCTTGTGAACTAATTTGCAAGTTAATCGATGATTCTTTCATTTTTTCTCTTGTGTGTCCCTCTTAGGATATTACTAATACTTTTGTATTACGGGATCATCTCTTATTCCATTTGTTAGTATGAATCTTAATTACAAGTGTACGAAAAAAGACCACTTTATCTGCGCATAACAAACATCCCTAACAGCAAAGATGGCTTCCAATATCCCTAGATCTGCAGTTAGGTGATCTAGATAAATGCTCTAAAAAATTATATCTATGCATTAGAAGACATTAAGCAGTAGAAAAAATGAGATTTACTCCATGAATACAATAGAAAAGACAAGAATATGTTGAATGAAATGTTTATTAATGGCACATGGGAAGAAAACACAAGAGGGTGTTCCATGTTCTCCTCAATGGGATGGGTTCTTGTAAGTCCTCATCACTTCAGATCTAAAATTCCTCTCTCTTGATGGTGTAGAAAACCCAGAAAAAAATGGTACCAAAATATGACTATGATGATGGATCAATAGTCAGACCAAAAGTATAGATCTAGAGTGATCTTTAGGCAACAAAAGGTGATAAATGAATGGGAAAACCCTTATATTTATAACAAAATATTGAGTTAGTCTAGATATTGGTGCATAATTAAAATATTATTAACCAAATCAAGATCCAACCTTTATGGAATATTTTATTATATTTGTTGGAGGGAACATGAATTTGACTTGGGTCAAATCCCTTTATTTGTAAATAATAAATAAATAAATGATATATTTATCATTTTAAGGATGTGGTTGAGTAATAATCAAATAAATAATGATTTATTTAATTATTTAAGGATTTAGTCATATTTAACAAAGAATATTATTTAAATAAGGTTTAAATAATTATTCTTAGAAAATAATAAGATAAATAATGATTTATCTAATTAATTTCCTTGTTTTGGGTTAAATATAACCAGGAATATTAATTAAATTGTTGTAACACTAATTATTCCATGAGGAAAATCAAACAAATGTATATTTATTTAATATTTCCTCATGGGGTTTCCTGTTTAAACCATAAACAACTTAATAAAGGTGGTTTACTAAGTTATTTCCATAGTGAAAGCAATTTTACTTAGGGTAAAATTGGTCTTACATGGTGTACATGGGTCCATCTAATGATAATAGGTTAGATGACGAAAAAATGGTGTAACAAATTTCCCCCCAGTGTGCAAGCATTAGGAGCTAATTGTATGACCGAAGTACGTTGTAAGAACTCAACCACTAAACATTGAAGGGGAAGTCAAAAAGAGAGAAGTATAAGGTAGACCATAGTGGTGAAAGAACTAGACCCTGAGGAGGTGATACTTACAGGTGCGACAAGTCTCTTCAATGAGTAAGTACCTATGCTATAGGTGGCGGGGGAGGCATACCTATGCCCACTGAGGAAAAGTACAAACAATAAGGCGTCCGATAAACCACAAAACTGGCCAATATAGTACATGCTAGCATAAACATGAGCCAGATAAACAACACGATAATGAATCCCACATACATATTGTGCCTAGGATAACAACAAGGACTTGTACAATAATATCTGAGTACATGAGGTATAAATGCAACCTAGATGTCCCTGAAAATAGGAAAGGGCTCTGAAAATTTGACTGATATATGCAAACAAAAAGGCGCTGCAAGCAGCTAAGGCTGACATCATCAAATGTATGGACTTACATAAAAGGTTGTGATGAAGAGGTCATCAGAGTATGTCAGGGGATACCTGTAGGGCCACCCCCTCATGAGGGCTAAGACATCTCACACACACCCAAGAATCACTAATATCAACTGCTGCATCACTGAACCATCAAGTATACTGATCTCAATCATGCTGAAAGGAGCTGGAGCTGAGAAACAATCAAGTCAAAGGAAAATAAGGAGTCCCTTTTCCTGATTTGAGGCACCAAACAAGAGTGGAAGTTGGAACCAAGGTACACTTACCTCTAGACTTGTCTTCTGGAATGATTGAGCTGATGTCGATAGAAGGAGGTCCGCCATAGGAGAGGGATCCTCAACTAAGGCATGAGAGAAAATAGTAGAGCGACTGACAGACTGACACCAATGATGATGGTGGAATGGGGGGGGTACTGAGTAGGGAACGGACGACTTCCCTCATTGGAGCATAAAGGGCATGGATAACCTGGCAACGACTGACACAATATCATAAGGGATAGGGGACAGCGGGACTGAAGGCCATAACGTGCGACATGAGAGAGGGACCAAGTACTGAAGGATGGATGACTATAACGGGCTTCAAAAGGACTTGGGATAGACTCCATGAATGCGATGATGACTCAACTCGGATGCTCTACACAAGGGTGACTCGATGTTGCTGCCACACATAAAAGGTCCAATGGGGACCATGAAAACATGAGTACAAGATGGTAACTCACGACGAAATTCGACATGAGCGTGGACAAGTATGGGGGCAAAGTGGTGCCCCTCAGTACGAGGGTTGCAAGTGAAGAAATTTGATTTTGAGGAGGGGTGAAGTGATGCTTGTTGGAAAAAATGTGTCCTGATGAAGTATCGAATCACTAAAAACTAATAGATACTTGTTTTAGGGCTATGTGAGTGCTTTCTAATGGTACATACGATTCATCAAACTGAGCTACGGTTTGGCCATAGCAGGCGAAAGAAAAATCAAGGGTTTTCTTTTAATAAGGCATTTTCCCTCCAAATTTACTCATTTGCATGTGGAGCTGTGGTGACTGTAGTGAGGAGAGAAGGCCCTAAATCTTGTGGCAATCGTAGTAGACAAACCGACCATTGGAATTGAGATCCGTCAGTTGCAGGTAAGAGGCCTAATCCTACTCTTTCATTTCAGTGGATTAAAATTTTAGTTTAGGTACCCCGAGCTCATGAACAGGCCAGGTTACACTTTTTGGAGTCTGTTCTATGAGCTGGGTAGCAGGTATTGGGCAGAAAACTGTGATCTGTCTCAAGAAATGACCTGAAAAGTGTAACCTGTCAGAAAAAGTTGGTTTTAATGCTATTTATGGCTGAGATCTGGGATTTTTATAGTTGAAGGGCATAGGTGCCCCCAAGCATGTTGTGGTCATGCCAAAATGTATTTAGAAAAATGGGAATCTAAACACATTTTAATAATGTGGTGTGTCATTTGTTTTCATTATGGTTATGCAGTTTGAGAAAGGGAATGGAGGATAACCAATCTCTTTTGGTACTGCATATATGAATCAAATGGACTTTAAGTTTCCCGGTTGGCATACATGGTGTCACTATCCCAAAGAAAGTATTTGGAGATAATGAACTGGTGCTGTCCTTGAAAGCCCACAGGTTGGTCAACAACAATGTCGAAGGGACTGGGTTGTCGATGTGAGATGAAGGAATGATGAGGGTTATCATCCCTAGAATGATCTGAAGTGATATGGGACTCTAGAGGTTCTTCTAAAAGGGGAAGTATAATGGTACTAGAGTCAACACGACTAGATACACTAGGAGAGTGGTGGAGAATTACTTCTTCTGGTCTATCAAATATGGCTGCCCCCTTACCCAAACATTGGGTGTCAATGTAATGGCCACAAGGTGTATGTGGTTCGAATGCATGGGTTCTATGTAAGGTGGGAAATATAAATTTAGGGTGGTAAATACTTCCATAATGTCGTCATCGTAATAGAAGATGGGGTGACTGGTGGAAGAAAGACCACCTGACGGGGTGAAGCTACTTGAATCATCATCTTGAGAAGAGAGGTTCACATGTGCATCGTCATAAGGGGTGACAGAAGAGTAAGAAGATAAAGCACCTACTGATGTTGAGCCCAGGGTGATTGCTGGAGAGAGGTCAAGAAAAACATCAGGGGAAGTCTCCATGGGAACTTCCACCGAGGGTCTCAATGATGATGATAGGTAAAAAATGGTGGACGAAAGCTCTTCCATCTAGACATTAGGAGGGATAATGTCAATGGGAGCATTCGTTTCTTCTGGTTTTTCCAAAGAAAAGCTTGCAAATAAGGGAGCGGTGGACTCATTGTACCTGGCCTCGAATTGGCGAAATACCACTAGAGAGGTGCAGAAATTCTTAAGGTAGGGACAGAGGTGAGTATAATGGTCATGGAGGTCACATAAAGCACAGTGGTGGTTGGTGTGAATAGTCTTTGGGTTCCCAACTATAGTCGAGGAAGTAACAAAGGTTTCTAAGACTGTAGACTCATGGGACGTGACATTAACCATGGGCTTAAGATGAGGCAACTTCAAACAATTATGGGTGGCATGACCAACAACATCACACAAAGCACACTAGATGCTATGCTTTGGAGGCCGAGGAGGGGTAGCATTTGTTGGGGCAGCCTTGTCTTTTGATGTATTCTTGCGAGCTCTGCCCTTCTTACCCAAATTGGTTGCAACAGGATATGGTTCTTGTTGAGGTGATGGAGGCACTATTGCAGCAGGAGAAGTCGTGGGGACCAATTGAACCAGGATCAAAGAAAGATAAGGTTGGGGTTGACCAGGTGGGGTAGCATCTGGAGGATCAAGGTACCAGATGGGAATCCCAAGGGTCAAGTTAGGAAGAGAGAGGGTGGCCATGACAGGTACCATGTACACTCCTGGGGGAGGAGCTAGGAATAGTATTTGACCAGAGGGGTAATCGCCAGGCGGGATGGCTCCTAATGGTTAAGGCCTGGAGGAACCGTTCTAGGAGGGTGAAGAGGCTCATAGATACCAGTTGAAGCGCCAGGAGGAGGAGGTCCAGAAGGCTGAATTGAAGGGATCGGAGTATGCTACGGAGGGTGAGGAGGCTGCTGACTAGCCGAGGTGGCCGCTTGAGGGCAGCCCGAGATGATTGCATCATGCAAAAATTTGATGAGATGGGATTAGAGACAGGAGGGGGAAGACCAGGGAATGTACCAAGAAATGAGGATTATTTGTAGACTCCGGGTGAGACACTCGTCAAAGGATCGATAGTTTGATTATTGCCCACCGAAGAAATGGTGGACTCAGAGGAGGTATGAGACTTTGGTTCGTAATATGTCAACTGGTCAATGGTGACTATCTTTCCATTATGAGGGAATAACATCTTGCGGTGAACCGTAGATGGGACAACAGACATCGCATAGGTGTAGCTACAACCCAATAGAATGTTGTAATATAAGGGGGCATTTATGACTTATACGTCAACGCAAACAGTCTTCCCCGCAAGAGTAATAGGAAAATTGCGGAATATGCCAATGGGCTGGGAGGCATGGCCATCCCACAGTTGGAGAGCGATCGTGGAAGGAGACAGCTCAGGTGATCTGAGTTGCTTCCAAACCAAAGCTGACATCACACAAGTAGATGCCCCCTCATCAATGATGCAGCGGGAAACATTGGCGTTCCGTATCTTGACTGGGATTTGGAACGCGATGGAAGCATGGAGAGGAGGATGTTCTGACTAGTCAACATAAAATACAATCAATCGATCATCGAAAGGATCTACAATGCCCATGGAAAATAGTAGACATTTTCATTGTGAAGGGCATGATTGGAGGAGTTCCAGCATTTAAATGGCAGTAGGAGATTGCACCAAATCATCTACTATACTATACGAATGGGCAGCTTTGCCAGAAGTAGCATTTTGGCATAGTGGTCCTTTAGGGATCTTGGTATGAACCTCCGCCTCAGGTTGAGGGATCTGCAAGCGACCATTAGGTGTCGAAAGAGGCTCTATAGAGACTAAAGGAGGTGGGAGGATTTTTGTATTGATGGGACTGAGTCTGAAGATTGATGTTTATGGTTAGAGGTTAAGCAGAGTTCATCATGAGAATTTGGTAATCGGAGGTACCAGATGGAAGAGGTTGAGTGGGCGCCTGTCCTTTAGGTGGTTGGGTATCTACAATTCCCTGCTGTCCATGTAGACACAGAATTCTAAGGTAGGGGATTGACATAGGCTCATTCTTCTCCGACATTCTTGGACATGATCGGATAGGTGGGTCGTAGATGATTGACAGAAAGAAGTCAAAATTTCAATACCAGTGTCATAACAAAAGGGAAGATGGAAGTAAGACAGAGAAGCCTGGGCAAGAGTCGCAAAGGTGGTATGAGATAAAGGGGCCTAATCAACATACCACTTAGAAGCTTCATCTGTAAGTGTTCGTTGGAACAACCGAAGACAGACAGAGTCATCGCTAATGGAGTTAGAAGAACACCACATGTGGAAAGATCGAACATGATTTAAAGGATCTTCTCTAGCAAGGCCTTCAAAATTTGGGATGTTAGAAGGGAGCCTTTTCAGCATAGCAGGCCAAATAGCGTCATGGTTTATAGGGTCATTTATCAACTGGTCAAAATCGGGGAGGATGAGGTCTGCCATGAAAGGGAGCAAAGGCACAGCTGGGGTAGTGTCTGTTGTGGTCCCACTAGTGGGATTCCCGGCATGAGGGTCGGGGATACCACCAGCATTAGGTCCTGCACCATACATGGTGAAGGTTTCAGGGGGAAAACCGGAGGCAGAACGAGAAGGAGAACCCAAAGGATCAGAAGAAGAGTCGGTGTGTGGACTCGGTGGAAGACTAACTCGAATTCTACGTGGAGGAGTAAGTCTTCCAACCGGAAACTGAGGATGAAAGCCAAGAAGTCTCTGAGATAAACACCTTGGTGGTGCAATGATGAAGACACAAACATGACACAAAGGAAAAAGAGACCGACAAGGGCAGGGAGGTGCAGGATCAACTGATTACAATGTTGCAACAAGGGCAGAGAGGTGCAGGATTAATTGATTTCAATGTTTTAGGGTCTTTGCTTGATGGTGTTAACCAAACCCTTTTTCACTTGGGGTGTGTGTGTAAAAGTGTGTAAATTTTAATTTTTAAACCCATGAATTTGTAGAGAAAAAAGAAAAAGTGTGTTGTATAGTTGTAAATAAACCTGCAGATGACGGTATATAGGCCTGCAAAAACAGAAAATAAACAGCTAATAATGCAATAATCTAAACCCAGGGAGGCAGGTCTCTCAACAACTATTCTATAGGTGAGTAAAAAACTAATAAAAACACACTAAAAAAGGCAATAGATCTAAGGTCAAGAGGGACAGGGATCTAAAAGACAGGATCTGCTGGAAAGTGGTGCAAAAAACAACAACAAGTCAGAGGAAAAATTGTTGTAAAAGAGGTGGCGAAAGGCTATCTCCTAAAGGGAAATGGAGTGAACCCTAGAGGAAAACCCAAAGAAAGCTAGATGACATGATTTGGATGGATAACAGGCCGATCTGAAGCGATCTGAAGGTGAGGTATCAGATCTGGAAAAAAAGGCTGA
Organism: Pinus albicaulis; assembly: GCA_034641835.2. Taxonomy (NCBI): domain Eukaryota; kingdom Viridiplantae; phylum Streptophyta; class Pinopsida; order Pinales; family Pinaceae; genus Pinus; species Pinus albicaulis. Next base: position 944,953,485 of record CM076572.1, on the reverse strand, counting down.
ACACTGAAATTTCAGACAACCTACAACAACAAAAACTCTTCCATAAAAAGTGGAGGGTACTGAAGCCCTAGGGGGCTAGGTTCCCACTTAGTTGAGAAAAAAAGAAAAAGTACAGGTCCAAAACGAGCAGAGACAGAGGCCAGAAAACCCTGAATAGAGGCTCAGATAGACCTAGAAAACTTTTAGAAAAATCCCTGCAAAAATTACAGGTTGCAGTTTCTGACCTGTTTTCAGCAAAGGTCGCAGTTTTTGGGTTGAAAGGTGAGTCCTGAGGGTCAAAATTGTATTTTTTTGTCCAAAAAGTGTGACCTGCACTTTCGACACTATCAGTGGCAGATTTTAGAAAAAGTTATCGTCTTAGCTGCGGCTGATGTCTGTCACCTGTGCAATAGGTCCGAAAACACACGAAAGTTAGAATTGTTATCGTTTTAGGGTTTTATAGGTTAAAAAAAACATCAAAAAAGAAAAAAAAGGGGCTGAAGAGAAATCCTACGGTTTGAAGCAGCTAGATATGAAAGGATAAAAAAATGACAACGGTCGTAATCATAAACCCATGTGGAGTCGCCACTTGTTAGTATGAATCTTAATTCCAACCGTACGAAAAAAGACCACTTTAGCTGCGCATAACAAACAACCCTAATAACAAAGATGGATGCCAATATTCTTAGATCTGCAGTTAGGTGATCAAGATAAATGCTGCAAAAATCTAGATCTATGCATTAGAAAACATTAAACGGTAGAAAAAACAAGATTTACTCCATGCATCCAATAGAGAAGACAAGAACATGTTGAATGAATTTTATATTAATGGCACCTGGGAGGAAAACACAAGAGGGTGTTCCATGTTCTCCTCAATGGGATGGGTTCTTGTAAGTCCTCAGCACTTCAGATCTAAAATTCCTCTCTCTTTATGGTGTAGAAAACCTAGACAAAAATGGTAGAAAAATATGACTATGATGGTGGATCAATAGTCAGACCAAAAGTATAGATCCAGAGTGATCTTGAGGCAAGAAAAGGTGATAAATGAATGGGGAAACCCTTCTATTTATAACAAAATATTGATTTAGTGTAGAGATTGGTGCATAATTAAAATATTATTAACCAAATCAAGATCCAACTTTTATGGAATATTTTATTATATTTGTTGGAGGGAAAAGGAATTTCACTTGGGTCAAATCCCTTTATTTGTAAATAATAAATAAATAAATGATTCATTTATCATTTTAAGGATGTGGTTGAGTAATAATCAAATAATTAATGATTTATTTAATTATTTAAGGGTGATTTAGTCATATTTAACAAAAAAAATTATTTAAATAAGGTTTAAATAATTATTCTTAGAAAATAATAAGATAAATAATGATTTATCTAATTAATTTCCTTGTTTTGGGTTAAATATAACCAAGATATTAATTAAACTATTGTTTAACTAATTATTCCTTGAGGAAAATCAAACAAATGTATATTTATTTAATATTTCCTCATGGGGTTTCCTGTTTAGACCATAAACAACTTAATAAAGGTGGCTTACTAAGTTATTTTCATAGTGAAAGCAATTTCACTTAGGGTAAAATTGGTCTTATATGGTGTACTTGGGTCCATCTAATGATAATAGGTTAAATGACCAAAAAATGGTGTAACACCATTTTCATGGAAACTTCCCATTTACAATCTACATTCGCTGGCTAGCAAATCTTACACACTTTCTACCCCAAAGATATGTGTCTGATCTCTTGTGTGTGTTTTGCAACCATGGAATACCATTAAAATCACATGAAATTATGGTCGAACCTTATATGTAGATGGGGATCCTACACCAAACAATGTGAGGTCTATTTGGTACTTCACATCGAGGGGACCCCTTGTACATTGGGGGTATCCAACACCATCAAGAGGTAAGCATTGAAATTCCTTGTCATTTATATTTATTTATAGCAAGGATATTGTATACCATTTTGGTCATTCATTATTAAATACATGAATAATACCATTTTTTTTTAACTGTATCTAATGTAAATAGATTTTGTGATTTGGAGTTTAGTTTTTGAACCCAATGTCTCTTGGAAAACCATGTCAAAAAAATCAAGCTTACGTATATTCATAATTTTATAGTAAAAATAAATGCAAATATAGGAATTCTATTTGGGGATAATTAGTTTTGTATATCTAGTATGTTTCTTATTTTCACATATGATTATGGTATTATTTGGATTTTTAATTGGATGAATCACTATAATATATGATGTACTATGACATGATTTGTTATCATTCTCATAAGCTAGGTGTGGTAAGCGAGACTTGAACTTGCACCTCTAGTGTTCCTCTTTTCCATTTCCAACTGATGAGCTATAGAAATGTTGAGATATGGAAGTTTTGGTCACAGTACAAGAAGAAATATAGGGTGCTTTGTGTTTATAGGTCCATTTATTTATGTGAAAGACAATACTAATCCTTTTTAATAAACAATAGTTCCTTCTATACTTTTGTTTCACACGGAAACAAATTCATTTCAATTCCTAATTATTATACTCGTATATTTAGGGAATTTGTGACTTTCCCATACATTATAGCCACAACTGATTATCTCACTCGTTAGGAAAAGGTTTAACCTACTTGATAATGTAGCACACATTTCACCACCACTTTCATCTTTAGTCATATCATATACATATTTGAGTTTCCAGGAAGCTAGGTGGTGTTAGTTTTTTTATACTCTTATCATTTTTTATCTCCTTACCTAACAAATTGAAAAGTAGTTGATTATTCAAGGAAGTGAAAAGGAGTAATTTTTAATAGATCCTGCAAATTTTTGTATACTCTTATCATTGTTAATATGAGGATTGGCACTTATGAAATATGATTTTACATTGTTTCTTGCTTTAGAACCACTTTAATGCCTTCTCTTTTTTTCAATATTCAAGTGAAATATTAGAAGATTTTATAATAATGATGTTAGATAAAAAATAATGTGTCTTCTGAAATATTTGATAAAGAAAAAAATATTGTTACCAATGAAATATTTGATAACAATAGTTTTCTATTTTAGGGTTCCTAAAAGGATCTACCAAAGTTTATTAACATTCTAATTTCAAAATTTGGTGGATCTATACAAATTTATGAACTTTGTATTTTAAAAATTTGTGGATGGTCATGTTAGAATTTTTCTTTTATCTATTGGATAGTGGCTTAGACGATATCAAATTCACTAATATCTCACAATGTGAAGTAGTTATCAACTTTTACTCACTCTTTTTTTTTTCGTTTTTTATTTAGGTTGAGAACATACAGGGTTTGATGGAGTACTACTATCACATTGAGTGGGACTTTGCTTGAAAATGGTGTGTTTTGCATCAAAATATGCTTGTGTTTATTCTCATTATGTGTTGTGATTTTGTGTCTATATTGAAGTTCAACTCTAAGGGATAAATAATTCCACATGATGTATCATGGTTTACTAAAATTCTTGTTGCTTGCTAATTGAATGAGTTAGATCGTGTTGATGAAGAAGTTGATGTATCATTTGTTATTTTAGAGTATTTCACCTTTTCTTCGTAACAAAATAATGCATACAATATGTATGACATAAAATTAATACACAGTTAAAATTTCTTATTCAAACAACGTTCAAACAAGATTCTCCTTACTAGGAGAAAAATCAGGGAAGATTCATTGGAATTGATGACGAAAAAATACTCTTTGGCTTCTTTGCTACCCTTATATTTTCTTCGTCAAGTGGCATGGGGTGGCATGAGGAATATGAACCTAAAATATGTTATTGGCTCATTTGCAAGGACAAGTTTCTTCGCAACTTCTCTTGTTTTTTTTTTAGTCTCCAAACAAGACACTTCAACTACACACAAAGTTGTTCCATAAGACTCTACATAAATATATTTTTAATTAAAAAAAAATGTGCACATATTACCTAATTTCAATGCATTAGGAGTGTTGAGTCTCAAAAGTGTTTTCCATATTCATACATATTTCCATTATTTCATAACCATTTAGCTCTTATTTCATAGCCATCTGACCTAAAACCCTACATCAAGTAACCATTTTCATAAATATATGGGTTAGGATCCTTGTTTTCCAAAGTTATTCATTTTATGTATTTAAAGTGAATTTATGATTATAAACTAGAAAATTAACATAGTTTCATATATCTATATATGTGTTATGAGTTTTGTGACATGTGTAGGTCAAAAAGGAGACTTCTAGAAGACCCTTATGTGGCACTCTAAGGAAAAATTCGAATTTGGTTGGAGAAGATCATGGGATCAAGAGGATATGTGTCTCATTTCCTTGTTGTATTGAAACTATAAGAGGATATGTGTCTCATTCCTTAGTTGTGTTGAAACTCTAGAAAGACATGTGTCTTATCATTTCCTATTTTGATTGTAACTCTAGAGATGGAGGGAGAGATTCATGGAATCCCATTAATGAGATAACTCCTCATATTTTGTATAAATAGGAGAAGCTTTCTCCTATCATGGGTAATGAAAGAGTAATGAAAATGTAGTGAAAAATAGGAGAAGGAGAGAAAGGAATAGAGAGTCTTTTGTAACAAATTTTAAGATGGAATGGGATGTAGATTTGTGAGTTTTTTTTAATAGAGAAATTCAGTTCTTTGATGTTGTTTTGATTAAAACTTTAAGAAGCTGAAGGATTTCACCAAATTGGTAGCAGAGGACCCCTGCTATCCAAGGAGGCTTCTACATGCTTTCTAGATAAGTAGTTTTTAATTCATGTCTTGCATTATTTGTTTAACTAAAAGATCCTCATTATCTTACAACCATTATTTTTCTTAAAAGCTCTTCCAACATATCAATATTAGATGAAAGAGATTTGGTTGTATCATGTTGAGTTAATTAGCATTTTCTGTTTTGCAATTAGATTAAAGGATCCTTATTATCTTACAATCATTTTTTTTCTTAAAATGCTCTTCCAACATATCAATATTAGATGAAAGAGATTTGGTTGTATCATGTTGAGTTAATTAGCATTTTTTGTTTTGCAATTAGATTAAAAGATCCTCATTATCTTACAATCATTCTTTTTCTTAAAACGCTCTTCCAACATAGCAATATTAGATGAAAGAGATTTGGTTGTATCATGTTGAGTTAATTAGCATTTTCTGTTTTGCAATTAGATTAAAAGATCCTCATTATCTTAAAACCATTCTTTTTCTTAAAATCTCTTCCAACATATCAATATTAGATGAAAGAGACTTGGTTGTATTATGTTGAGTTACATTTCATGTTCATTTGCAAGTTAGGATATCCATGGATTAGAATGTTCTGTTTTTCACCATTTTCCTAATTAGGGATAGAATTGACAATTACACTCTGTTTTGAGTCTAAAGTTTCATTTTCTTTTCTTTTTGACATAGATTTGATTTCATCTTTTGAACATAGAGTAGCGTACTAAAAAGACAAAACCCCAAAAACAATAAAAAAAAACACATACAACGAAGTAAGGAAGAGGTCACTTAAGCACATATAGTGCACCACACTTCATCAGTTTACTAGCCCTGGTTGATAATTTATGTTAGCAATTTATGACACTAAATTGACTACACAAGGAGGATGTGTGTACATTCCTATGTTTAAAAAAAATTAAACAAAATTTTTATTCTATTTCTTCATTTTCTTCTAATTCAATGGCGATCTTTCTTCCATCAATGTTAGGCAACTTTTGTGTAAATTTTAACAAATGAAATAGGAAATCTTCATTCGCGAAGGAAAAATTTTGTTTTCATATATATTTAAATCTATTTGTCATTGTTATAATTTTAAAATTTTAATATTTACATGTTTCTCAAAAAAAAAATTGTTATTATTTATTTATAGATCTAATTCACCCAGATGGGGTGTGGTCGCGGATTTTGATGGTGTGTCATCCAAAAAAGTGTCCCATATCCATAATGGAGTGGCAAGAGTTCATTTAGGATCATGGGAATATTAATAGGTGGTTTCAATGCTTTCAATTCATTTTGAAAACGGTGAGTTTGCAAAAGTATGAGGTATGTGTGAAAGGAGGCAAGTTTTGTTCCTCGTCCTCCCTTATTTTTATTAATCTGGTATTGTTTATTTTGAGCTACAACTTTCAAGAGGCGATTAATAGCTTCTGTTGTCATCTATTATGTATGAGGTTTCAGCTCTCTCCTTTGGTTATACCATTCATTTTCATAAAAAATGGCATTTCTTATTTTTTCGATTGATGTTCTAGTCTTGGAAAGTATGTTTTTTTATCTCACTTTCCTACTCTCTTCAAGGTCATTTCTTCACTTCTTTATAAAATTTAGTCTTTACATGTGATATTTCTTTGGGATACCTATATTTTTTCCTATGGTATTTTTCATCAATAAGTTTTGAGGTTTAGGTCTTAAGCCCTAGATTTATGGTTGCTTGTTTTGTTTCAATTTGGTAACTATATTCAAAGTTTGGTGTTACTTGGCAGAATTAAGGTTCTTGCGTATTGCATTAGACCCTTATCTTAGATCCTATTTTAACAAATTCCTAGATTTTCAAAGGGATTATGTCACATGTCTAGGATGTAGGAAGTTTTATAATTTTTTAAAATTTGGTCTTGTCCTATGGTGCTTGGTGGATGATTTGGTAATTTTAAGGTTTAGAAGTCAAGGTTTTGTAAATCATCCCTTTCATTGCTTTGAAGGAAGAGGTTAGTTTCATTCATGTTTCTAGTGTTGATTGGTTTTTTTCAATGGCTCCTAGATAGAATATGGATAGTAGGAGAGGTGTAGGAATTAATGACATAATGAAAAGAATACGAACTTTTTCTTATGACTTTGTATCTACCTTACTTTATGTTTTTCCTTTGGAGGTTAGGAGGGAGATATTATTTTTGGAGAGTAAAGAGGAAATTGATAGACCTTATCATTTATATTTTTAATTAGAAATGAGTTCTAGACCTTTTAATATTTATGAAGAGAAGGATTAATTTCTTGAATTGGTTTCCCTTACACTGGAAAATTTCCACTCTATTACTCTAGATATTTAAATATAAAAAAGTGAAAACCTGCATTATTTTCTCCTCTCTGTAATACATGAAATCAATGATTTTTAATATCAGATTTTGTTTGGATAATATAGACTCTCACTTGGCTAATTTAGAAGGCTTCTTGGTGAGTGACTCCACCTTATTCGACCTTACGGATCCTTCTATTGATCATGGTCAAACTCGTACTATAATTTCCTATTAATAGGATTAACAGTAGTGGGCTTAATATGTTTTTGGCTATATATTTTTTTAACTTATCAAACATATAACTATGGTTTTTCTAAGGCAATGTTCTTATTGTTTTGGGCTTGAAGTGAAATGTGCTATTATTTTTCTCATTTCCCATTAGATGTCATCATGCAATGTTATGGATTCCTCAAAGTTGAAGTTGGTACCTTTTTCTTTCTATGCATGATTGAGGGACTTATTTTTTTCTCTGTTCCTAACTTGGTTGTGGTTGGTATTCTATATTTGGTTGTTTTATATGATTTGCATGCTTCCTTGTGGAGAATTGTGTTTTCTATGAGTTTTTATCGTCATCCATGTGCTTCGCTGCATTCTTTTTTCTGAGTTGGTGCACTTTAAAACATGTTATACTATGAAACATTATTTTATCTTGCCTCTCATCTCTTGAAATATGACTTATGGTTTATTTATGACTTATTCTATTATTGGCAAGTATTATTTGGATTATAAGATATATGGATGGCCAGTTTTATATGTGTGGAAGGTTTTCTACATAAATTTAGTTGTTAATATTATTGATATATGTTGTCTCATTTTTATATCGCATGGGATTTTGATGGTTCTTGGATGTATTTATCTACATTTTGGTGGCTTTATGAATGGAAATATTGTTATCTTTTACAGAGGCTATTGTGGAAGTTGGTGATATTGATAATTTTTTCTTTATGGTTGGTTTTCAACACTGCAGTGGGCCTGAGGAAAATATTTTTTTTTTGGTATAAACTCTATTTATGGGCTACAAATTTTGTTAATATTGTTTTGAGGAGCATCCCTTGCTCTGCGTCTATTATGGGGGTTATTAGAGATTTCATTTTGCTTAGGTTTTCTGGGTTGTTCGGGTGAATATTGTGATATTGTCTATGTAATTCTCTATTTTTCTTATGAATATAAATAATCTTATTTCACAAAAAAAAAATTATAGTTCCAATTCAATTATTATGGAAAAAAATATTGATGAAACCCAAGTATCATTGTAAGGAACATACAATAAAATTCATCAATGTCTAGATTAACTTTTAAATGTATTTGGGAAGTTTAAGAAGAAAATAGGTTCATAACATATTTCATTGGACACATATTTCAACACCATTATTTCTCCATTGGCTATGTTCATGGCCAGCTATTTGATATATCTAAATATAGGGCTAGAATGAGAGAGTACTAATCAATAGGAATTAGTAAACTAGAGAAGAGGTCAAAAAATTGAATGTTAGAAAAGAAATTATTTTTTAGTTTTATATTGATATTAGAACCAACCAAATATTCATTTTAGTAAAGAGTTATATTTGGATAGAATAATTCCCACTTTTGGCATGGAGAGACAATTCACAGATTGATGCTTCATCATATTTCATAAACTTCCTTGAGATAAGAATGGGATTGCTTTGTATTTCTTTAAAAATGATTGGATAAGCTCATATTGAACCTCCATTCCCATTATTTTGACATTAGAAAATTCCAAGAGGTTTTTCATGTCCCTAATCAAGACTAAGTGAATTCCAAGCATGATGTGTTGAAAGGGATCCCCACTAGTAGGTGATTTCCTACTACTTGTTAGCTACCACATCATAAATATAAGATTTAAGCTAGTAGAACTATGATATCATCCTTCAAACATGGTATTTAAATAATTAATTTGTGGAAGATTCCCATTATGAGCTATCTTTTGATGATGTTATACCACTAGGTATAGGACCTTCAAGTCAAGTTGGCCATTCCAGTTCCAACGCACTTTTTCACATCAATGCGAACTTTTTTCAAGGCCTGATAGACGATAGTATTAATATAGGTTCCTGGATGAGGTCAGTATGACATTTTTTATATATTTTCATTTCTTATTCATCTAATTTTTCTTTTCAACTAGTTATAGTCATAGCTCTAAGAAAATTCTAATTATATTCTATTTTTTAGTATGTATAGCTCCTGAGAGATGTCACGCCTCTCTTCACATGGAAATTAACTTCTTCTAATCATGATTTGGTTATTGCTACAAACATTCCACTAGATCTCCACACACCTAGGTATTTATGATATTACATTGTTTCAAATAAGTTCTATATTTTATATGACATGCATTCCCTATGTTTATTTTTTCTTTGAAAATATTGAGCTCAAATTATGGTTTTGTGAATGAATGTAAAGTTCTGAAGAGAATATAACAATAATTATTCATTTCTCAAGCGAAATTTTTCATCCTATGATAATAATTTAGTAATTTATAGAGACTCCTTACAATATATCAAAAGGGTATGCAAATGGTTTTTGTTATTGTAAAACTTTGAGTTATGCTTAGTTGTCATTTTTGGTTGAGATCAATCATTTTACATGTCAAGTGGACAATCACATCCTAAATTAAATTATAAAATTTGGAAAATTGTTATTAGGACCGAACTAATAAAATTTCCTAAAGGGATAAATTTATATAAATCATGTAATTTTAGTTAACCCACGCAATTGTGCAATATATGTAAGTTTATTTGAAACACATTCAACATAGCATATATAATGCTTATCACAAAATAATTATTGTTATATGTTCAAAGCATTAAGATATGCTTCTCTATTTATTGGATTTATATATTTATACTAATTTTTATCCTTTAGTGAGATCACATTAAAAAATGAAAGGACCTTTAAGAAACATTTTGTTGGCCAAAACATTTTTTCCAAAACTTGTCATCATAAACTAGTTAGGTTTTTATTTGTGTTACACCTTGAAGGAATGTATGGACTTGGGTCCCTTAAATTATTACATGTAGTAATAGGAATTATTTTAAAATAAATGATTATGTAAATTTCTGAAAAGGATTACATGAGAAGGTACAATTAAATAATTTAATGACCTTGACTTCTATAATGTGAAAGAAACATTGGCGAGGTCTTGCACTCTAATATCTTATAAATATGCCTACTATGGTAAAAAGGAAATACCTTGTGACCCAGCAAATATGGAAAATATTTGAAACTATTGGGTGTGTGCCATGGGGACTTCACTGGATGAACCTCTAACATAGCACGTCTATTCATGGCATACTAAACAATACCCTTAATTTGACTGCATATTGGAAAATACCTCTAAAAATCAAAATTTTTAACCCCCTACCAATACAAACCCAATGCACCTTCCCAACTTAAAACACCCCTAATTTCACTAGATATTGTAGGTATCCATTTTTTTATTAACATTCTTCATACCCCTTTATATTTTTTTTGTTAACTTTGAGCTCCATTTTTTATACCTGCCAATATAAAAACCATTTACCCCCTATTATATACGCAATACATTATGTCATTTTATCCTCAATATATATCCCCCAATATGAATGCATGTGGTATGGTATTTCTCCCCCAGTGAATCCCCCATGGTGTCTGCAAGCTAATGATGGTCTCTCATCATGCATTGGTGACAATGAAATCATGGAAATATATCAATATCTTGGTGTGGAGGTATGATTCAAGGTACATTCATAATAAATTTTAATTTGATGTAAAAAGAGGGAATGTACAAAAGTGATATAGGTTTAATAAAATGCAATTATTATTTATGAAAATTCTACATGAGTGTGTGAAACTTTATTTTTCCAAAACCTTGTATGTTTTCATGTAAAATATAATGCATATGTTTCTTATAATACTCGTGTTGAGTACCTAAATATGAAATTTCCTAAAAAATTGCATGGTTATAGAGAACAAATTGTTCTTCTGCACAACTATTTTCCCAAAATTTACAATGGTAGTAATTTTTTTTAATTATGGCATTCATTATATCCTTCAAATTACAAGGTCTTCCATTAGTGTTAGGAAAAAGGGTACTAATACTATCAAACAACTATATATTTTTTAGATTGTAGTTCTGAGTTTTTTGTAGTACAACATATAACTTATTTGATGGTTAAGGTAAAAAATATTAAAAAATAAATAAAAACGGTGTGTTTTCTAAGATTTCAATATATGTAAAGGTGAAAATATTTGAAATAGGAAATTCTTTTAATTTTAATATATGTGGGTGTATAATCTTCATAATAAACTATATAAGTTTTTTTTTCATCAATGATGTAGTTGTGTAGTCAGTTGATCTTGATGCTTTAAGAGTGAAAAAATTGGAGGAATGATCTTGCAAGATTAATTCAAAAAGGGTCGTAGATTCTGGAATTGGGCTCTGAAAGATGATAGAGTCATTTTGAGAATTTAAATGATATTATTTGGGGTAAAAAACTGCTTACTTTTGATAAATTCTATTGTTGTACACTCAATATCCTTTCCAATAGTGCCTGAACCACACCAATCGAGTTTGTGTATGAAATTTATGTCTCCTGCAAGTGGACCTATGATGCTTACCACCATTATATAATTGAATATCTTGTCAACCATTATTACTCATGTTGATGATGGAAAGCAACGTTTGGAAATTTGGGAGAACTCTAGAAGGTCCAACATCATACACACACACACACACACACACACACACACACACACACATACCCTTAGTCTCTCTTTCTCTCCCTCTCTATATGAAAATTGTCCTCACTACCTTTCTCTCCATCCATACCCTTCTCCCTCTTTCTAATTCTCTCTCTCTCTCTCTCCAATTCTCTATTTCTACTTATATCTCCCTATATATCTCCAACTCCCTCTCTCCCCCCATTCCTATCAGTCTCTCTATTTATTTATTGTCCTCATATGATCTCTCTCCCCTCGTCCATCTCTATGCTCTCTCCCTCTCTATCACTCCCAGATTATCCTCTTCTCTCTTTATTTACCTATTTCCAACCACTCACCATATTTCTCTCCATGTATTTCTCCACCTCTCTCCCTTAATTTCTATCTCATTATTCCCTCACTAACAAAAAAATATATCCATAGCCCCATTCCCCCCTCTTTTTCTCTTTCTCACTCTCCCATATCCCAATATCTCTTTCTATATCTCTCCCACACCCCTCTTTCATCCCCTCTCATCCCTCTCTTCCATGCATTCTTTCTACCCCTCTCACATCTCCCTCCATCACTCTATCCCTCTACCTCCACCTCTCTCTCCACCTTAGTCCCTCCCTTATTTTATTTGTCTCCCCCCTCCCTATGTCTTTGTAATCACCCTTTTCGATACCGATTTTGTAACTATCATTATGAATTTATAATTCATGTAAGTATTTTGGATATGTAAACACAATCATCAGTTGACAAGAGTGGACATGGATTCAAAGTTTTGGAAGGAGTTTATTCGGAAATGGTTTATTTGGGTTTTCCATTTAATGGCCACCAATTTTTCTAAGTGGGTTTACTGGACCAGATAGTAGGTATGGAGGTGGAGTATGAACATCCCTGATTTGGGAACAATACCATACCACCTATGTTCCTTATTATTTGTACTCTATGGTAAACATTCAAGGGGAAGGAAGGTATTGGTGGAAGGAAAAAGGATTGATGGGAAACTAACATGGATTATTATCATTAAGATAAACAATTGGATTGATAATGAGAAAACATCAACAAGAACACAAGGGATGTCACTGAAAACAAGAGTCATTACTATTGGCAATTAAACCCATACAAGGATTTTAGTGTTATGTGGTAACGTGTATATCAGGTTAGGCATACAGGAATTGCAAGTGAACTTGTAAGGTTGAGGAAGAAATTCGGGCACAAGTGTTGGTGCAAGAGTGTGTGCATGCTAAGAAGCATGGTTGAAGAGGATAAGCAAGTGGAGAGATTGTGTATTATGGATAAATTTCAAGTGTAGGAGGTGGAAACATAGTTTGTTATTGATTCCTGGTTAGCAGAGGGAAAAATGTGTGCATTAGTGATATCTACAAGGTTATTAAACAAAGACTCGGTGTGCTCTATATTCTTGGTTAAACGAGTAGAGACATTGTGGGATATAAAATATTATACTTGGAAGGAGGAGATGGGGTGGGATCTACATTCGTATGTGATTAAATTTATTGGAATCAGTTTCAATTCCCTTGAAAACATACTCCTTTGAATATGAATGTGGCTTGGGGGTGGTTAGTTGTAGGAAATATTGAAGTGTAGCTAGTCTATCATTAAGTGGAGAGTGGAAGTCCCTCCATTAGTTTTTGGTCATTAAGCTATACAGATAAGTGTATTTAATCATATTTCTATTGCATTACGAATGTTGAAAGATGTTTTTATGGGCTATAAAAATTCTCATATCAACACCATGCACACAGGAATTGTGTTATTTTTGGTTGTCTTAATGAGATGTATACGTGAGTCTTATAATGGTTGGAGGGGCTAGGAGACCCCTTGGTTTGTTGATACTTTTGTGGTTACAAAGTTAATTTATAATGTATGGATTTCGTTATTCGTATGACCAAGGTAATTTAATGGTTAAGACTAATGACTATCTTTAGGTTACATTACATGTTCTATCATTTGGTATAATGGTATTATGTTGTAGCCATTCTAGGGTGGTAGTATGTTGTTGTGCTTACTATGCATAGCTGTGTTAGCCATATGCTCGTCTAGTTCCTAGTAAAGGTCATGTTTATAATATTTATTGGATTGTATTATTTACATGGCAATGTTTGAATGCTAGTGTGAAAATGATGGCTTCAGATCTCTAGGGAGAAGTGTTCAGAGAAACACTAGGATTCAAGGAAGATTACATAAATTCCTTGAAATACTTCATTTTCTATGTTTGTGCATCATAGAACGAGAAAATTGTATATCAAGTTGAATAACCCTAGTTATAATTGAATTCATGAATTCCAGAAGGACTCCATTAACCATTGGGTTTACTTCTTGTTGACAGGTTAATTAGTTGACTAATAATGATGTGTAGCACTAATTATCATTACACAAGTTGTGACGAGTTTTATGTGTGTTTATCGGGAGGATGACACTATTGATAAGAGTCATACGGTGTGATACATAAATATTTTCCATTATCAAACAAGGAAATCTATGCCCCAGGGAATGGTAACATACACATTTTGGGGAACAGAGGCATGCCTTTGTAGGATGTATAAATTGATGGTTGTATATGGGAAGTTATAAGTCATGAAAAATGGGCATATGTATGTCCCATGGGATGAAAAAAATACATCTTAGGGAAAGGAAAAGGATGTGTTGATTAAGGTAAAATGTCATTAGTTGAATATATAACTTTATACCATGAAATTATTCATTTACATGAAGGGTCGGGACCTTATGGAAGCCTCAACTAGGTTGAGGTGGAAAAAGGCATGTAGGACTAGTAAGGCTATGTGCAAGGCATATAATATTATAACGGACATGGTCATGTGATGTGGCATACTTACAGTGTGACAAGTCACTGGCAGGAAAGACCTTTTAGGGAGGTCAAGTAGCAAGATTTTGGGTGACACATGGCATTATGAAGTGACATCACCTTAATGTTAGCATGACATCATCGATACAATGTAGAATTAGGTGATGTGAAATATTATGCTAACGTGACACCTAAGTGAAATGTGGTGGTGGGTAGTGGTGCTAGCTAGTATGGGGGTGCTTTGTGATGTTGATGGGAAGTTGATGTGGCATAGAACCACATCGTCGTGGAGCTCAATCCCCAAATATTCTTTTCAGTCCATTTCATAGAAGGGGTGTGGTTGAAAGATGCCATAGAGTACATAGAAGTCATAGGATAGAAACTATCCTCATTACTTAACATAATTTTTTTTGTGCCACGAAATTTCGGGAGTGGAACAATCTTATCAGTTTTGGTGTGAAGCAATGGTGTAGTGGTGTTATGGTGATATGACATGGTGGATGTTATGTTTTACAATGAGAAAGCTAGCAAGTGTTGCAAGGGAATTACATGGCATGTCCTTGCTGATGTTCCAAGAGTTAAAAGGCTAATAATTTAGATTGACATCTCTTTGATCCAGGAGTTGCATCGCAATAATATTTATTTTTTCAAAAAATCCTTGATGATTTGGATGTGGTAGTGTTATCCAAAGTTGAGTCGACCAACATTGCGAAGGAACGAATTTTTTGTAACCCCACTTCTATGGTGAAACCATGGAGGTTTCCTTAGGTGAATATAACACCTCCCACTAGTCTTGGGAAGACTAATGAGATGGGAGGGAACATTACAAAGTGGTAGAAGGCCACCCAAGCTTAATACTTGGACTAAATGGGCCTACGAGTATAAGTTTAGAGCTCTATAACAAAGTGTAGCACTTAAACTATGCATGTTGACTATTGATTTTGTGTTGATTGTAGACTAAGTATTCTATCCATGATATGAATTTATGAAGGAATGAAACATAATATAAATATAAACATGGACACAGAGGTGCAAAAGAAATATAACTTCATTTCATTAATATCAAATACAAAAATATTCTTACATATAAAATGGAAATATACTAGATCAGGCGATGGTATCTTATCTCTAAGAAGAGATGTTGCGGCGACATGCCTCTGAATTATGTTACAATGAGGCTCGAAGGCTTATTTATTATTTAGAAAAAATTGAAAACCATAAACATCCAAAAAACTAACCTTAGGAGATGAAGCGCCAAAAATATGGGCCCCATTTGGGTAAATTACTACATCAACTTCCCCGGGACATAAATTTGGCATACGATATCTGTTTGAAACGAAAAATACCTCGCTAGGAATATATATATTGAGGGACTAAAAATTTTGAGTGACCAACATTAGTCAAAGTCTCCTGTTGACCCTAGTTTTCCCAAAAAATGTCGTTTAGGGCCTCAAAATAGATCCAAAGTTTAGGACCCGAAAAACGACCACAAATAGTAAATTGTGCTACAATTAAGGAAACTGAAAAATTGAAAGAAACAATGGTGGGGGTCAATGTGGAATAGGTAGGTGGCCACCAATATCCACCTAGATTATTCCTCCCTCCCTAGCAAGCAATGGTCCCCATTTCATTGAGTTCCTCCATGAGATGAGGAAAATTCTGCTAAACTTGGTCCCTAGTGAGTGACTTTCCTTGGTGCAGGTGTTGGCCAGCTTTGACAACCTGATAAAGGTGGATCTTCTCATAGCAAGTTTTCTTGATATGTGTGTCCATGATTCAATTAGTTGTGGATTTTTCCATACAGTCAGGGGTTAGCTATGTTGGTGTTAGTTGTTTTGCAATATCCGATGTGTCTAGAAATGGTGGAAAGTATGGCCAAAGGCAGTCCACACTGAACACTGGGTGAAGTCCAAGCAATGGGGGGATTTTGAGCTCAAAATCATTATCTCCCACAACCTTTGTAATGGTTTAAGGCCCATGTCGAGGTGGTTTGATTTTTCGATGAGCTCTAGTGAGGCGTTCTTTCTGCAATTGCAAACAAACATTGTCGCCCACTTAAAACTTGTGTGGCACCTGATGTTGATCATGTCACTGCTTGTACCTAGCATTGGAATTCTCCAGGAGATTACAAACCTACTGGTAGATGTGTTTAATACGTTTAATAAATTTGGTTTTTTTATCGGCCTCAGAAAGTACATGTGTGGATTATGTTTGTGTACTCGCATGAGGTATGGCAACATCAATCAAACACAATGGTTGAAATCCTAGACACAGAGCTCTATTATAATTTTTCTGTGCATACGGGAGGCTCTCATCCCAATTTCCTGGATTCTTGGAGTTTTACATGTGAAGTATGTGCACTATCATCCTATTCACGGCCTTTGTCTGGCCATCAGTCTGGGGATTGAATGTAGTCGAATTCGTGATCTTGGTGTCCAATAGTGTCCAAAGGCTTGAAAAAAAATTGCTAAGGAACATGTTATCTTGATATAATATAATGGTCTACGGGATCCCAAAATTTACCCATACTTGTTCAAAGAAGAGTTTGGCAGTGTCCTCTGTCATGATGCTCTTCTTAGAGGACGCCAATATAGCCATCTTAGAAAATTTATCCACGACCACAAATACAAACTCATTACCATGCTTGGTAGAATGGAGGGTAGACATATATTCCATGGTGATGGATTCCCAACGTTGGCTGGGAGTAGGAAGAGGTGTGTACATGCCTTGCTTCTTGATGATTGGCTTGGAAATGGCATAGGAAGTGAAATATCTGATATATTTCCCAACATCTAGTACGATTTTTAGCCAATAAAAGTAATTTTGTAGTACAAACACAATTTTATCCATGCCAAAGTGTCCTACAACCCAATGGTAGTGCGCCTCCAAAACCATCTTGTCACGCTCACTTGAAGGAACACAAAGGTAGCCCATGTAGCATAATTATGCATCCTGGAGGTGGAAATCGGGAACTTGATTTCCATCTACCAGCATCTGGTATGTAGAGGAGAACTCTAGATCTTTTTTGTATAGTTGCATCCATCCATAGGTCTCGTGGCCACAAGAATTGATAATAGCAGTCAGTGCTACAACTAGGGGCCAGCTGTGGTAGTCTGCAACATAATTGGTGCTTCCCTTTTTGTATTTAATGTTTAGGTGGAATTTTTGCAGATATATAGACCAATTGTGATGGAAATCATTCTGTAACTTCCCTTGTGTACACATATATTGAATATGGTGGTGATCAGTGTGGATAAAAGTCTCCTTCCCCATAACGTAATGTTTCCATTGTCAACAAGCCTGTACAATGGAATACATCTCTTTAGCATAGGTGGGGTACTTCAAAATTATGTTAGAAAGTGTCTCACTATGATAGGCCACTAGATGCCTGTGTTGGGTGAGGATTGCAACAATAGCATAGTCAGAGGTGCCTGACTAAATTTAAAATGGCTTCTACAGGTCTAGCGATGTGAGTATCGGTGCAGAGCAGAAGCGATGCTTCAAATCAACGAACACCTTCTGTTTGGATTCGTACTAGGAAACCTTTTCTTTCTCCCTACCCTTAGTACTTAGACTCGAAGGCCAACTGATATTGGTAGGCGTTGGACAATACTGAATGACTTGGGTCTTAGTAAAATCTACACGCACACCACCCTCATCTATGATATGACCCAGATATTGGACCTGCCTCATGTGAAAGGTGCATTTCTCCAAGTTGGCACACAATTTGAGTTGCCGAAGGGTTTAAAGGACATGTCAAATATGTTGCAAGATCTCTTCCCAACTCTTGCTGAATATGATCTAGGTGGATATCGGTGGACACTCGCTTATTCCACTTGCACCCCACCATTGTTTCTTTTGGTTTTTCAATTTCCTTAATTGTAGCAAAATTTACTATTTTTGCCAGTTTTTTTGGGTCCTTATTCCTCGAATAGATATTTATAATGATGTATCATGTGCATCAAACACAAATATTATGCCAAAATTATGACCCCGAGAAATCGATGTACCAATTTACCCTGACGGGGCCCATAGTCTGCCATTTCATCTCTTAGGGTTAGGTTTTTGGATGTTTATGGTTTTCCATTTTTTCTCATTAGTATATAGGCCTTCAAGCCTCAGTATAACATAGATTTCAAAGGCCTATAGCTACCACATCTCTTCTCAGAGACAAGAAACCAGCACCCTAGCGAGTTTATTTCCATTTTGTCTATACAAATATTTTAGTTCATTGATATTAATGAAATGAAGTGTTATTTCTATCGCATATTTATATTTATGGTTATTGTTGGAACAAGGTCCCCTAGATGCATTTTGATGTATATTTTAAGTTTTTTTGGTACCAATTAGCCTAGCGACGAGGCTTTGGAGAGGGTCAAAGCCCCAATGATTTGTAAAAGGGGTCAAAGGGCAGACCTAGAGTTTGTAAACCATGATTTGCAGACCATAGGATAGTAAGGGCTATGTCGATATAAATAGATGAATGGATCGAGTCTAAAGGTAGGCATGAATCGTAATTGATGCTACGTGTGAACTCTTAGGATCTGTTTTGGTTGTTTTGGGTAAGGACTCCTACTGGTTGTGTGTGCAGAGATCCTCAGTCATGTTGTTTCTGGACCCCACTAGGCTATGTGAGTGGGCTATGGTTGGGTTGTAAGTGGATCCTTGATATTAATTAAAGTGAAGTATCATTGACTTATCAATGTGTTATCTTAATTAGTTGTGTTTACTACTGAAATACATCTGTAATGTTTATTTAAGTTGCGATTGTTTTTGTGTGATATGATAGTGGCTGGGATTATAGTGTTTATGATGGTAATTGGTAATGCACAGGTAGATGTGAATGTATTGATAAGATTTGATAGATTTTTTATGGCTATATGCTCATTACATTGTTAGAAGAGCTACGAATAGACTAGTTCTGTGCAAACCTAGTAAGCTATAACACAGATTTTCCTTGAATTACCTACTCTCTCCCAGGGTGTGGAAACCTAGTTCCAACACCCTCCCATACTACTTCAGGTGAGTTCTTGGCCTGCTCAAATAGATCATTGTCAAAAGGGCTAGTAGTATAGGGGTTTTTTGGAAAACCTTAACCTATGAACCTAGGTCAGAACTCTTCAAGCCAAAAAATGGTTCCATTGCTAGGACTAGGAGCATTTTGAGAGAGAGATAGAGTAATGCCACGAGGTCCTTGGAAACGTTAGAGGGTGGAATTTGAATATTGGTTTGAAAGACAGATTCAGGAATTTGCTGTAAAGGAGAATCATAGCACAAAATTGACGACTGAGAAGTGGAAGAACAAGTACATATTCACTAAAGTCTATGAAATTTTCTTTGTAACCTTTGTGCACGAGCTTCAGGAGTGGTTGGCAAGGCTTGTAGAATTCCAAATGTGCTGGAAGGATGATCAGGTTATACAGTAGACACCAGAATTGGTTCAACAGCTGGAAAGGACTGACAATACAATCACTCGCACAATAGATCACTGGGTATATAGCATGCTGGGAGGGTTCGTGACAGAATTTGCAGTCGATCAGTTTGTGTCCTACTCTGAGGCAGAACAGAGGTTCTTCAAGGGTTTCCAGGCTAAGTTCTTGAAAGCATTTCCGTTGTTAATCAAAATATTTCTATACAAAAAGTGCGTTCTATGCAGCCACACGAAGTGAATGACCTATGAACTGAGCGAGAGAACAACATGAAGTGGTAAGTACTATTGAACTAATAAAGAAGGAGATAGATCCATCTACAGTCCATTAAGAGAATCATTTGTGCATAGTCCTCTAGCTACACCACCTTCAAGTCAACATAAGGGTAAGAACTAATCCACACCTCCACCGCCACCAGAATAAGATATGGCCACCCACATGAAGCTGCCCACTTTCAGGGGTGTAGGGGATGAAGATATGGACCAATTTTCATTTGTCACATAATCACTATAGACTACACAGAATGTGGCTACTGACATTGTAATGAGAGCACAACTATCACTTGCCTTTGAAGGAATGGCCTTGGATTGGTATATGGGGTACATAGGACAGCACGCGGATCCATATATTTAGAAAATTAAGACAACATTAAAACAACATTTTTGTAAACCTAAGTCCTAGTCTCAAATAGTGGTCGACTTGGAATACTTTAGACAAGGACCCACTAAATCGGTATGGGAAGCTGATCAGTAGTTAAAAAAGGTTATCAGAGATGGGGAATTTTAGTATGATGATAGGCAGTACAAGGAATGGTTTATCGCTATGCTACTGCCTCACCTACGTGGACCTATGGGTCAGCAGTCGATTGCAATGCAAGAGAAGGCCTTGGAGATTTCTATCAAACTAGAGGCTACACCGAGGGATGATGCTTAGTTTGGGGTACAACAGATCTAGGGATAGCTAGAGGCAATGCATCTTTAAATACAAAACCTACAAAAATAACATGGGAAAGAGGCTAGTCCAAACATATGGTGCATAATATGCAGGGTGTCCGGCCATAACAAGGATCAGTGTCCCCTGCTGGAAGATTACATGCAAGCTGGGGGACCTAGCCTATTGTGTCCTCAGGATTCTGCGGGACTGAGTGGTCTGACATTATGGTGCACTAATTTTTGTGCTGTCGGGCTACATGATACTAACGATTGTCCCCGTCTGGAAGCTTACATACCAAAATTGAAGCAAAAATGGTGTTGATTCTGCTCCTCTGTGGGGAATGACGAGCATAACTGCCGAAACTATGACTTGATGATAGATCGAGGAAACCTATACAGGGTACAGGCTGATCCTTCTTCACCACTATCTCCCTCAAGCAGAGGAGGCTCCCCATCCAGGGGTATGGGAGGGGGAAGGGGTGGAGGCGTAGGTCGGGGAAGAGGAAAATTGATCTACTAGAACTGTGGAGAAATAGGGAACTTTGCGAGGGACTGTCTGAACCTTGCGAGACAATCTTGTCGGTATTGTCGACAACTGGACCATGTGATTGAAGAATGTCCAATTCTGATAGAGAAATTGTAGGAAAAATAGAAGAAACCTACAAAGAACATGCAGAGGGTTAAGGAAGAACCGTGTGATGAAGGACCAAGTATTAATGTCATAATGCGCAACAACATGGCTACTGGAGGAGCTGAGGACAAAACCAAAGCCGAACCTCTTACCTGGAGATTAGGTGTCAAACAGGAAATCTTGGACCTATAGAAGGAAAAGGAAACCTTCACCATAGCTCACAAATACTTTACTAAGGATGAGGCATCTATTTCATAAGCTCTAGCAAACATAAGAACAGAAGATGAAGTTAAACCATTTCTACAGGCATGTATGAACTTGCTATGCAAATAGAAGGCAGTAGAAAATCTGCAAGCCCTAATAGACAACTGCATAGAGAGAAATAACCCTCCCCAGGAAGTTAAGGATGTTCGCAAGCTTTACAAGCATAAGAAATGCATTGATCAGGAAATGCGGCTAATAGCACAAATTGGCGTCTATGAAATGGATCAAGTTATTTTGGACCTGGGATTAGATGTGAGCGTACTGTGCAAGAAAACTTGGCAACAAATGGGAGAGCCTAAGTTGGAATGGTCTACTATCCATCTGTGCATGGAAAACCAGCAAAAGATCATATCGTTGGGAAGGTTATCAAAGATTATGGTAGATATTGTAGGAGTTAAGGTCCATGCTGACTTTGAGGTCATTCAGATTGTGGAAGATGCGGACCCCTATCTTGTGCTCCTAGTATTGGATTGGGCAATAGACATGGGAGGCATTATCAGCCTAAAGAAAATAAGTACGGTGTTTGAGAATGAAGGCACGAGGGTGATAGTCCCACTGGACCCTGCGGAAGGAGAGCGGTATATAGAACGAGTGTGCGAAAAAGAGGATGTGGATAACATCTACAAATTAACTACTCAGGATGAAGATTGGATCAATCCTATGGCTGATGGTGTGCTTTGCTGGGAGAAGGATAGATAATGCTTCTCTGACTCCCACTGGGAGATAGAAAATTGGAAGAATTAGTTACATGATGTATTTTTGTTGCGATGCCTTACAATCGCAAAGAACTTCTGGTGTATATCCTTAAAGGTAAGAGAACTCCCCTACTTTGATGGTTCTGGTAGTATTAGAGAATTTTTGTGAGCATTTGAAGCTACGGTCTTAAGGGAACGAAGGTTATGGGCCCTTAATGTAGCCATGCGCGCAACCCCTGCGAGGTGGTGGGACAGGCATAAGGGTACATTCCAGGATTGCGAGGAGTGTTGTGAAATGATTGTTCTACGATTTGAACCCCTAGCTCACCTGCATGTCAAAACATTCGTTGGTCCAGGGGACCTGCGTGAGCACTTGTCCATACATATGGAGAAATTGGGCGAGTGAGCTACAGAGGAATGGCTTGACCTATTCATTCATACCTTGGGGTCGATCCCCACTACATGGTATTTAGATGCAAAAATACACCAGCGCACCCACCACTGGGAAACCCTGAAGGACGAATTTGTAGGGACATTTGGTTTGGTAGGTCGAACGGAGGCACTCAACGAAGCTCTCTAGGATAAATATGCTTTAGTATCTGGTGACTCACACCCTTACGCAGCACATGGGGCACCAACATGGGAAACACAGATGTAGGATATTGTCAACTTCTGCAATTTATCAATGGAGGAGTGTGATGAAGACCCATGAAATGTCTCTATTCCAGAGTCAGAGGGAGAGCGCGTAGTTGCTGAACCCCCACTACAGATCGTCAATGTCACTAAGCCTCTGAAGCTAGATAAGTTAACATTGGAATGGAGGAGTAGCCTAAGCTAGCGAAAATTTGGGACTACTGGGGTGATGATATTGTGAGAAAAGTTGCAAAACTCGTCACGGAATACCAGGACTCATTCCCAGAAAAATTATCAGAACTGAAAGGACTTATAGTGGACCTAGGGGTCATGTGGATCACTTTAAAACCAGATGTGCACCCTGTGAAGCAGCGCCCTTATCGATTGAACCCTAAGCACAAACAAAATGTCAAGGAAGAAATCGATAAAATTATAGCCGCGAGTATCATCGAACTAGTCGAACAGTCAGATTGGGTAAGTCCGATGGTGGTTCAGGAGAAAGGGACTAAGGGAAAATACGGATCTATGTTGACCTCCACAAATTAAATGATGCTTGCATGCATGATCCCTTTCCTATGCCATTCTCAGATGAAATCTTGGATAGCATGCGAGGGTAGGAAGCATACTTGTTCATGGATGGGTTCTCGGGCTACCATCAAATCAGGATTGCACCTAAAGATCGCAACAAACTATGTTTGCCACTAAATGGGGATATTTTTAGTATACTGTCATGCCGTTTGGGCTCAAGAATTCCCCTGCCATCTTTTCGCAGGTGGTGGTTGCAGTATTCAAGGAATTCATCCACAAGTTTTTGGAGGTATATTTTGATGGCTGGACTGTCTTTGAGTTTGTAAAGAAGCATGTCTCAAACCTGCACATGATGTTGGACACCTGTAGAAAGCACCAGATTTCCTTGAATATCAAGAAATGCATATTCTGTGTACCCTTTGGGATCTTGCTTGGTCACATAGTTTGTCGACAAGGATTGATGGTTGATCCCACCAAAGTAGCAGTTATCATAAACCTGGAAGTACCTACAACTGAGAAATAGTTGCACTCTATCCTCGGCCACACAGGTTACTACAGAAAGTTCATTCAAGGGTATGCACTAATCACAGCACCTATGAAAAAATTGTTGAAGAAAGAAGTTTCATTCTTTTGGGACAAGGAGTGTTAGAAGAGCTTCGAGAAACTCAAGGATAAGATGGTCTCTGCACCTATTCTCATATTTCCTAATTGGGTGAAGTTTTTCCATGTTCACGTAGATGCATTGGGGAGAGCCCTGGGAGATGTCCTTACACAGCCTGGAGATAGAGACATTGACCATCCAGTTGCATTTTCTAGTAGGAAACTTTCTGGTGCAGAGCGCAACTACTCCACTACTGAATGAGAGGGGTTGGTTATCATATATGCCTTGAAAAAATACCAACATTGTCTGTTAGGAGGGCACTTCCAGATGCTTACAAATCACTCATCTTTGAAGTACCTAGTGAATAAGCCTATGTTGGGGGGGGAATCTGCTGATGGCTACTACTGTTTCAAGAATATGACTTTGAGATCATCGTGAAGCCGGCGGAATTGAATGTTGGGCCGAACCACTTATCCGGCATCGAGAGTGGTGAGTAACCAACTAGCTTAGAAGAAGGACTACATGATGTGCAGCTGTATGCGATTAAGGTGGTTGATGTGCACTTCATCGACATCATTCACTTCTTAAATACCGAGATGGCGCCTGGGGAATATTCAGTACAGCAGAAAAAGGAGCTGGTAACCTGAGATGTGGACTTCACCATCAAGGCAGGTCACTTGTATAAGCTGGGAGATAATGAGGTATTGTGAAGCTACATTCTGGAGCATGAAAGAGAGGCTATCTTAGTATAAGCCCACGGGGGCATAGCAAGAGGTCACTACGCAGGAAAAGCAACGACACAGAATATCTTAAGAGTTGGGTTATGGTGACCCACGTTGCATAAATACTCTTATGACTACTACAACACTTACGATACATGCCAACGAACAGGAAGACCATCGCACAGAGATGAAATTCCCTTGCAACCACAGATGGATCTGCAAGCATTTGACAAATGGGCCATAGACTTTATGGGACCCATCAACCCACCAAGGAAGAAGACACGTGCCTGCTACATCATTACCACAACTGATTATGTAACCAGATGGGCCAAAGCACAGGCTGTTAAGGATTGCACTGTTGATACTATTGCGCACTTTATCTTTGAACATATTTCAACTAGGTTTGGCTACCCAAAGATCCTGATGAACGATACTAGGTACACATTTTGTTAATAAAACAATATAGGCTTTGGTTGAAGAACTTCAAATCCACCACACAAAAAGTACACCTTATCACCCACAGGTAAATGGAGCAGTAGAAGCTTTTAATAAAATATTGGAACAGGCACTGACCAAGGTTTGTAATGTCGATCAAAGTGACTAGGACATGCGCATCCCGTCGGTTATCTGGGCCTATCGAACTACATGCAAGAAATTGACTAGGAAAACACCGTTTCATATGGTTTATGGAAAGGAGGCCGCTATGCCCATGGAGTATATTGTTCCTAGATTGTGCACCATAGCCTTTACTAACATGGCAGAGCCTGATATCATGGAAGAATGCTTAGTGCAGCTAGTCGCCTTGGAAGAATATCGATTCGTCGCTAACTTTCATCAAGAAGTTTAGAAGGCCCGGGAAAAAACATGGCATGACAGGCATATTCAGAAAAAGATATTTTTGAAGGGAGAATTGGTTCTTCTCTACCATTGCCAGTTCGCAAGGCACCTTGGGAAATTCCATCAGCACTGGCTAGGCCCCTATATGGTAAAGGAAATCACTAATCGAGGAGTTGTTTGGTTAGCCACACTACGGGGTGATATGGTACCAAGTTAAGTCAATGGCAGTCGGTTGAAGCCGTACTGCATCAAATGAATATATGTCCAGAGTAGCTGTGACACGAATGGTAAGTGCAGGGTCAGTGCGTGGGAATGGATGTGCAGGGCTGATGCACAGGGAAGGTGCTCTCTGTGTTGGGTGGATGCACGATGAGAAAAATTAGTCGTTGAAACGAGACAGGAACTTGGGAAACCGTGCCTCCTGTTTGGGGGAGAGGGTTACAGGTAATTAATATGGTGACTTATGAGGACTGAGTACCATTCCCACAATCATGAAGGGAAATTATGGTGCTATGAGCTGGCTTCCCCTCAGGATGGCTATAAAATAGGGACAGTTCAGACCATGGGGTTTATGCCTTTGTCTACCTTACCACCCTTCGAATGCTCTGATATCTCTCATCTTCTGGTTTTACACACGACTTATGAAGCTGAACCATCCACTGGAATCTCTGCTGATTTTTTCTTCCAAGCTAGGATGCTTGGTACTAACCCTGTTGGCCCCCCACCTGAGACGACCTCTGAAGAAGGGGAATCTGATGAAGTCCATGAAGTAACCCCATGTAGAGGAAGAATTTTCTTCCACCTCAGCCACGTATAAAGGCAAAGGGAAGGTTAAGCAAGTGTGGTGGATGGGCAAAAAGCCTCGCAATTCCCCCCCGACTTGGCTGTCCCTTACGAAAGTACATAAAAAGAAATCGTCGATTGCCCCACCGAACCCTATGGCCCTTTCAATAGAAGGTATAAAGGCAACCCCGATTACCTAGTTTCCACCATATGTTTGGCCACACAGATCACCATCACATATGACCAACGTAGAATTTGTTCACTCCTATCTTCACATGTTGTCGGTCCCTGAGGGTGTACCTCAGCTCTGGGATACACTTGGCCACCTCCCCCACATTGCATTTGACGATCATGATTTGGGTAACCTAGACACTTTCCCTGCGCTAGCTCCATACCTATATTTAGAACAGGTCATCGAGGATGGTGTACCCAAGGTGTAGCTGATGGTTTGGGCTTAGGTACTAGCTGGTGTCGGAATCCTGAATTTACTGCGCCTTCCTCACTTCAGCCGCTACAACGTCACTAGCCTGATTGTGCACCAATTGATGGCACTAGTTCACGATGATTGTTTATGTTTCCAAGACCACATAAAGATATATTCTGCTATCATTCACCACATTACTAGCCTCCCTATGCATGCGCCTAGTCCGCGGGATGGTACAGGCAATAAATTCAAGCATCACCTCGCTAAAACCATCCGGGCTAAATACGGGGTTAGGCATAACAAGCGAGGCTTCCTGATTGATACAATTACGGATCATGGCACCAGTTTGGGCACTCAAAACCTCGCCTGCAAGCTGATGCAGAAATTTCAGGTAGCAACCACCCCCGCTCATGTCATTCAGGTTGCGGGCCGGTGTGACAATGGTGTTTGTTTTAACTGGTCCCAGTACCTAGTAGAATAATTCCTCGACAATGTGCTTGAGTCTCAAGAGGGAGGCAAAGATTCTACTACTCTTGGTTGACCTTGCTGACTGTGTTTGTTTCCTAGGAACTCCCAGAAGACGCAGTCTTTCTCCCCCTAGAGCACGGCATGTGTAAAGGAGCATGATTTTCCAATCTCTGGGACTCCAAGGACCCCCAACATATTGAATAAAATAAGACCTTCTGGCTACTCTAAGAGGGAAGTATCTCTGCAGCCATTGATTCCCAACCACGTCTATCCCCAGTAGTCTACGACAAGTACAAGCACATTGCTGCCTTCCAGGTTACAATGCATGATGTGCAAATTCGGGCTCATAGGGCATGTACTTGGCATAATCTACCATACATGATGAACGAGGATGAAATTAAATGAATTGTCAATGCTTGGCCAGTAGAGTGGAAGGTCGTCGCCACACCTACCACTGTCAATGCAACAGGTATGTCTGGTACCCCTGTAGTACCCAATCCCATGATTCCGCTCAGCTCAACCACAATGCCATATATTCCACCACAAGCGACTCCTAGCAATACTGATGTGCCGCTTGAACTAGAATCCCAGCTGGACGAAACCTTCAATGATGAAGAAATGGCAGTTACGTCGGTCTCTGCGAATCTCAAATGGGCTTGCGAATCCTCCGAAGGACCTCGCAACAAGTGCAAAGACAATAAGGCTAGTACCAACATAGAGAGTACCTTAACGAAGGACGATCTGAACCAAATTGTTGATGTTGTCACCACTGTGGCCACTGATCAATGACTTACTTGGGAAGAGCAGAACAAGGCTACATTGGATGGGTTGTAGATAGAACTGCGAGCCCTTCGGCTCAAAGTGGAAAACCTTCAAGCGAGCATTGATCAACCGAGGTATACTCTAGTGAGCAACGAGCAAGCAAGGTAGAATCAAGCAAGCAAGGTTCACGCAGGGAAGATGGGTCAGCAGGGCCCCGTTACTGCCTTACCATCGACTATGGATAGCTGACCCTACTAGATCTCAAGTACTTCCCTTACAACGGAACCCGCCAACCTCTTCCACCAGGTCCAAGGGGGTCCAGTCATCCTTGATGTTAGTCAACTACCCAAAGAGCACTTGTGTGAGACACTTACTGCCCTCACTAGTGAAGTACAACATTGAGAACTCCGTACATAAAAAAACCTCAGTGCGGTTGAATAGACTATTGCAACCGATGTTGCCAAAGCTGCTCGAATCCAAGTTGCGCATGTTTCCCTCATCGCGCAACAGGCTACCTTGGAACAACTAATTAATCAACTTTGCGAAGATATGCCTAGGGTAATTCCCACGTCTGTTGAGCCCCAGGAAAAGGTTGAAGATCTGATAGTTTCTCTGAAGGTATCCACTTTCAGGATCGATTTCGAGCCTTAGATTGCGTCGTTGCAGGCCAAGCTCCAGCCTAGGACCCCCCTGGAGTAACATGCCTAGACAGCTACATTAAT
The DNA here is from genome assembly GCA_034641835.2 of Pinus albicaulis. Classification (NCBI taxonomy): domain Eukaryota; kingdom Viridiplantae; phylum Streptophyta; class Pinopsida; order Pinales; family Pinaceae; genus Pinus; species Pinus albicaulis. The sequence continues at coordinate 944,924,542 of CM076572.1, read as the reverse complement.
TACAGAGGCCACTAGTATTATCTCTGCGTAAATCATTCAGGGTGTTGCCTTGCTTGAAAAGGTTATGGAGATTTGGTCCCAGGCACAGCACGACCCTCTCCTCTGTGAGATTGATCAGGAATTAACCCAGAAGGAGCAAGACTTCAAACATATGAAAGCAACAATGTTTACCCTTGTTCCAACTCGGCGCTTTTCACAACTCCAAACTAGCCATATGCTTCGTAGTGACATTTTTGCACTCCAACAAAAAAATCAAATCCTCAGCATCCATTTGACACCCTGGTTGGAGGATGCCCTTAATCTCTCACACGAGCTAGACGAGGCAGTCCAACAGTTGAACTAGACTCTTGATAAGGTCACTGCTACATCAGAAGGACCAACATCTCAGAAACTAGTGGAAATCGCACAGACAACCACCTCGCAGAGCCTTCAAGTGCTGGCACTACTTACTACTACCATGGAGCAACTCAAAGAACGAACGAAAATTCCACCCAAGCTGTGACTCAAGACGAGTCACAAGACTGTGTTGGGGGCCTATTGGAATAAGGTCCCCTAGATGCGTTTTGAATTAAATTTTAAGTTGTTTTGGTACCAATTAGCCCAGCGATGGGGCTTTGGGGAGGGTCAAAGCCCCAATGATTTGTAAAAGGGGTCAAAGGGTAGACCTAGAGTTCGAAAACCACGGTTTGCAGACCATAGGATAGTAAGGGCTATGTCGATATAAATAGATCAATGGATCGAGTCTAAAGGTAGGCATGAATCAAAATTGTTGCTACGTGCGAACTGCTAGGCTCTATTTGGGTTGTTTTGGGTAAGGATTCCTACTGGGTGTGTGTGTGGAGATCCTTAATCCTGTTATGTGCAGACTCCGCTAGGCTATGTGTGCAGGTTGTGGTTGGGTTGTAAGTGGATCCTTGATATCAATGAATGTGCAGTATCGTTGAATTATTTGTGCATTATCTGAATTGGTTGTGTTTACTACTGAAATACATCTGTAATGTTTATTTAAGTTGCGATTGTTACTATGTGATCTGATAGTGGCTGTGATTATGGTGTCTGTGACGGTAATTGGTAATGCGCACGTGGATGCGAATGCATTGATTAGATTTGATAGCTTTGTTATTGTTATATGCTAGTTACATTATTAGAAGAGCTACGAATAGACTAGTTCTATGCAAACCTAGTAAGCTATAACACAGATCTGCCTTGAATTACCTACTCTCTCCCAGGGTGCCGAAACTTGGTTCTAGCACCCTCCCATACTACTTCGGGTGAGTCCTTGGCCTGCAAAAGTAGTTCATTTCCGAAAGGGCCAGTAGTATAGGGGTTTGTTGGAAAACCTTAACCTCCAAACTTGGGTCAGGACCCTTCAAGCCAACACTTATATGTGTATTATGTTCTGCTCCTACATAAATTCAAATCAAAAGATGAGTATTTTTTCCATATAAAAAACCACGAATTATTTGGTGAAGATCCGCAAGATGTCATATATTAGCCTCATAAAAGTAGTAGGGGAATTTTCCAACCTGAGGGGCATAACCAAACATTCGAAAATGCCTTCCTTGGATTTGAAGGTGGTTTTCCATACATATGTGGGCTCTATTAGAACCTGGTGATAACCAAACTTCAGATAGATCTTGTTGAAATAGTTTTCCCCCTTGAGTTGTTCTAGAAGGTCATTAATATGTGGGATTGGATACTTGTTCCTAACAATGATTTTTTTTAGTTTCCGATAATAAATGCAAAGCCTCTAGGACTGATCCTTCTTCTGTACAAGTACAATCGACCTCCCAGAAGGTGAGGAACTTGGTTGGATGTGCCCTTTCTATAGCAAATTTTTGATTTTCCGCTTGATATCTTCATTTTCTAGAATGGAGTGGCGATATATGGTCCCGTTGGGTGGATGTGCTTCGAGAGTCAAATTGATCGAAAGATTGACCTGACAGTTGAAGGGTACCCATGGGGGTTAGGAGAAGATGTCCCTGTATGCTTCCACAACTGTATCCACCTGCTTCTGCTGTGTGGAGGAACCCTTCATGGGGGCCATGAATGTGGCTAAAATATTCCCCTTACTTTGAGAGATAATAATAAGGAAAACAAATTTCATGGTCTGGGAGTTGATGTTACTGCATTCCTTAGCACAGATCAAAGATATGTTGGTAGGTGTGGCTACCTATGGTATCCTATATAACTTATTACCCAAATAAATAATAACAGTGTGAGGCCTAGACTCATACACAGCATGATGCTTCCACAAGTATGGTTGTCCAAATAATACATCAGAAACTTCAAGAGGATCTATATAACACAATACCTCATCCATGAAGGGCTTGATGTAGGCACTACTTGATGACGTGGAGATCTCGTCTTGGTGAAGCCACCCGATGGTATATGTTTGCGGGTGTGGTGTGGTCAGTAGGCCCAACTGCTTCACAACCTCTTTTTAAATGAGGTTTTTTAGCTCCCATTTTCAACAATGAATTGTAGCGGTGAGCCCTTCACCAACATATTTGAGTGATGGAGGCTCTCCCCCTCCTCTGGATCTTTGGGTTCTACCTTTTGGAGCTTGGTGGTGGCTACCATCTCAATGGGTTCTAAGTCAATGACCTGCCTACCCTTTCCAGTTCTCTTGTCAGGTTTCAACTCAAAATCACAACAGGAATCTATCTCTGAGTCTCTGAGATCGACCACTAGTGCCTGATTTGTGTGACATTCGTGTGTGTTGTGAGTGTGGTTTTTATGGAACTCACACCACTTCTCAGTTTCCTTCTTTGCCTTCTCGCCAGCCTTAGATTTCAGCTTTGAGAATTTTCCCTGGGGGGTCTTGGTTAGGCTCTATACTTTTCTTTCCGTCTTGGGGGTGCCTTTGTTCTACATTGGGTTCGTAGATCCAAACTCTCACTTCTGCTGTTTGAATTGATTCTCAATTTTGGCAGCATGTCGGTATGATGAACCAAGAGAGGAGATGTCTAGGAACTCCATTTCCTCTTGAATGTATTTGTGAAAAAAATTGCGGTACTTGAGAACCAATTTTTTCTCAGAATATTTGATACCCATCTTTGTGCACAGGGTATGGAAAATATTTGTCTGCTCATGCACATATTGATCCCTCTACTGCCGCAACATATTCCATTATATGCACTTGTCTTCATAGCTCCCGAAAGGGTAGTACTGTTCCTTGATAGGGTCTCAGAAAGAATTCAAAGTGGGTGCAGCCCAAAACATTGAGGTTTCCCCCTCATCCTTCCATTAATAGTATGTTTCCCACCAGTCCTTGACATGGGGGGTGGCTTTCAAGAGTGAAAAAGTAATATTTTCCCTATTGGGAAAATAACGAATAGAAAATTATCCTTCTAATAGATTTAACCATTTATCTACAACATTTGCATCTATCTGGCCTTCAAATGTGGAAACTTCAAATTTGAATTGTAACTTAAAGGGAGTGGTTCCTCTAAACTGGCTGATGGATGAAGATGTGTTGCGTGTGGGAATCTGTAGAAGGATCTATGAAAATTAATCTATCACAATGTTCCTCTATTTCTCGAGGGCCTCCTCGAGCAATATTTTGATAGGATCTCATCCTCCCTCTTCTTTATTTTCATCCACCATGGGAGGTTGCATGGGTTTGTGAGACTAATCTTGAAAGGGTTCAAATAGATCGAGCCGTAACTCCTTATACCCTGACCTCGTTGGGGACATGCAAATAAAAACAGAGGAAGAGAATACTACTCTGATACCACTAATCCAAATTTATGCAAGAAAGAAACAAAATACAAATATAAACATGGACACAGAGATGCAATAGAAATATATCTTCATTTCATTAATATCAAAGACTGAAATATGCTTATATACATAATGGAAATAAACTAGGTCAGGCAACGGTAGCTTATATCTAAGAAGTGGTGTGGCACCTACATGCCTTTAAAATATGTTACAATGAGGCTTTAAGGCCTATTTATTATTTAGAAAAAATGGAAAATGGTAAACATCCAAAAATCTAACCCTGGGAGATGAAGCGCCAAAATTGTGTGCCTTGTTTGGGTAAATTGGTATATCAACTTCCCAGGGATGTAAATTTGGCATACAATCTCTATTTGACATGCACAATACCTCATTAAATATATATATATGAGTAGGGCCACATATACAATACCTTTTCCCATAAAACATCGTTTAGGGCCTCAAAACGGCTCTGGGAGTTCAGGACCCAGAAATTTGCCAAAAATAGTAAACTATGCTACAATTAAGGAAACTAAAAGAACCAATGGTGGGGGTCCAAGTGGAAAAGGTGGGTGGCCACAAATATCCACTTGTATCAATGCATATCAATTTTGATATCAAAACTGTGAAATGATAGAGAAAAAAGATTTTGGTATATTAGTTTTCTTCTAACATGCATGCTAACCTGAAATTTGGTGTTTTAGATATTATATTCACAGAATTAATGCAGATAAGTAAGGGTATTGTGAAATTGTGCTCATTTATATTTTTATTGGATAACATTTATGTGTGTGTGAAAACAGATAATAAGACACCAAATATCAATAAGAGAATAAGGGAATGAGTAGCAGAATGGTGTAGTACAACACCGATAGATTTTAACACCTTGAAGAAGAAGAATCAATTGGAAAATGGATGGATGAAGAATTTATTGACTTGATGAACACCTTTAGAAGTATAATGGATGAGATGAGAGACTATAAGCTTATAAATAAAATAATTTTCTTGGCTCAATATTAGAAATAATAATTAAATGCAATTATACTACAAACCTTGTTAGATTTCTAAAGGCTAGGGCAACATGGAATAGGTGCCAACGACCTAGGAAGAGACAAAGACATGAAAATTCCATGAAGACCTAGAAAACATGGATTAAGAACTAATGGTGTAGAGGGAAGAAAATGTAAGAAGAGACATAGATAGATAAGGGAAGACATGGTGATTGGAGGAGCTCCACTAATTACTTTAGAGAGAAGAGCATATAGTTAAACAATTTTATATTGTTGCCACCAAGAGACACTCTCAACAAAAAATAAAAGGAAAATATTTTAGGGCAGAAGAATTTAAGAAGAAAAAACCTCCTACATTTGATGGAGAGGTGAAGAATATAGATGAAGCAAAACAATCGTTGCTAGGAATGAAGAAATATTTGATTGCATTATTTCTATGAGAATATGAAAGCACGTCTTACCACTTTCAGCTTGAATGGAAGAGCTAATATATGGTGGGAAGCCTAAATAATGTAAAGAATTTTACAGAGGAAATTTTCCAATATGAGATTTTTGACACATTTCCACGAAAAGTACCTATCTAAGATGTATTATGAGAAAAATACTAAGGAATTTATGAGCACAAACTTGGGAATTAAATAGTTGATGAATATATAACTAGATTTATTGAGCTATTGAAGTATGTGCCTTACCTCAAGGATGAGAAGCCAAAGATTCATAGGTAGGTGGGTTTCCATAGAATTTAAGGATATAATAGATTTTTCTGAGCCAAAAACTCTAGATGAGACCATCTAGAATATGAATCCTTTCTATGAAAAATCCAAGCATAGGACTATGTCTTGAACTGATTATAGAGAAAAAGGAAAGATAGATTTGGAGGAAAAGGGAAGAAGGTTGAAAGGCATAATTTCAGAAGAATAAATGTGAAATATATCACTCTTTTTAGGGGCGAGTTTCAAAAGAGGCCCAGTACTTTTGGTAGATAATTTTTCTCTCAGCCTATAGGATGGTAATTAAATGGTTTTGGAGGAGAACCTATGAAATGTTGGACTTGTGGAGAAAACCATAGGAGGAGATATTTTCGTCAATGAAAGAAGAAGAACCCAAAGCTACACAATGTGCACAAAGTGGAGATAGTTGATGATGTGGCTTAGAGTATAGCACACACATATTCAATGTTGGACAATAGGAAGGAAAAACATGAAGCCTCAATGAATGAAATGGAAGGTACAACAAAAAAACTAGATTGTTTGAATTTCTATTGAGCGTAGCTCCAATTTTACTTACATAATTCCAAAAGGTATAGAAAAGAGTGTTTTGTATAATACAACTCATGAGAATTCCTCTTTATTCTATCCAGTAACGAGGAATAAGAGGTGAGTCAAATATGTCGTGATTTCATTCCTAGTCATGATATGTAACATGACCACATTTGTAAACATGAAAATTCTACCATTGGGTTCAAATGATCTACTAATTGGAATGTATTGGCTAGCATCTCAGAGAACTAAGCTCAAATGGTATAACAAGTCAAGGGGAGCATCTCAATGAAAAAGGAAAAAGGACAATATTGCAGGGAAAGAGAAAACCCTAGATTATTTGATAAAACACTGCGATGCAATTGGAAGTTGATAAAGAAAAAATGGACGAGAACACAATAATAAAATAATTCAACAATATATTTCTCAAGGAAATCCTAGGAATACCAATAAGAAGATAAATTGGCATCTTAATTGAATTAATGCTATGATCAAAACCAGTGTCAAAGGTTCAATATTGAATGAGTATCCTGGGATTGTAGATATGAAATTGTAATTAAAATAAATGGTTGACTAAAGGTATGGAATACCCAATGTATTACCCTAGGGAGCACCTATATTTTTTGTAACTAATAAGGATGTCTCATTGAGTATGTGCATTAAGTATAGGTATACAATAAGGCCACATTTAAGAACTGATACCATTTACCAAGGATTTATGACCTATTTGACTAGTAGAGAGAAGTTATGATGCTTTCAAAGATTTACTTAAGGTCTGGGTACCCTTAGGTATGCCTTAAAGATGACCTTTTTCACAAAATATCCTTTAAAATTAGGTATGGAGATTATAAATTTTTAGTGGTTCCATTTACACTCACAAATGGCCTAAAAACATTTATGTGTTTAATGAATAATGTTCTTAGTCGATATTTAGATAGGTTTGTGTTGGTTTTTGTTGATGACAGCCTAATTTATTCAAAATACGAGGAATATGAAGATAATATGACAACAATTTTGAAATTTCTAAGAGAGAACGAGCTCTATGCCAAACTCAACAAGTGTGAATTATTTCAGTCATAATTTTAGTGTTTAGGACATATTGTTTCCAAGGAAGGAGTGATAGTGAATCCAAAGAATATCAAATTCATCATGGAAAGACCTACTCATTAGAACATGGAATAAGTTATATCCTTCATGGGATTGGTTGGGTATAACTAGATGTTCATTTGGAATTTATCAAAGGTTGGACATACAATCATAGCATTGCAAATAAAAGGAGCTAAATTCCAATGGATAGTAGAATGTGTAACCAATTTTAAGTAGCTAAAATAGTTGCTCACATATGCACCAATATTAATAATATCATACATAGACCAGCATTTTATGGTGTGCATGAATTCCTACAAGGATGGGCTCAATGACATCCTAATCCAAGAAGGAAACTTAGTCTATTTTAAACCAAGGAAGTGGAATTAAAATGAAGAAAATTATGCCTCTCATGACATGGAATCAGTAGTGATCATGGATGCACTAAAAATGTGGAGGCATTACCTCTTGGGAAGGAAAATTTTATTGATGTTAGATTGTGGAGGGATGAGACATCTATTTGATCATCCAAAGTTGAATTCATGATGGGAAATATAGATATCATTGATTAATGATTTTTATTTTGAAATCGGATATATCAAAAACAAGGAAAATAAAGTACTTGGTGCACTTAGAAAAAGGATAGGTGGCTCAAGTGGCATCCATCAATACCTGTGAGGTTGACAATGAAAAAAACGATTAAAGATGAAATTTGTTAGGATGATAACTACCAACAAGTTCAAGAACACTTGCAACAAGATATAGAAGGGGCATTGAGAAATATTTACTTCCTCAGAGAGGATGGACTACTAAAGTTAAAGGGGAGGTGGCATATAGCTTGTATGGGTGACTTGAAGAAGCTCATTCTAATGAGTTTCATAAAATAACATATTCTAGTCATCCAGGTTATCAGAAAATGATAACAATTATGAAAATGATGTGATTGGCCAGGCATGAAGAAGGATGTGGCACAATACATTGCTAAGTACCTGGAGTGCTAAAACTTAAAATTAGAAAGTAGACAACTTGCAAGATTGTTACAACCAATATCTATTCCAAAATTGAAGTACGAAGTCATTACAATGGACATCATCAATAGGATACCAAGGAGAACTAGGAAACATGATGCCATAATGGTAGTGGTGGAAAAACTTAGTAAGGAAACCCACTTTATAGTTATCAATTCCGCTGACCAAGCAAGTGATATTGATTATTTTTTTATAAAGGAAATATTTATATTACATGGTGTGCCCAAGAATATTATCTCAAATAGGAATGTTAATTTCACCTCTATGTTTTGGAAAGCTCTATTTGTTGGTTATGGGATATAATTAGCATTCAGTAAAACATAGCATCCTCAAATAGCTGGACATACAAAAATATTTAATAGGGTGGTAAAATACATGCTAAGAATGTGCGCAATGCATTATCCTAAGAGGAAATAATTTCTACCTTTAGTATAATTTAATTACAATAATGAGTACCAAGAATCATTGAAAATGAGTCCCTTTGAGGATTTTTATTGTAAGAAATGCAATACACCCATTGCCTAGAATGATCCAATGAATAACATGCATATTGGACTTGATATGTTGAAGTAAATGGAACAAGAAGAAATTTATATTAGTTATACACTTGCAAACCCACCTCATAGTGGTTTTGTACTTGGAGGGCAGGTGGGGACATCCGAATTCAACCATAGCCCTTTGTTGACTTACCAAAACCATTTTTTGGTTTTCTACACATCCTTATCACATACCTCCTCTTGTTAATCTATGACATGAGAGAGGGCCTATAATCAACATATAACATTTGATCATAGGCCCATACTTATGGATGATAATTTTACACTCACTCTTGTTTTTCATTTATCATATGGGTGGGGCTTAACGCTTTCCCCTGTGTGGTGATACCTTCCTATTATAATATAAACTTAGGACTCATTCTGCAAGACAATATGTTAGTGATGAGGAAAATTATATCTTTGATCTTTCTATACCAATGACATCCAAAAATTCCAACCTGATGGTTGATAGGTCGAAAGATAGAACTACAATAGAAATATAATTATCCATTCCCTGGACCTGTTATTTGACTCGCTCATCACTAGTTAGTGTATATCGATCATTGGATAAATACTCTTGCTCCATTGACTTGATTCCATGAGGCCCCAATGGAGCAAGAGGTCATGGGTTATGACACCTTCCAACTATCATCCACGTTGACCAATCAAATCTTGATATATTTCTTATTATGACGTGTACCTTCCATGTCAATTGCCACATGTTAATTAAGAAATATATACTTGGCCTATCAAATATGTTGAATCTACTTTCCACATGTCACCCTCTCATCCTTCCAGGTCATCGCCATTTGGTGTGACTTGGATGTTATGTGTATTGGCCACCACTTATCACCCATCACATAGTTTTGTGACAAAATAGTCTGAGTTAGTAGTCCAATAAACAATTAGGAGGTTTTTGTTGAGCTCCTTATGAAAAGGATATTTTCTCGATAGATTTTCAAACACCAATTACCAATTGTTACTCACCACCATTTTTATTTTGTGGACAACAATTGTGGCTAGGAAATATGATAAGTGCTTGAGACTTCTTTCTAGCCCCTTGTGACTGAGGGATATGATTAGGGACTTGCTACCTGATTTCCTGCAGATCACTCACCATTGCCTCCACGCTTCAAATTCCGCACTAGTTGAATGGGAAGGCCCATGCTGGCAACATGACCAGCTAGAACCTTGCTTGAACTACACCACTTCAAACTTAATTTTCTTTGTATTTATTTGAATTTAGATAAACTTCGAGATACCATTGGAAAGGTCTTAGAGACAGATATCCAACTATGGACTTGGAATGTTTTTTTTTAACAAATTATGTATAAGAAAAGTTCCTTAAAATATGGTGTATTTAGCCAACAAAAAAATGACATGAACACCATAGGCTTCGTGCATGATGCCACAACAAGATCTCGCTAAACTTGACACTTCACATCAATGACATAGACTTTACCTCAATGAGAACAATTTCCAACATGCTCAACAATTAACACATGCACACTCCCAGGAAAATGTACACATTATTGGGATTTTAGGCTCAACAAGGCTCAGGTTTCCTTCTAGGATGTCAACAAGATTTTCAATTTGGCATGGCTAATAATTGCATGTGCATTCATGTGAAAACTCATCGTGAAATTTAAAAACCCTATTTTTTTGGAAGCTAAAAACCCTAGTAATGTGGAATGTGGAAATTCCAACATACTAAGTTCAAGTTTAAATGCCTGATTATACAATGTAAGTAAGTTCGTCATATTGACCTTGCATTGCAAGTTGGAAATCTCCATTGATGTATAGTGAAGTGGAATTTGAAAACCGTAGTAATGTGGAATTTGATGGAATGGAATTATATGAATGCAATTGCTTCTTATAACATTGCGACAAACATATACTCAAAACTCTTTGCCTTTCTATTTTCATTCACATATTTCTCTATGTGTCTCTCTATTCTTCCCTCTCTCTCATCCTCCCCACATATTTTTCTCCATCTCCTTCCCTCTCTCGACCATGTTAGGGTCCTATAATAATAGGATTCATAATTTTGAATTGATTATGTCAAAGTATTGTAATATTCTACATACATTTTCTTTTTGCAAATGTTTTGACATATTTAAAAAATGAAAAGAAGGTAAGTCCTAAGAGAAAAATCAAAGGACCAAAAGAAACAAGAACAAAAAATAATATCACGTATGAACCCCACAAAAAGAGATAAAAATAAGATCATGAAAGTGTTGCGCATTCAAATGCCACTAGTATTAGTTTATTTTTATGCAAATAAAATTGTGTGCAGCTTGTCAAAAATGCCACAATCCATGATGGTCAAACAACTTAATATTGACTCATCATGCGTTTAAATTTCATGCTGATAGTTAGTGAATAAGATCTGGCCAAACAATTTAATCTTGGCAGATCAATAGCTAGCTAGAGGATAAACAAGCTCATTAGTTTAATCTAAGCTGTTGGACGTCATAAGGTTCGAAGTAGTTATTTTTTGAAAGGAAAGTAAAAGGGTCAACAAGCTCAAATGTTCCCATAAAAGAAATAAAAATGTTAGGATAAAGAAGGGTAGGTATACTATGCTCACAGGCACTTGAAAGCATCAAATTGGGTTATATTTTATTACTAATATCCTACTAATTGCCCCTTCTTAAATTCTAGAAAACCCCTTACCTATTCATTTTCCCCTTGCTAATATCCCTTTTCTCTCCTGGAAATCACTCTCCTTTGTAAAAACCATTTTTCCTAACTAACTCCACCTTTTCCCCTTCCTAAACCCCTTTCCCTAGCTAAAAACCCCCTTTTCCCCTTTTTCTAACTCCCCTATTCAATAAAAATATCAAGATACACTTTCCCATAGTTTAGAAGTACCAAATGTTTAAATACCAACTCTGCTTTCATTTCACTTAACTTATCCTCCTAACGCATTTCTAATATTTAGTTTAAATACATGGTAAACCTTCCTCCTATCATATTTTATTAAACTGCATATTATATAAAACCCTTGCATTTTAATATATTATCTAATTCCCCTTTTTATTATAGTTCCTGCATATATTACTTCCCTACCCATACTTCATTAACCCTGCCTATTGTATATTCCTAACCCATAGTTATATTTCCCAAACACATTCATATATATATTAACTCCTTTAAAGATTAAAAACCCCTTTTTCATTAATCACAATACATATTCAATCCTCCGCCCATTAGTTACCTCGGGTCCCACCTATCCAAATCGCAAAGCATATCCATTTGCCCGATCATCTTAGATCAAATCCAATGGCCCCAATTCCTTTTGATCTCCCAACAATCCAAAGGCTAAAACAAAAAAGAGATGCGAAATAGGTGGTTTGGTCCAATTCCCTCCCTGCCACGCGATGCTCCCAGATTGTATCATATCCTCCAATCGAATACCATTTACCAGCTTTTTTTCTTTGTGAAAACCACAAAAACCTCTTTGTGCATGCAAGAAACCTCTGGTTCGCCTTTTGTGATGTGCTAAAATCTATCTGCTCCTGCAGTGTGCTATGCACCATTGCTATAGAACATTGAAGTTCCAAAACGAAAGACGCAATACCGTTATCTTGTTTACTTCTGCAAATTTGCAAATAAAACCAAAGAGCCAATTTCCAACGGAGTTGAACATCCACAGCCAGAACTCTTTCCACAGGCCTTCCCAATTCAATAAAGCCTTCTATCACCTCCTTGCATACCTGGATTTTATTAACAAAATATTTGGTTCTGCAAGTTATTAACATAAGAATAATTTGGATAAAAAACTTGATACTAGTTAAACCTATTTACTCCAAGAACTCACAAGGAAATGAATTCGAATGATTTTCCTTAACAAAATATTCCATACAGGAACATAATAGAGGGAAACCATTTACACATTTATGGTTAAAAAAGAGGATAAAAACTCTATTCACCAGCAACAATAATTCACTAGAGGTAAAAGTGAATACAGGTTAAAGGTGAAAGAAAAGAAAGAGTTGACAAAGTAAAAGAATAGGTAAACAGAGCAGTAAATTTTTTTAAAGAGAAAAGCAGAGTTAAAAGAGAGTTATAAGATGACAAGGAAGAGTGAAAAGGCATCCAGCACCAAATACGGAGGAAGAAGACAACGTGAGAGATAAACCAGCATGAGATAAACCAATAGATAACAACAAATCAGATAAAACAAGGACAACTTTCAGTCAGTTGAAATGTATCACTACCTTTTAGCTTCTAGATATTTTATTTCGAGGAATAAATCAAAAATCATTTTAGGATATTTTATATTATTTTTTGTATAAATACTTCAGTCATTCAAAGTATTAAGTGTGTGGATTGCTAAACTTTTCTATAGTTGTATTGATATGAAACCTAAGGTTTTATTGTACCATTTTTCAAGTGAGCAGTCTGGATTGAGCAATAAAGGCATTATATTACAGGATTCATGTGTTGAGCCACTTTAGTGAAGTAATTTCAATTGTTCTTTGTTATTTTATGAAGTTTTCACATACTTTCATGTTTTCCAATCGAATGATATAACAGGAATATTATTTCAGAACTTGTTTAAATACACTTTGTCTTGAACTTTTATTTATTTTTATGTTTTCTTATAATATCCAAATTAGGTAATTCTTCATTTCTCCCTATTTTTGATTGACCTCTGTCATTTCTTTCACTATCCAAATCTAAGAAAAATTAATTTCTCTCTCATCCTGATTGAAACTATTTCATCATCAAGCTTTAAGATCTGAATTTACTCAGCTATCTTGCCCTGTGAACACTTCCTTTAGAAATCGATTTTGCTCTATTTCTTGATACATTGAATCCATATCCCGATAGAAAATAGACCTGCACCTATCCATCTGAATCAGTAATTCGATGACCAAACAAAATCAAAATCAAAACCAATCAATCTTACATAACTCGCCTAAAATCAACTAAAAACAACAAAGTAAAATCATAAAGAGAGAGCCCTCTTTGAGCATTAGGAAGGCTAGATCCTGATATTAAAATTAGGTTTGTGGTTACCTCGGTGAGTTATTTCTTTAACCTTGAGAAATTACTGAGTGATAACATATTTCCAACTCTGTTGGGGAAAAATCAGTCTATTCCTTCAGAAAAACTATACAATAATAAGATCTAATCTATGTTGGTGGACAATGATTAGACACACAAAAGTTAAAATCATCCACCTCGTGACTCCACGTCTATTTCATAATCAAATTCAAGATTCCACTGGAGAAATGAACCTAGAATAACGTCATGGGAATATTAGGTTTTCAACTTGGATCTTAATCGAAGACATTATGTTCTTTCTTATCAAGAAGTTTTTTCAATGTATATTGTATTTTAGTACTGATCTTAGACTAATATTTGATTACTTTCCTTTGAAAATTGTAAATATAAAATATCCTTATCCATTTGAGCAGCTTTCTTCTAAAATTTATAATGATCATCTTTCGATTGATAAGCCTCAAGAAATCAAGACTAATATTACAATCCTTGTACATATTCCTGTGCCTTGTAAATTTTCTGATAGATACAAGCCCCTCATCTTACCTCCTATAGTCTATGATTTCCCTCCTAACTAGTACATCTATCTCCCCAAGTTTGATGGAGAAAAAGGTAACCTCACTACAGAAAAACATATTCAAGTTTTTGAGAATTACTTGGATCTATTTGAGATTGATTAAGATGATGTTAGAATTAAACCTTTTTCTCTTTCTTTGGAAATTAAAGTAAAGAGTTGGTTCAAAAATATGCCTATTGCAAGCATCTCAGATTTGCAACAATTTGTTAAAATTTTCCTTGATAGACGGATAATCGAATTTAATCTTTTCATGATCATAAAAGAATATAATCAGTTTAAAAGACAATGAAATGAGACAATACATCAATTTTCTACTAGATTCAATCAATTTTACTATTCAATGCCATCAAATATCAGACCTCCTCCTGATTCAACTCTCTTGCATTGTCCAAAAGCATTTGATCTGTTGGCCCCCTATGAATTTTTTGACAAGCAAATAGGGGGCTAAAAAGTTTTTGAGCCTTTCAAATATATATCATTCTTTGATTTATTTGGAGAGATCCCTCTCTGGGTCCAGGAGGGCTAGATCCTAGGGCCCCAAACTGGTTTTGATGTTGTCCGCTCTTTTGGTCTTGCCAATCTAGCAAAAACACTGGAACTCCAACATAATGGCGACTCCACTGGGGAACTTGAGTGCATTTTATCTTAGATACCCTTAGGCACCCAAAAGACCAAAAATCTCTGGTTAGCTTGGTATCTAATGCTGATGGTGGACAACAGTCTGTTTCAAACATCCAAATTCATCCACCTGGCGACCCCCCACCCTATAATTCCTAAAATACCAAATGACTCCACTGGTAGAAGACTCTGAACTGGTTGAGAAGATGCAGTGACCTTCTTTGTAGAAACATGGATCCAAATATGGACCAAGAAACAAAGCTAGATTCTTGGAGGATAGATTGATAAAACTAGTGAACAAATTTGGTGAGGTAGTGAAAATGTATGCGGCTAATTTAAATGCAAATGTTGATTATCTAGAATAGCCCATGCATTTTCTAGAGCAAGAATAAACTCCAGACCTAGACAATGAGTAAGACATGTATGATGATCTGGGTCTGGAGTTTTCTCTTGCTTTGGAAAACACTCAAGAAGAGGCGCAAGAAGATATCTAGCCTCCAGATCAGTTAGCACAAGAAGCAGAGGACTGTTGTTCTTCTGTCTGTGTTAAAAAAGAAATTCCTCCGTTGACAGAAGAAGAGATGAACCGAATATTAAACATGCAGTCCAACTCTAAAATATTTTATAGAACATATATGCTTGCTCATTCACCCGATGAGTTTTTTGATACAGATCCAGAAAACTCCTCTGCATATCAAAATGAAGAAAGACCCGCTGAGAATCCGACAGGTTTGATTGGTGACATTGCTTACGATTATGACTCTTTAAGTTATGATCTATTTGATGATGATTTTTTCTAGAGGGAATCTGAGCTTGCAGGACCATCATCAGTAGATTCATGGGAGGAAAATCATGACCATAAATTTCAGAGAAGCGATGAAACCAGTCAGCCTATCTATGACACTAATGGGGAAAGCTACGAAAGCCTGGTAATAGATGAATATTCATTGAATTTTCACTCTGTTACACCTCCAACCATCAGTAGCGAATGCGATGAAGATGGAGACTAGAAACCTTTCACTTTAGAGGAAGAGGAAGAAACCAAAGAAGAGATTTTTGAGCATGATGAAAGTAAGGAGCCTTCTCTTGAAAAGGAGGAAGCAGTAGAACAAACCCCTTCTCAGGAATGCATGGACCTCTTCCCAGAGCTTAGCCCATCAGAGAAGAATATATCAGAGCTCCAAGAGGACACACCTGTAATATATGATGATTCCTCTAGTTCAGAAAATGAAGAATATGAAGGAGATTCTCTTTCTCAAGAGAGTCTTGTCCTCAATCCAGTGGAAGAAGGAGAAATCTTGGTTGAAGCCTGCCTACCAAATATTCATAACCAGGTATCATTTCATGATCCTTATGTTTATTTCCTGCAAAAATTTGAAGAAGGATCAAAGGTATTTTTGAGCAGCATGTTGCAGACTGTTGGGGTCCTGTTTTTTGATAGATTGGCTTACCAAAAGACAAGGCAACATACAAACCAAACTTTAGAGCTCTAGGATCTAGCCCTCCTAGTCTCAGAGAGGGATCTCTCACTATATTTATAAAGATGGGTCTTGAAAGGTTTAGAATTTGATTTTAGGCTAGTTATGAAGTTCAAGGATGTTTGTTTTTTTCTGGTTGGACAAGTATGTTTCATGTGGTATAGATAGAGCATGAGAATCTACAGGCCATTAGGAAATGGAGTCATGTGAAGTCCAAATAGTTCTGACTGAGAAGGAAGGGAAGCCAAAGGGAAAATCTAACTTGGTCTAGGGTCTTTTGAATAATATAGGTGAAATGGAATGGACATTAAGGACTAAGAGTGAACAACAAACTAAACCCTTTCACAATGGCTTAAAGGATTCGGGGAACACCCTATTTCCTCCGTAAGCTCACTGCTTTGGACCTAATCAATATAACACTCAAAGAAAGGAGAAATGCAGAATAAACCTTCTAAATGAATTATAGGATTCGGGGAATGCCGTATTTCCACCTACAAGTTCACCTTTGAGAGTTTATCCAACAAAACATACATTTACATTTAAAGAAGAGGGAACACCTTAGACATCTAGGACTGCAATTATAGGGGTCTTCGACATAATGATAACAATAAATAACAGAGGGTATGATTGAAACAAACATCACTATTAAACTGCAAGCATTAATAATCAAAGGTAGACTTCAGGCATAATATTCAGTGGTAAAGAAAGAGGGAATGCCTAAATGGTCTTTGACACAACCGAATTAACCATTTCTGAAGTAAGACAAACTAAATATAAAGATAGTTGTTAGACTACCCTGTTAGATTCAGTAGCAGAAAACATACAAACAGTGAAGGATAAATAGGTTAGAGGTGCTTCTAAGATGCTTTTCTTTACCTAAACTTTTTATGCTTCTGTAAGCAAAGCATGATGGAACAAAGTGGAAATGCAAGAAGTAACATAGACAATAAGAAGTACATCACCAAAACTAGGCTCATGGATCCAATGGTCCAGCCTCCTTCATCAACAGAAAAACACAGATCTTCACACTCCTTCAGAACACCAAAGCTTCTTCAAAGAAGAAATATGTATTACTTTAGAAATCACAAAATGCCCACCTTTTACAATGAGACTTCGAAGAGTCTTTATACGTAGATGAGGAAGTGGAGTAGTAGATATGGACTTAAATGGTCCACTAAGATAGAGGGTATGGAAGTATTGATTGCCCATTCTGCTTAATAGCTCTACATTGACTGTGTGTACTCTTTTAGGCCATTTCGGAAGTCCTTTCTTAGGTTGATAATAACTTCATAGGTATGTTCTTTGATGTACTTTGTCTCAGTACTCGTAGTACTCTAGTGAATAAACCAAAGGAAGATGAAAAACTTCACAGTCTGCCATATCGCGTAACAAATGCTCTGGTAGCATTAGGACTATTGTCAGGGTGGAAACCTTCTCATGGACACAAGGTAGAATAAAGACAGTATGGGTATTGTGTCCTTTCTCAGGAGGAGACTTTTGCTGATGTGAAACCCTGGTGATATTTTTTTTCTGTGCATTAGACCTCTTTATGCCTTCTGTGTTAATCATGAGGTCTTCAATCTGGTACATCGCCCTTTGAACATTGAATTAAGACTCAAAATCTTCAATTACAGGACTTAAACTCTTTGATCTTTCACTAATACTCTATGTCGCTCCATCACTGTCTCTGTCTATGAAATGTGGAACTTTAATGGTGCTGGGGAGGTTTTTCACAGAGTTAAACTCTGTCCTTTGATAAATAATTACGTTCTAACACCTTCCCAGGTGTTTCTCTGTAATATCAGGCTATGAAAAAGGTCTCTTCTACGCTTTGTGTCGCTAACAGCAACTGTGAGCAATGGCGGTTTCCACTGCTTGTACCCTGCAAAAACGCACAAAATGTTAAGAAATCCATGCATGGGGAATGGATGCTATGGAGGGCTGTGAGAATGGCAGCGCAACATGGATGAGAGACGTGGATGCAAAGGATACTGTGGAAAAATGCAGTGAAACAACTGGAAATGCATGTGGAAGTCAAGCAAAGTGGAAAACTTTAATGTAAAGCATTAAAATGTTAATGCTTGGTGGGATGGCACGATGTTTAATGTAGAACACAAGTTTTGGGCCTTTGAATGAAAAACATGGAAAAATGTGCGGAAAATATATGAAATGGGTTGATGTGGTGGGACCCAGTCCTGGGTGGAGGTCGATTCAATCAGGACCGTCAGATCTCAGGAGGAGATCGACGGCTACGATATAATCGGTGGGGAGCGATGGGAGGGTCAAAATCTGACGAGAAATGGTGCGACTGGCTTATGACCGCTGGATCTCATGTGAGATCAACGGCCGGGATTGCGTCAGAGGATCGCAGTCGGGAGGAAATGGAAGTTGTCCCCATATGAAATTTGCGATTGCGATCAGAGCAGGGAAGCGAAGGCCATCGGATTAAAAGGGAAATCGGTGGCGGAGATTACAATCATAGGATTGCAATCGCGAGGGGCGGAGGGTGTCACTGTTTATGATTTTCGATTAGCGATCGAGCGACGGTTTGGTGACCGTCGGATCAGAATGGGAATCAACGGTGGAGATTATCATCGGCGGTTCACATAGGCATGTTGTAGGGCGCGCGAGAGATTTTGCACGGGCCGTCAGATCTTAATAAGATCGACGGTGGACATCACTCTTGAGACCCATAGAACAAAAATGTCATCGCATCAGAGTTTTTGCTTTGTTTAACACAGGAATGTGCTTCCGTCCGTCTCTCCGATTGCGACAGGCGCCTTACGGGCTAGCGCTTGGTATTAGTATTGAGGTCATGTGGGGAAGCGGTTTTTGGGGCTGGGCTAAAGGGGGCTAGCCTGTTATATGGAAAATGGAAGCTTTTTAAGCCAAAAGAGAGCTTTTTAAGGCTTAAAAGGGGTTTTGATAGAAGGAATAAAGGGACTTCAAGCCAAACAAGGGGTGCTTGTAGGGTTAAAAGGGGATTTAGGATGATTTGAAGGGTAAGTGGGGAATTGAAGGAAGGGGAAAAAGGTTGAAGAAATAGAGGTTAAGTGGGGATGAAATAAGGGAAATGGAGGCCTTTTTGGGCATTCTTCTTTACAACAGAGAGGCTTTTTAACTAGAGACAGTAGTGAGGATTTATCAAAGGAAAAAGGCACAAGGAGGCTTCAAGGATGATGTGTTTTCAGGGGAAATGCATGCCTTGAATACTCAAAAAAAATTGTAGCCCCCTGTTTGCTTGTCAAAAAATTCATAGGGGGCTAACAGTGGCTCCACATGGGGATGGCTTCTTCTTGAAGGAGTCAAGAATTCATAAAATGATCTTTGGAGTAGGTCAGATGCCTGGTACTTGACCCATTCTTTCCTTCTTTTTTGGATTAGCTGCCACAAATTATGAAGACATTATATCAGCAGTAAACATTCTCCCAAACAACTACCTACCCAGTCTATAGTTCTAACATTTTTTCTTCTGGGTGCATTTGGACTTGCAGACCCTTTACATCATCAATTTTTACAAACAGGAAAATAAAACTATTATATTTCTACCCTGATTACTCCATGAGACCAGATTAAACTATTGGCCTCATATGTTTCTCTACCTAATCAAATATCTGTTGGGATTAAACTGTCCAGCAGATTTCTTCTCTACATTCTAAAACAGAAATTTAAAAACATTCAAGCCAGGACTAGACTATCTGGCTCACTGGACTTTGCAGAAATTAAAAACAGCTAACTACATGCTCACAGGCTGAGCTTTATTGAGACTTCCTAGCAACCCTACTCTATTTAGAAATCTCTGATGTTATAAATGATACAATAATGCGAGTTTAGCCAGTTAAGTAGTAACAAAAAAGGATAGAAGCACTGAGTGCTCATCAGAGACAACCATAGGGTGTTCTGCAGGTGGTTCTTCAAAACTGAGGTCACCATCAGTGGTGGCCACTCTTGATGAATCTAGCCCCTGGGAAGGATCCATGCTGGATAATTCAAGCTAATCAGGGCCTCCATATACTCTGCCACAGGATCAATGAACACATGATGTACACTTTATTCTTTCAGGCCTCCCATGACTGGTAGGCTATCTTCACCCTGGGCAGCTTTGATTATTGTATCTTCCACTACGTCTTCAGTGTGGCTCTTGGAAGCCTAATCACCTTCTCTCTACACATCGAAAGGCAGTGGAATTTGTTCTTTCTTAGGGGGAGGGAGACTTTCCAAAAATGCTTTGGGGTCTCTGAACTGATATGATTTTTCTTGTGAGTTCAAAAGTTCAATCTCAGCTTCATATCTCTCAACCACCAAATCCATAAACATTTTATTAAGCTCGGGCTGAGTATTGAGTTTTGCACTGAGAAGGACAACCTTTGGATGGTCCTCCCATTCACTTTATGCCAGTACACTTGATATTCCATACTAAAATTCTGCTATGAGACTTGGATGCATTTCTGCAAATTGTTCAGAGTCTTCCACTAGTGAAGTGACTGGATCTTTAGCATGGATGATGTTGTAATGTGACTGGTATCCCAGTGGAGTCTTTTGGTATTTAGGAACTGCAGAGTCGCCATTATGTTGGGGTCCTGTGTTTTGATAGATTGGCTTACCAAAAGACAAGGCAACATACAAGCCGAACTATAGAGCTCTAGGATCTAGCCCTCCTAGTCTCAGAGAGGGGTCTCTCACTATATTTATAAAGATGTGTCTTGAAAGGTTTAGAAGTTGAATTTAGGCTAGTTATGAAGTTCAAGGTTGTTTGTTTTTGTTTGGTTGGACAAGTATGTTTCATGTGGTATAGATAGAGCATGTGAATCTACATGCCATTGGGCATTGGAGTCATGTGAAGTCCAAATAGTTCTGATTGAGAAGAAAGGGAAACCAAAGGGAAAATATAACTTGGTCTAGGGTCTGTTGAATAATATAGGTGAAATGGTATGGACATTAAGGACTAAGAGTGAACAACAAACTAAACCCTTTCACAATGGCTTAAAGGATTTGGGGAACGTCCTATTTCCTCCAGTAAGCTCACTGCCTTGGACATAATCAATATAACACTCAAAGAAAAGAGAAATGTATAATAAACCTTCTAAATTAATTATAGGATTTGGGGAATGCCCTATTTCCTCCTACAAGTTCACCTTTGATTGTTTATCCAACAAAACATACAATTACATTCAAAGAAGAGGGAACGCCTTAGACATTTAGGACTACAATTATAGGGGCCTTCGACATAATGATAGCAATAAAGAACAGAGGGTATGATTGAAACAAACCTCACTGTTAAACTGCAAGCATTAATAATCAAAGGTAGACTTCAGACATAATATTCAATGGTAAAGAAAGAGGGAACGCCTAAACAATCTTTGACACAACCGAATTAACCATTTCTGAAGTAAGACAAACTAAATATAAAGAGAGTTGTTAGACTACCCTGTTACATTCAGAAGTAGAAAACATACAAACAATGAAGGATAGAGAGGTTAGAGGTGCTTCTAAGATACATTTCTCTACATAAACTTTTTATCCTACTGTAAGCAAAGCATGATGGAACAAAGTGGAAACACAAGAAGTAACATAGATAATAAGAAGTACATCACGAAAACCAGGCTCATGGATCCGATGGTCCAACCTCCTTCATCAACAGAAAAACATATATTTTCACACTCCTTCAGAACACCAAAGCTTCTTCAAAGCAGCAATATGTATTACTTTAGAAATCACAAAATGCCCACGTTTTACAATGAGACTTCGAAGAGTCTTTATAGGTGGATGAGGAAGTGGAGTAGTAGATATGGACTTCAATGGTCCATTAAGATAGAAGGGATGGAAGTATCAATTGCCCATTCTGCTTAATAGCTCTACATTGTCTGTGTGTACTCTTTTAGGCTGTTTCAGAAGTCCTTTGTTAGGTTGATAATAACTTCATAGGTATGTTCTTTGATGTACTTTGTCTGCAGTACTCGTAGTACTCTGGTGAATAAACCAAAGGTAGACAAAAAACTTCACAGTCTGCCATATCGCGTAACAAATGCTCTGGTATCATTAGGATTGCTGTTAGAGTGGAAACCTTCTCATGGACACAAGGTAGAATAAAGACAGTATGGGTACTGTGTCCTTTCTCAGGAGGAGACTTCTGCTGACGTGAAACCCTGGTGATATTGTTTTCTGTGCGTTAGGCCTATTTAGGCCTTCTGTGTTAATCATGAGGTCTTCAATCCGGTACATCGCCCTTTGAACATTGAATTAAGACTCAAAATATTCAATTACAAGCCTTAAACTCTTTGATCTTTCACTGATACTCTATGCCGCTCCATTACTGTCTTTATCTGTGAAATTTGGAACTTTAATGGTGCTAGGGAGGTTTTTTGCAGAGTTAAACTCTGTCCTTTGATAAATAATTACATTCTAACACCTTCCCAGGCGTTTCTTTATAATATCAAGCTCTGGAAAATGTCTCTTCTGCACTCTGTGTTGCTAACAATGACTGTGAGCAGTGGCGGTTTCCACCGCCTGTACCCTGCAAAAATGCACTAAATGTTAAGAAATCCATGCATGGGGAATGGATGCTATGGAGGGTTGTGAGAATAGTAGTGCAGCATAGATG
Organism: Pinus albicaulis; assembly: GCA_034641835.2. Lineage (NCBI taxonomy): Eukaryota > Viridiplantae > Streptophyta > Pinopsida > Pinales > Pinaceae > Pinus > Pinus albicaulis. The sequence continues at coordinate 944,901,613 of CM076572.1, read as the reverse complement.
AGAGTGGTGGATGCAAAGGATACTATGGAAAAATGCAGTGAAACAGCATGAAATGCACGTGGAAGTCAGGCGAAGTGGAAAACTTTAATGTAAAACATTAAAATCTTAATGCTTGGTGGGATGTCACGATGTTTAATGTAAAACCCAAGGTTTGGGCCTTTGAATGAAAAACACGGAAAATACGCGGAAAACATATGAAATGGGTTGATGTGGTGGGACCCGGTCGTGGGTGGAGGGCGATTCAATCAAGACCGTCGGATCTTAGGAGGAGATTGATGATTACGATCTAATCGGTGGGGAGCGATGGGAGGGTCAAAATATGATGAGTGATGGTGCGATTGTCTTATGACTGTTGGATCTCATGTGAGATCAACGGCCGAGATTGCATCGGAGGATCGCAATCAGGAGGAAATGGAAGTTGTCCCCATATGAAATTTGCGATTGCGATCGGAGCGGGGAAGTGAAGGCCGTCGAATTAAAAGGGAAATCGGTGGCGGATATCACAATCGGAGGATCGCAATCGTGAGGGGTGGAGGATGGCACCGTTTATGATTTGCAATTAGCAATCGGGCATCGGTGCGGTGACCGTCGGATCAGAATTGGAATCAACAGTGGAGATTATCATCGACGGTTCACATAGGCATGCTGTAGGGTGCACGAGAGATTTTGCGCTGGCCATCAAATCTTAATAAGATCGACGGTGGAGATCACTCCCGAGACCCATAGAATAAAAGGTCATCGCATCAGATTTTTTGCTTTGTTTAACACAAGAATGCGCTTCTGTCTGTCTCTCCGATTACAACAGGCACCTTACGGGCTAGCGCTTGGTACTAGCGCTGGGGTCATCTGGGGAAGTTGTTTTTGGGGCTGTGCCAAATGGGGCTAGCCTGTTATATGGAAAATGGAAGCTTTTTAAGCCAAAAGAGAGATTTTTAAGGCTTAAAAGGGGTTTCGATAGAAGGAATAAGGGGACTTCAAGTCAAACAATGGGTGCTTGTAGGGTTAAAAGGAGATTGAGGATGATTTGAAGGGTAAGTGGGGAATTGAAGTAAGGGGAAAAAAGGTGAAGAAACAAAGGTTAAGTGGGGATGAAATAAGGGAAATGGAGGCCTTTTTGGGAATTCTTCTTTACAACAGAGAGGATTTTTAACTAGAGACAACAGTGAGGATTTATCAAAGGACAAAGGCACAAGGAGGCTTCAAGGATGATGTGTTTTCAGGGGAAATGCATGCCTTGAAGACTCAAAAAAAATTTTAGCCCCTTGTTTGCTTGTCAAAAAATCCATAGGGGGCTAATAGTGGCTCCACATGGGGATGAATTCTTCTTGAAGGAGTCAAGAATTCAGAAAATGATCTTTGGAGTAGGACAGATGCCTGGTACTTGACCCATTATTTCCTTCTTTGTTGGATCAACTACCACAAATCATGAAGACGTTATATCAGCAGTGAACATTCTCCCAAACAACTACCTACCCAGTCTATAGTCCTAACATTTTTTCTTCTGGGTGCATTTGGACTTGCAGACCCTTTACATCATCAATTTTTACAAACAGGAAAATAAACCTATTCTATTTATACCCTTATTACTCCATGAGACTAGATTAAACTGTTGGCCTCATATGTTTCTCTACCTAATCAAATATCTGTTGGGATTAAAATATCCAACAGATTTCTTCTCTACATTCTACAATAGAAATTTAAAAACAGTCAAGCCAGGATTAGACTTTCTGGCTCGCTGGACTTTGCAGAAATTAAAAACAACTAACTAGATGCTCATAGGTTGAGCTTTATTGAGACTTCCTACCTACCCTACTCTATTTGTAAATCTCTGATGTTCTAGATGATACAATAATGCCAGTGCAACAAGTTAAGCAGTAACAAAAAAGGATAGAAGCACTGACTACTCATCAGAGACAACCGTAGGGTGTTCTGCATGTGGTTCTTCAAAACTGAGGTCACCATCAGTGGTGACCACTCCTGATGAATCTAGCCCCTGGGAAGGATCCATGCTAGAGAATTCAATCTAATCAGGGCCTCGATATACTCTGCCACAGGATCAATGAACACATGATGTACACTTTCTTCTTTCAGGCGTCCCATGACTGGTAGGCTGTCTTCACCCTGGGCAGCTTTGATTACTGTATCTTCCATTGCGTCTTCAGTGTGGCTCTTAGAAGCCCGATCACCTTCTCTCTGCACATCGAAAGACAGTGGAATATATTATTTCTTAGGGCGGAGGAGACTTTCCAAAAATTATCTGGGGTCTCTGAACTGATATGATTTTTCTTGTGAGTTCAAAAGTTCAATCTCAGCTTCATATCTCTCAACCACCAAATCTAGAAACATTTTCTTCAGCTCGGGTTGAGTATTGAGTTTTGCGCTAAGAAGGAAAACCTTTGGAAGGTACTCCCATTCAGTTTCTTCCAGTACACTTGATATTCCATACTGAAACTCTACTATGAGACTTGGATTCATTTCTGCATATTTTTTAGAGTCTTCCACTAGTGAAGTGACTAGATCTTTAGCATGGATGATGTTGTGATGCGACTGGTCTCCCAATGGAGTCTTTTGGTATTTAGGAACTGCAGAGTCACCATTATGTTGGGGTCATGTGTTTTGATAGATTGGCTTAGCAAAAGACAAGACAACATACAAACCAAACTTTAGAGCTCTAGGATCTAGCCCTCCTAGTCTCAGAGAGGGATCTCTCACTATATTTATAAAGATGTGTCTTGAAAGGTTTAGAAGTTGATTTTAGGCTAGTTATGAGGTTCAAGGTTGTTTGTTTTTGTTTGGTTGGACAAGTATGTTTCATGTGGTATAGATAGAGCATGGGAATCTACAAGCCATTGGGCAATGGATTCATGTGAAGTCCAGATAGTTCTGACTGAGAAGGAAGGGAAACCAAAGGGAAAATATAACTTGGTCTATGGTCTATTGAATAATATAGGTGAAATGGAATGGACATTAAGGACTAAGAGTGAACAACAAACTAAACCCTTTCACAATGGCTTAAAGGATTCGGGGAATGCCCTATTTCCTCCAGTAAGCTCACTGCTTTGGACCTAATCAATATAACACTCAAAGAAAGGAGAAATGCAAAATAAACCTTCTAAATGAATTATAGGATTAGGGGAATGCCCTATTTCCTCCTACAAGTTCAGCTTTGAGAGTTTATCCAACAAAACATACAATTACATTCAAACAAGAGGGAACGCCTTAGACATCTAGGACTGCAATTATAGGGGCCTTCGACATAATGATAACAATAAAGAATAGAGGGTATGATTGAAACAAACCTCGATGTTAAACTGCAAGCATTAATAATCAAAGGTAGACTTCAGGCATAATATTCAGTGGTAAAGAAAGAGGGAACGCCTAAACAGTCTTTGGCACAACCGAATTAACCATTTCTGAAGTAATACAAACTGAATATAAAGAGATTTTTTAGACTACCCTATTACATTCAGTAGCAGAAAACATACAAACAGTAAAGGATAAACAGGTTAGAGGTGCTTCTAAGATACATTTCTCTACCTAAAATTTTTATCCTACTATAAGCAAAGCATGATGGAACAAAGTGGAAACACAATAAGTAACATAGAAAATAAGAAGTACATCACCAAAACCAGGCTCATGGATCCGATGGTCCAGCCCCCTTCATCAACAGAAAAACATAGATCTTCACACTCCTTCAGAACACCAAAGCTTCTTCAAAGCAGGAATATGTATTACTTCAGAAATCACAAAATAACCACCTTTTACAATGAGACTTCGAGGAGTCTTTATAGGTGGATGAGGAAGTGGAGTAGTAGATATGGACTTAAATGGTCCATTAAGACAGAGGGGATGGAAGTATCGATTTCCCATTCTGCTTAATAGCTCTGCATTGACTGTGTGTACTCTTTTAGGTTGTTTTGGAAGTCCTTTGTTAGGTTGATAATAACTTCATAGGTATGTTCTTTGATGTACTTAGTCTGCAGTACTTGTAGTACTCTCATGAATAAACCAAAGGTAGACGAAAAACTTCACAATCTGCCATATCGCGTAACAAATGCTTTTGTAGCATTAGGACTGTTGTTAGCGTGGAAACCTTCTCATGGACACAAGGTAGAATAAAGATAGTATGGGTACTGTGTCCTTTCTCAGGAGTAGACTTCTGCTGACGTGAAACCCTGGTGATATTGTTTTCTGTGCGTTAGGCCTCTTTAGGCCTTCTGTGTTAATCATGAGGTCTTCAATCTGGTACATCACCCTTTGAGCATTGAATTAAGACTCAAAATCTTCAATTACAGGCCTTAAACTCTTTGATCTTTCACTGATACTCTATGCTGCTCCATTACTGTCTCCGTCTGTGAAATTTGGAACTTTAATGGTGCTAGGGAGGTTTTTTGTAGAGTTAAATTCTATCCTTTGATAAAGAATTACGTTGTAACACCTTCCTAGGCATTTCTCTATAATATCAGGCTCTGAAAAAGGTCTCTTCTGCGCTCTGTGTCGCTAACAGTGACTGTGAACAATGGCAGTTTCCACCGCCTATACCCTGCAAAAATGCATAAAATGTTAAGAAATCCATGCATGGGGAATGGATGCTATGGAGGGCTATGAGAATGGTAGCGCAACATGGATGAGAGTGGTGGATGCAAAGCATACTGTGGAAAAATGCAGTGAAACAGCAGGAAATGCACGTGGAAGTCAGGCGAAGTGGAAAACTTTAATGTAATACATTAAAATCTTAATGCTTGGCGGGATGGCACGATGTTTAATGTAAAACCAAATGTTTGGGCCTTTAAACGAAAAGCATGGAAAATGCGCGGAAAACATATGAAATGGGTTGATGTGGTGGGAGCCGGTCGTGGGTGGAGGGCGATTCCATCAGGACCTTCAGATCTCAGGAGGAGATCGACGGCTATGATCTAATCGGCGGGGAGCGATGGGAGGGTCAAAATCCGATGAGCGATGGTGCGATTGGCTTATGACCATTGGATCTCATGTGAGATGAATGGCCGGGATTGCGTCGGAGGATCGCAGTCGGTAGGAAACGGAAGTTGTTCCCATATGAAATTTGTGATTGTGACGGAGCGGGGAAGCGAAGGCCATCGGATTAAAAGGGAAATTGGTGGCAGAGATTACAATCGGAGGATCATAATCGCGAGGGGTGGAGGGAGGCACTATTTATGATTTGCGATTAGCCATCAGACGATGGTGCGAAGACCGTCGGATTAGAATGGGAATCAACGGTGGAGATTATCATCGGCGGTTCACATAGGCATGCTACAAGGTGCGCGAGAGATTTTGCACGGGCCGTCAGATCTTAACAATATCGACGGTGGAGATCACTAAACCTCTGTTTTCATCACATTTTTCCCTTCTGCAAAGTCCTCCAAATTCCCTTTTTAACCTTCTAAATCATCCCAAACCCATTTTAAGCCTTACAAGCACCCTTGGTTTGGCTTAAAAACCCTTTGTTCCTCCTACCGAATCCCTCTTTTGGCCTTAAAAAGCACTAAAACTAAGCGAAAATACCCACTTTTACCTTATAACAGGCTAATCCCCTTTTCGACCAGCCCCCTTAACCACTTCCCCACATGACCCACGCCCAGAACCAAGTGCTAAAGGCCTGGGTGCTAATCGCGATCGGAAGAAGCATGGGGAGCGTGTTTCTTTGTTAAACAGAAAATTCCCGATGCAATGGTTTCATGCTGTGAAGTCTCGTGCTGCGATATACACCGTTGATCTAAAAAAATATGACGGTTAGCATTTATCCTGTGGCGTACTCCTCCTCTCTCCTGTCACCCCTCTGATTACATGATAGTCGTCGATATGTTTTCAGATCGAACAGTGATCGCTCAATCGCACCATTGCAATCGCCCAATCCCATATCGTTGGTCCTCCTGATTGGCGCGCCCTGATTGGATCCTAGCCATCCATCCCGCTTGATCCAATGGTCCGGACTACCCCTCACTCTACCCCTGTGTCCCCGATTGGTCACCCTCTGATCCAATCGCGACCGTTGATCTGTCGCCGATCTAACGGTCCAGAGCCAATCGCTTCATGAGCCCATTGGAGAGTTGGCCCCTGCCTCCTCTACTTTCGGTTAGATCTTGGCTGTCCATCCTGTTTGATCTGACGGCTCATATCACCCCCACACATTCGTATGGCCTTTTTTCCCCCGCCTCATCGTTCAATCTCCACCATCCATCCACATAATCCAACGGTCCATAGTGAACCCGATGGCCCACTTCACCTGCGCATCTTCTCATTTCAGGCTCCGTCTCCCACCGTCCGATCTTCCCAGTCCTAATCCGATGGGCATCATCAATATTGCGCATTTTTTGTGTCTAAGCTTTAACGCCTGAGAGTTATGCGATATAAGCGGTTTTTGAAGGCCACGTGTCACGCAGCGAGGCATATCGCATGATATGAGAAATTTTCTAAGCCGCCTTTGAGGCGCGTGATACCGGTGGTTTTCCTCCTGAAATCACCTTTCCTCCTTTTGTCCCCGCAACCTCCATATTTGATCACAGCTATCCATATAAGCCAGATCAACGGCCCATATCTCATCTCGCGTTCCATTCAAGTTTTCCCATCGCGCGACCTTAACACTTCACCGCGTCATCTCAACCGTCGATCTCCTCCTGAGATCTAATGGTCCAGGTTAAATCGCCCTCCGCCCTTCACCGGGTCCCACCATACAAGCCCGTTTCATATGATTTTCATGCATTTCCTTTGTATTTCATCCAAAGGTCGAAACTGATGTTTTACATTGAAAACCTTTGTGATCTGCCTGCATTAAACTTTTAATGTTTTACGTTAAAAGGCTATATTATTCTGCCCGACATTAGAACTTTAATGTATTATATTAAAGTTCATTTCAATTTTCCCCAACCTTCTAAAGTCATCCCTTCAGTCAATTCCCGTCATCGATCATCGTTAGCCCATATGATCTAACAGTCCATGTCCATTTCTCCTCCAAACTTCCATCAGAGTGTTTTTTCACCATCTGTAGTGTTTTTCACCATTTCCTCCACTACAGCCACTATTTCCACAGTTGCACACCCATTCCGAAGGCCTCCACAACATTTCTTCCGCCACTCCCTGGATTTTTTAATTGGTTTATTTTATTGTACAGGGTTTCACAAGAGTGATGAATTCACTCTGTTTTCCATAATCACAGCCACGGTGATTCAAAACACAGAGAGGCCATTACAGTAGCGGCCAGTGTATCAGCAGTAGGGATTAAAGGTGTTAAAGCCCGTAATTGAAGATTAAATTTTTTAATCATTAGTCAAAGGAAGAAGATACAGTTTGAAGATTAGATGCACATGAAACAAACCATATCTGTGTATATGTCAGCAGAACGTATTTCTCAGAAAGTACACCTTCCTACAGAAGTCTCCATGCCTCCTCAAGCTCAAAAAAGCCATTTCACTGATAGAAGCTTCTTAAGGACTGTCAGGACCACAATTATGTAAGAATGGAGGCCCGGAAGACGTTCAGTCACCTTACTTGCTTCAGAAGACAGAACAGAGTGCCTTACAGCCAGAAAGGACTTCAAAGAACACATCCGATGGTCAAATATCGACCTGACAGAGACTCTGAACCAGACTACAGAGTACAACACAGAGCTATTAAGAAGAGAGGGCATGGATACTTCCTCCACTCTATCTTAATGGATCCATTTAATTTATATCTACTTCCACAGTTACTCATTCTCCTATAAGAACCCCTGAAGAAAATATTGTAAAGGTTGTTGTTGTTGTTAGTGTAGGGAATCATTTGACTGTTAGAACAGTTGTTGAGGGAGAGTAGCTGAGTAGTTTTTAATGTAGTAGGTTGGGAGGAGAAGTTTGGACTATAATCAGCCATTGAGCTGAGTGTATGTGACTGGTTTTTCACATCAATTAATCAAGAAAATTTCATAGGATCCTGGTCTATATTATGGGTGATGTTTCTCTTATTGCATTGTTTTATTACATTATTCATGCTGTCCATTTATTCTTCAATAAGAATCAGTAAATCAGGCTTAGGATATGCCTCTGCATGGCACCCTAATGCTCGCTGCTCTTCTTATTCTTTATGTTTTCTGCTGATAGTGAATCTTGGAGAAAATTCATGCAATTTAACCAGTGTAGTAGCTGTTATTCACTACTAGCTGATGTGTGAATTCGGGGTTTGTTGCTTAGTTGTTCTTGTTGGGGTTGAGCTTGAAGAATTGGGATACCATGGATTTAGTGTGAGCCCTATCCACTGGGGTCCTTTTCAAACAGACTGGCATTTCTAAGATCTCATGAGCTAGTGTCAAAGCATTGAAGGTTCAAAGTCCTTCTCTGATCTTAGGCTTAGCTCTCTGTTTAATCTTGACTCTATTTTTCCTTTGTCTTCATTGAGAGCTACCTTTGAGTATGTCAAATCAGGTCTAGATTTAAATGATATCTAACCTAATCTCCAGACAGCAATTGGTCTCTTTCCTTCTTTCATTTTCACTCCTTATTGTCCCATTCCGCCATCTATCTAAAAAATCCTTTAGTATAGATGACTTTCCCTATGGAAAGCATTGGCTAGTTGTATGCAAGTAATCCCCTTTCATGACTCCATAGCCCAATGGATTTCACATTCTTAACCTATCCTCTTTTACCGAAACATCCTACTACTTTGTTCCTTTCATTCCATAACCTTCTCAGTTAATGATCTCTAACTCGACCCAATAACCAACCAAATCATTTTAAAACCCCCTTTGTGCTTCATAGCTAGCCTAATACCTCATTCTGAGCTTCAAAGACACATCATTATTTTTTTTATTGGAGAGATCCCTCTCCGGGTCTAGGAGGGCTAGATCCTAGGGCCTCAAAGTGATTCTGATGTTGTCTGGTCTTTTGGTCTTGCCAATCTGGCAAAAACACTGGAACTCCAACATGATCCATAAATATAATTTTAGCTAACAGAAAGAAATCCTTGGACACTTGAACAAATGCATAACATTGCAGTAGATGTAGAAGTTAATCTGTTGATTAGAAGGGAAAATTTGAAAGCAGAAGAAGAGAAGAAAAATATTGCAGAGGTAAAACTTGACATTTTAGTAAGTAAAATAGAAGAAATGATGCTAAGAATCACCATGAAAGATGGATTTTTTGTTCAAGATCACCATGACCCATTTATTGCAAGAAAAGAAGGGGTTGCTAACTATGAACAAATTCTTGCTGATTCCAACTACCATAGATCGGAAAATGGATTTACATATCAATATGTAGAAAATAAGTCTATTGATCTAATGTGTATGTTGGATGACATTCCTTATTTTAATGATTTTCCTTAGTATGATCAGTATGATGATAATTATGTTCTACAAACTCAAGCTAACTTTACAGAGAAATCAGTAGCTAGTTTGGGAGATGAGGAAATGTAGATTGATTAGCTTGAATATAGTGATCAGCCTATACAAATCAGTTATGAGAGTGAAGAAGAAAGTGCAGAAAATAAAGAAATAAGTGAAGGATCTTTGCCTCTTTGTTTTGCTTCTTTTCAGTTCATCAGAAAAAATTTTAAAGCAATAAAAAAAGAGGAGTCTATAGGTATTGTTATTGACAACAAAGAAGACAATGAAACTCTTGATCAGGATTCTTCAGTTTCACAATTACAGTTATCAAATTCCATTAAAATACCTGATCAAATGACATAGGAAAATTATATACCACTATGTTTCGAATAATTTTAGTTTTTAAAGGAAATTTGGTATAATATTTCTAAAGCAAAGGATGAATAGCCTGTACAAATCTATGAAGTTCCATTGAAATCCATATATTCCAATAGGTAGAAGCAATCCTTCCAAGTTTTTCATGATCCAATAGCTGATTTCTTGGATGATAAATTCTCTAAAAGTTTTCCTCTCTATACTAACTATGAGCTTGAAGATCAAGATGATAAAGGTTTCATCAGACACACATTTTCATCACAAAGCTTATTTGAAAATCAACAATTAATTTTGCAGGGAAATAACAATTTAGTTTTATGGAATGGAGGCCATCCAGAACAGATGTATAGTTGTTTGAATCAATTTATCATTTGTACATATACCTTGGAAGATCCTTTTGTACAATTTCTAGAGTCAACAAAGGAAATTAAATCTTTCCTTATCAAAGTTATATCTGTTGACAAATTTCTATTAAGTGATAGAAATTCACTTTTAATCACAAACAAGCACATGCAGAATAATACATCAATGTATATAATGCTTGAATAGTTGCATTGGTTGTTTCATTTTACCTAACCAGCATTTGGACAGCTGATTAGAGTAATTACGTAGGATTTTAGTTTGATTAAATTCGTTTTTTCAGCAAGTATTGATATAATTAATTAAGATCTAAAGCCAGGAAGAATACCCTAAAAAGTCTTGATGATTTAGTAGTTTGGTTTGAAGGTTGCAGCACCTTTTAGTTTTAGATCATATTTCAGTTTCCAAAAAAGAGTGTGATTTCAATTCACGATTTTCAGCAACAGAGGTTATACAACAAAACATGTGCATGCTTGGGATTGGCCCAATGGATCAGGCTACTAGTCGACGGTGTTCTTGACATCTCACAAGGAGATGCCATCCCTAAGTGAAGCCACTGTTAAGGTCCTATAATAATAGGATTCATAATTTTGAATTGATTATGTCAAAGTCTTGTAATATTGTACATACCTTTGCATTCTGAAAATGTTTTCCCATGTTTAAGAAATCAAAAGAGGGTAAGTCCTAAAAGAAAAATCAAAGGACCAAAAGAAATAAGAACAAAAAATAATATCACGTATGAACCCCACAAAAAGAGATAAAAATAATATCATGAAAGTGTTGCACATTAAAATGCCACTACTATTAGTTTATTTTTATGCAAATAAAATTGTGTGCAGCTTGTCAAAAATGCCACAATCCATGATGGTCAAACAACTTAATCTGGACCCATTCATGCATTTAAATTTCATGCTGATAGTTAGTTAATAAGATCTGGGAAAACAATTTAATCTTGGTAGATCAGTAGTTAGGTATAGGATAAACGAGCTCATTAGTTTAATCTGAGCCATTAGACGTCATAAGGTTAGAAGTAGTTATTTTGTTAAAAGAAAATAAAAGGGTCAACACGCTCAAATGCACCCATAAAAGAAATAAAAATGTTAGGATAAAGAAGGGTAGGTAGAATTTTTTCACAGGCACTGGAAAGCATCAAATTGGTTTATTTTTTATTACTAATATCCTACTAATTACCCCTTCTTAAATTCTAGAAAACCCCTTCCCTATTCATTTTCCCCTTGCTAATATCCTTTTTCTCTCTTGGAAGTCATTCTCCTTTGTAAAAACCCTTTTTCCTAACTAACTCCGCCTTTTTCCCTTCCTAAACCCCTTTCCCTAGAGAGAAAACCCTTTTTCCCTTTTTTCTAACTCCCCTATTCAATAAAAATATCAAGACCCACTTTCCCATAGTTTAGAAGTACCAAATGTTTAAATAGAAACTTTGCTTTCATTTCACTTAACTTATCCTCCTAACGCATTTCTAATATTTAGTTTAAATACATGTTAAACCTTCCCGCTATCATATTTTATTAAACCGCATATTATATAAAACCCTTCCATTTTAATATATTATAAATTCCCTTTTTTATTATAGTTCCCACATATATTACTTCCCTACCCATATTTCATTAACCTCGCCTATTGTATATTCCTAACCCATTGTTATATTTCCCAAACACAGTAATATATATATTAACTCCTTTAAAAATTACAAATCCTGTATTCATTAATCACAATACATATTTAATCCTCCACCCATTAGTTACCCCGGTCCCACCTATCTAAATCCCGAAGCATATCCCTTTGCCCAATCATCTTAGATCAAATCCAACGAACCCAATTCGTTTCGCATCCCCCAGTACTCTGAAGTTTAAAACCACAAATAGATGTGAAATAGGTGGTTTTTTCCAATGCCCTCCCTACCACGCAATGCTCCTAGATTGTATCGCATCCTCTAATCAAATACCATTTTCCATCTTTTCTTCTCTACGAAAACCACCAAAACCCCTTTGCGCATGCAAGAAACCTCTGGTTCACATTTTTTTTTATGCTAAAATCTATCTGCTCCTGCACTTTGCTATGTGCCATTGCTGTAGAACACTGAATTTCCAAAACAAAAGCCACAATATCGTTATCTTGTTTACTTCTGCGAATTTGTGAATAAAACCAAAGAGCCAATTTCCAACAGAGTTGAACCTCCACGGCCAGAACTCATTCCACAGGTCTTCCCAATTCAATAAAGCCTTCGATCACCTCCTTTCACACTTGGATTTTATTAATGAAATATTTTGTGTTGCAGGTTATTAGCAAAAGAAGAATTTGGATAAACAATTTAATACTAGTTAAACCTGTTTTCTGCAAGAACTCACAAGGAAATGAATTTGAATGATTTTCCTTAACAAATTATTCCATACAGCAACAGAGAAGAAGGAAACCATTTACACATTTATGGTTAAAACAGAGGATAAACACATTATTCACCAGCTGCAGTAATTTACTAAAGGTAAAAGTGAATACGGGTTAAAGGCGAAAGAAAAGATAGAGTTAACAGTAAAAGTAAAAGAACATGTAAATATAGCAGTAAAAGAGTTTAAAGAGAAAAGCAGAGTTAAAATAAAGTTATCAGATGACAAGGTAGAGTGAAAGGGCAGCTACCGTGAAAGACAGAGGAAGAAGTCAATGTGAGAGATAAACCCACAGGAGATAAACCAACAGATAACAACAAATCAAATAAAAAAGGGACAACTTTCAGTCAATTTAAAGGTGTCATTACCTTTTAGCTTCTAGATATTTTATTTCTAGGAATAAATCCAAAATCAGTTTAGGATATTTTATATTAGTTTTTGTATAAATACTTCAGTCATTCGAAGTATTAAGTGTGTGGATTGCTAAACATTTCTATAGTTGTATTGATCTAAAACCTAAGGGTTTATTGTACCATTTTTCAAGTCAGACTCGATTGAGCAATAAAGGCATTATATTATAGGATTCATGTGTTGAACCACTTCAGTGAAGTACTTTCAAATTTTCTTTGTTATTTTCTAACATTTTCACATACTTGCATGTTTTCTAATTTAATGATATAACAGGAATATTATTTCAGAACTTGAATTGTTTTTCATTTTTATGTTTTCTTGTGATATCCATATTACGGAATTCTTCATTGCTCCATATTTTCTATTGACCTCTGTCATTTTTTGCATTATCCGGATCTGAGAATCCTTATTTTCTCTTTCATCCCGATTGAAACCATTTCATCATCCAGCTTAAAGATCTAAATTAACTCAGTTATCTTTCCCCATGAACACTTCCTTTAGAACTTGATTATGCTATGTTTCTTGATACATTGACTCCATAACCCAATGGAAAACAGACCTACATCTATCCACCTGAATCATTAATTCCACCACCAAACCAAACCAAATCAAAATCAAAACCAATCAATCTTACATAACTAGCCTAAAATCAACTAAAAACAACAAATTTAAATCAGAAAGAGAGAGCCCTATCTAAGCATTAGGAAGCTAGATCCTGATCTCAAAAGTAGGTTTGTGTTTACCACGGTGAGTTCTTTCTTTAACCTTGAGAAATTACTGAGTGATAACACACCATAACTCTCGTTGTCTCTCCACCTACCTCTTCCTCCAACTGTATGTCTCTCTCTTTATATTTTGTATTTATTCCTCATGCCCTTCTCTCCCTCTCTCTCCACCCTTTCCCTCCCTTCTCTCCCTCTCTCTCTCTCTCCCCACTTCAGCCTCCCTCCCTCTCCCCTAGTTCCATTGCTCTCTCTCTCTCTCTCTCTCTCTCTCTCTCTCCCTCTCCCTCCCTTTAAATTGTGTATTTGCCTCTCTCCACCTTCAAATTTTATCATTGTCCCTTGCTCTCTCTTTCTTTCCCTTCCTCCCTATCTACCACCCCCTTTCATTCACTTCACCTTTTACTCCATCCCACCCTAACTCCCTCAATCCTTCCTTCACAACAACCCCCTTTGAAATCCATATCTCCCTCTTTCCCTCATCCCAATTCATTTTCCTCTCTCCTCCCCTCTTTATCTCTCCTCACTCCCTCCCTCCTCACCGCTTCTCTCTCTATACATCTCTTATCCCATCACTCTCTCTCTATCCACCTCTATCTCTATATATACCTCTTTCACCTTCCCTATTATATATATATATATATCTCCCCAATTCCATCTCTCTCTCTCTCTCTCTCTCTCTCTCTCTATATATATATATATATATATATATATATATATATCCACCCCCAACCCCACCTTAACCATTTCCCATGTGTTAAAATCAATTTTATCAACATGTGTGTTTTTCAAGCACTGGAAATGTTTCTATGGTGTAATGTTGACTTTTGGTTCCATTACAAAAATATCTTTGATATCGATATGCTAATGTTATAAATATTATGAAGGTATTTCATAATGTTATGGCATGTAATGTTGATGATGATATGTTAATGGTGCCATGTGTAGGCATGTAGTGTTTCACTTTTTGGGATTTTTTTTCCAAATAAGTAAGTTCCACCATAGTATTCATGTGGATTTTTGAATTGGAATAAGCATATCTTTATTTATCAATATTTTCTTTTATGAATTTCTATGTATATCTTTATTCTCGTAAATTTAAAACTAGCAATTGCACCATATGTTGCAAAGGAAACATTGTAAAGAAATAACATAGGAAATATTAGTATAGAGGAAATGCTCAACTACAAAAAGTGAACAATAGCAATAGGATTGGGCTATTCAGTTACATAATTTGGTTACAACTACATTAGTTAATATAATTTTTAGATAAGTATTAGCTGTTTGGTCCTAAGATGAAATATCATCATTCAAGAAGTTTAGAAAATAAGGTGTTTGATTAGGATAACCTTTTCTTCTCTAAGAACCATGAGTATCTAAGTACCAAAAAATAGATTTTCAATGGGAAAAAAGAGATTACATCAAAACCACAAAGAATAAAAAATCAGATATGGTATAACTTGGGTATTTAATGATATAACTTACAAAATTTTTTGATAAGCACATAAATAATTTCATCATTTTTCCCTTGAGTAATCATATATTTTTCATTTTTCAAAAATTTCAACAAAAAAAAACTAATTACATCATTTAAATAATCCAACATAAACCTCAATGTGTAATTATAATCTTTATCTCATATCATTGAAAATAAATGAACATTAATTTACGTCATAGCATTAAAAAGATAAGAACATCCTTAATAACTACTCAAAAGAAATGAACATTAATTTATATGACATCAATAAAAATACATGAACATTAATAGGTTATTATGAGAATATATAAACACCTTAAAGCACTAAATAACCCTTTCAATTTAAAAAATATATTGTTTTTCAAAGAACAACCCTTTCTATTTATTTTTCACTTATATCAGAATTAACTTGATTGTTTAAGTATGTTTCAATTTCTAATTATACCAGAATTAACCCAATTCTTTTGAAAAAAAATCAGTCAATTGTTTAAGTATTGCAATGATATGTTTAATAATAATAAGAAATAAAATTAAAAAAACATATGGAAAACAATGAGATATTCTTAATTTTGGAATGTAAAAGAAATTTTAAATAATATAAATATTTTAAGAAATATTAAAAAAATAATATTAAATACATATAATATTTGACTATTTTCATGTATTAAAAATAAACAGTTTAATATATTATTTATAACTCAATAAAACAATTAGTGGAATACTTCATTGTAGAGATGACTTAGATTTTTTTGTTTGTATTTTTAGAGAATTTCTAAACTAAAAATAATATCACAATATTATTTTTAAATTTTTTAAATTGAAAGTGATATCACAATATTATTGCTAAAACTTCTAGATTGAAAATAATATCACAATATTATGTTTGGTAGTTTAGTTAAGGTATTATGTGTTATATATAATGATTAGAGGTTTAAATTTCCTTGATTTATTGTGTTTGGTTTGAAGAAGGAGCCTAGTTGCTTATTTTTAATGAATAGAAATAGTTGAGTAAATTTAAGAAATATCATTCCTATAATTATTACACGTGGTTTTATAATTTGACCCACATCATGCTTCTGTATTCTTTGGTGAGTGTGCTAGTAATAAAAATAATAGTTGATCAGCGATGTCGCAAAGAATGATACAAACTTGGCATCCTTCTGCGAGGCAACTCAAGAAGGATGAAAAGGACCAATCCAGAAGGAACAATCTCCACCAGCACATCGTATACAAGATCCAAAATTGGAGGAATATTCACAAAGCCAAGATGCCCCACAGCAACAAAACCATGCCTTATCAAAAAAAACTTGCAAAACATATCACTGTCACACACCTAACCTCACGAAGCTTCTTCCTACGCCTTATCTCATCAATTGGAAACCATATTAGCATTAAAAAAATCCTTCCTCCATAAGCCAAGAAACCCAACGCTGCAACAAACGATATAACCGCAACAAACAATGACCCCATCACCTCCACCAAACATTATGGCCAACCCTCCACGTAAATACCCAAATGCAGAGCTTAGAAACATAAATCAAACCATTCAAAATGAATAAGGTCGGCCGAATTGTTTGAATCCATGTGCTTCCTCGTGCTGGATAATATACATGTGCCCAAAACAGCAAAAGTAATGTATACACGGAGAAGAATAGTAATCCTGGAAATTTAGTACTGCAACTAGAAAAGCCCTTCGCTTGAACGCAAGCACGTGACTGTGGAACCAAAAGCATTGGCGCTGGATGGGGTGTCTGTGGATCCATGGCTCACTTCCCACGCAGATTTCAACAACGTTTACTTGGCAGGTGACAATGTCGGTGCCAACATTTTGCACCAGGTACGCTGATTCTTGATGTGATCATATAATCCAGCCAGGATAAACCCAACCGGTATAGAGTGGATTATTCTTAAAATGGTTTTACTCTGTAATTGAATAATAATAATAATATTTAATTCCAAGGTAGATAGTATTTCAATCATCTAATATCAAAATGAATGGTTCATAATAGTATATATAGCAGTATCAAAATCAATAATTCATAATGATACACTAACGATTTAGGAGAGTTGTTTTCAAAGAAAGACAAAAATAAAATACAATTTAAAAAAAAAAAAAAAATTAATTAGTATACAAATAAATAAAACCTCAAACTATATTTTGAAATACAACTTTATTTTGGAACGCAGAATTTAATAAAAAAATATATTAATATAAAAAACAACTTTGTGTTGGAAAGCATGATTTAAAAAGAGTCCCTGCTGCCTTATGGCAGGGACTAATCAAAGTACATTATTATAAAATATATTAATATTAAATAGTTTGAAATACAACTTTATTTTGGAACGCATAATTTAATAAAAAAGTACCTTAATATGTTTTGGAAAGCATGATTTAATAAAAATACATTATTATAAAATATAGTAATTTTAAAGAGAGAATGGATAGTGGGTAAGCTTGTCTACATTTCCATTTAACATATTAAATTTGTAAAAGTGAAAATAATATTTATTTTAATAACTTTTATCTTAATAATTTCTTTTTCTATAATTCATTTTTTTCTCCCCTTAATGTTGAATGAAGTAAGGTCCTTTTATAATTTTTAAATAAACTATTGAAGTTCCTCCCGTATACACAGGCATTTTAATAAAAAAAATAACTTGTTTAATATATTTATTTATTTCTAAATATATTTTAAGAGATAAAATTTATATGGTGTTATGATTCGATATTAAAGAAATTTTAAAGATTGAATTCAGTTATTTCTTTAGCTTTTATAATTTGAATATATATATTTTTAATTTATATAAAATAATTTTATTCTATTAAAAAAAATTATATAAAATATTTAACTATTTTTAGAAAATATCATTAAGCATTTATAATTACATCGTTAAATATTTATAATTATGGCGCTTTTAAATCAATAAAATTAGTGGAAAATTTTACACTTTCAAACATTGCTTTAAAGAAATATAATTTATGTAAACTTGTTTTTTTGGGATAGGCTGATTCTCGATCCAGAGATTTATGGGATGGACAAAAAGAATCAACTCACAATAGGATGACATCGTTAATCCATAATAAACCTTTTTTTGTGACGAGTTTTTTTTACATATAACCCACAATAGTATGACATCATTAATCCATAACCTTTTTTGTGACGAGTTTTTTTACATATAACTCACAATAGAATGACATCATTAATCCATAATAAACCCTTTTTTGTAATTTAATTAATTGATATTTTAATATTTTTTAAATAATTTAATATAAATTTAAGGTAATTATAAGTTTTAGTTATGTAATTTAAAAAAATTAAAATTCAGATTTATTTGTATATTAAAATATTAAATTTTAAATTATGTAATTGAAAGTAATTAGATATTCATTTTTATCTTTATTGTAAATTCTCAAAATATTTAAAGAGAAAAACCAAATGAAAAAAATTAAACAATTGATTCGAGTCTTATTTCTGAGATTCCAAAATATCTTAAGGCCAGCTCAATTATACTTAGTTCTACTCTCATTTCCAAATAAAACACGTCATAGTCAAAAAAAAAATCTAGAGAATAACTCAGAAATTTTGATAAGATTCTGAAAAATTCTGGCAAAGATTTTCAAAATCTTTTTTTGCAGTTTTTAAACTTTAATATTTTGTAACAAGTGTCTGGATGGTAAGCCTACCTTCAGTTGGAAAAAGTGTACATAAACATCTGGCAATACCAACTGGGAACCTCTTCAATGCAAACCTTTGAAGATTTTAAACTCCATTGCACAATGTTATCACATCGCCTCCGTTGTCAGTTGCACTCTTGTGCTCATAAAGAAAAACAGTGCAGACAGAAAACAGCTACCTCGTTATTCGTACTCCTGCCATCCGACAAGGACGGTTTTTCAATTTACATGTAAAGTGGGTCTTTTATACCAACTTCCCGAGAGTCCAGCTAATTAAGTAATACGGGCAACACCTATCCATTATAGAGCCTCGTTTAAATGCGAGTTAATACAGGCAAGCGAAGCAAGTCAATACAGGCAATGCTTATCTATAATATAGACTTCTTAAAGATGAGTTGTCAGGTATGATCCGTTAGCCAAAGATAAGATATGGTAAGGGTTAGCATGTAGAGCCATGAGCAAACTATCTTTGCCATGTTTTTGGTGGAACCGTGAGTAAAGAAGAATCATGAGTTGACAACTGGCATGTTAACATTTCTCCTAATATATAGGCCTTTTCCAAACATATCTTTTTATAATAGATAGGCCTTGCCTAAACAAAGAGGTAGGTATCTTTTGAATATAAATTGTAAAAACTCATGATGAACATGACAAATCAAGCTAGAGACCAGGGAGAAGAAAGACCAACATGGGAACACGTTAACACGAGGTAGAAGAGAAGATTTTATATCATTGATCAAGACTTGGACAGTCTAGTTAGGACTCTTGATGATATACGTGTAAAACTCAAAAAAAAAAAAAAAAAATTTATTTTCTACTCTTTAACTAAATTAACTCGAATATTTTTATCCGATGTCAAGGTTCTTACTATGGGTATTAATTTATTTTCCCATTTGAAAGTATTGCAATGATTTAACCCATTGTCACCTCCTTAGAACATAAACATAATTTCGATTTTATAGTTTTATATGTATATCGGAATCATTATCGGAAAGACTCTTTGATTAAAAGTAAATAGCTTATACTTCAATGGTCTCATGTTATAGGGTTCTCCAACCTTACGCCTTACGCCTTATTTAATGTGATTGCATGTCTTATCTTTTGCATTTAAGAAAGGTGACCTCATGGTCTGTGGAAATATGGTGGAAGCGCTGGCACGTACTGGCTAAATCAATGCGCTGGATTCGTCCGGGGCGAGCCTTATTTCAGCAGCCATAGGCCCATTAATGCGCCCGGGCAGCTGATGCCCGCCGCACGAAGATCTAGCGCTTTAATCAGACGGCGGGCATCAGCTGTGCGCATTAGTGGGCCTATGGCAGCTGAAATAAGGCTCGCTCGCCCCCGGGCCTAGTACTCCTCTGCAATGAGTTCTTTTTGTTTCACAATGGAGAATGCCGGTCACTTGCTAACTTGTTCGGCTCTGCCAGGTATTCTCCAATGGTTTCACTCGGTGGCAAAGGTTTTACACTCTGCGTGTTTACCGCCTTCACGGAAATTGCAAACTTCTTATATGTTTAGTTTACCAATTTCATCCGAGCACGTTTTTCTTTTGAAAAGTTCTGTCTATAGTCTTCTGTGTCTCTCACTCTTGTGTAGACATATAAACGTTATTCCGGGTCATTACTTTTAAGACTAAAGTTAATTTTTAATGACGGTTGTACTTTGTAACGCTTCAACGCTGGGTTATGTAATATTTTGATAATTTAAATGAAAGATTTTTCTGCATTTTAAGAGAAGAATTTTCTCCTTACAGAGTATTTACCGTCGTTCTGAATTCTGTTCGTGTAATCTTTCCAAACTGTAGTTCTTATCTTGCATTGTTTTAGATATATATATATATATATATTTTTTTTTTCATTACTCGCATTACCTATAGGGAGAGGTATTCTCAGTTCCAGGTCCTGTGTAAGTTAAATATGTTCCTCTCGTTTACTTTATCATACATTCGTTTTTTTCGTTCGATGTATTGTATATTGCTATTTTGACATTTAGAATCTCTGTATTAAAGAAATGGGTAACTGGAGTTTCCGACCGGTACGTTTGTGCTATAGATGTCAACAAATCTGTACATAAAGGTTTATTTCATTGTTTTCTTGTTAAAGGAATAGCTATGCTCTATAGCACTAAACATGTTTACAAAAACATACTCGTCCAGTTTTACTTTCTTCCTATAATGTTTGTACTCTGATAACAAGTTTGTTTCCTTCACATTTTTCCTATTAGTATATTCTTTTGGCAGATGTTACTTATTTCATTATCTGTAAAATAATTCCGTACCCAAGTAGGTTTTACTTCCTTCAAGGGTTGGGTGACCGGACCATCACAATATTTATTGAAGTATAGTCAGAGGGGAATGGACGATGTATTCTGAGTGTCTTCCATTACTCAGGATCAACACTTCTATTTGCGCAGCGAGGATTAACAGTTCTATTCTGGTATTGAGGTTATTTTTGTCATGTTGTTTTCTTAAAAGATTTATGTTCCTTTTCTTAACTCAACACAGTGACTTGTTTTATCTTGATTTTCCACAGCTTAAATAATAGCTATTCCACATTTATAAATAAACACAATAAAATCAATATCTACTCTACATTTATAAATAAATACAGTATATCTCTATTTTCGAATTTAGAGACACTTCAATACAGTAATCAAGAATTTACATCATACTATTACTCAAATTATAACTAGACTCATGACGTCTTGCTCTTCTCTTGTGCTTCCACTGTAAGGTATAGGTTGACAATAGATTTTCAGCAATGACTTCAGGGCTCCAAGTCGAGTCAGTGTCAGAAAACTTCATAAATTACCGAGTGTTTTCCACTGGTCACTACCAGCTCAAGAAAAATCTCCACTCATTCCCTAGCCCATGATCATAACCCCTCTTCCTCACTAAGATCATTCTCTTATCCCTAAAGGAATAGGTAACTATTCAAATTGTCCAACCACCTTTTCAGTTCTTGGAAAACATTTACCATCAGCATTATTTTTTGATGGAATTATTTTCTATAACTAATTATATTATTCATAATTAAAAGAAAATAACTTTTCCAGCAAAATCATTAATTGTCTCAGTATTTTCCTTAAACAAATAATAAAATGTCATTTAACTGAGTAATCAACTAGTTAACAATAAATGCAGCTGTCACAATAAGGTGTTAATCAACATCTGGCTATAGAGAAATAGAGAATTGAATTTTCAATTAGAGGAGAAAGAATAGAAATGATGGAACATACTGAATTATGTGATAATGGAAAATAAGAGATTCATTAGAATTTATCTTTATTTGTGGGTGTTAAATTCTCTTTTTCTAATTGGGTTACAAGGCTTTCATGGGACTTAATAGTCGTCGTGGAGTGTTTTTTTATTTCCTATTTGTCAATACTTGAGAAATCATTTTAAAATGAAATAAAAAACTAATTTTGTGAATAGTTAGTTTGTTGTTAAATGCTCGATAATAACACTCGCATTGTTATACATCACATCGCTGCTCAAAATGTTATGCCTCACACTGCTACTGCTCTACAGTCTATGCAAAGTGTGGAGTGAAGTACTCTTCTCATTATTCGCAAGTAGTTAAATAGATTACATCGAAGACATATAGGGGACAACAATAATTAATAATTGAACTTGAACTCAACTTAACTCGACTAAACTAAAATTGTCTATGTCACCTAGGAGACAATGAACTAGTGGTTGGAGTTACTTATTCCAACACTCCCCCTTAATTAGAACCACTAATTTCAAATATTTCAAACTCAGAGCTAAATACAATATCGCTTACAAATACAAAAATTAAATAAATTAAGATGTGTGTTGGTTTAAGTCTCAGTTAGAATTACAATTTAAAAAAAAATTCATTAGCTCTTGAGCTAGATTTATTTTTATTTTTCTTTTCTTCTATTTCATGTATCCTTTGAATTGCTTCAGCTTTTTCTTTTTTTTGTAGGCTTCAAATTTATGTTTCTTCATTTGTTGGTTTAAATCTTCTATTGTTTCTTTAAACTGTCCATGCATGCCCTCTACTTCTTCAAAAATATGTTTGTATGTGGACTGCTACCACATGTCATCTTATGTAGTGCGCTCTTCATCATCAATATTTTGATCATCATTTGTTGCAACATCAGTTCATAATGAAATTTTATCTCCTCACTTTCTACATTGTTCATGTCTTCTTCAACAGTCATTATTGAAATTTCATCAAAACATAGTGTTGCAAGTCATGTTTGAAGGAAGTTTAATTCTTCGTCATTTTTGTCGCTTCTTCATGATAGTCATGTTTATGTGCACACTCAAAACAAATGTTAATTTTACAAACATATGAAAAACAATATTGATTATGTTCTTTCTGCTCTGCAATGAGAGTTTTCTCTTCTTGTGCTTCTTTCTCTTCCTCTGTCGCTTCCATTTTCGTAACTTTTGTTGTTGCAAACATGTTGTTTCCACTTGGTTCTTAGGCACAAGTGAGATTCTATCACCAAATAACATTGTGCCAATGAAATTTTTTGTTGTATCATGTGTAACCACTCATCACTAGCTAATTGTTCTCCATCAAAGTTTGCATCGACAATTTTAATTGTTGGATCAACCAAACCATTTATTGCATCAATGGAAGCTTCATAGTCATCAACAAACTTGGTTGCTAGATTCACTAAATCAACATCCACTTATGACTCAACACGATGGCATTCATGAGCATCTGTGTGCTTCTATGATACTAGTAACACAATGTCATCATTGTCATCCACTTTCAAGTGAGATTCACGAAGATCTTCATCTTTCTGCTGATCTGTTGCAATAGATCCACATTTATTTTCATCTTCAACTTGATTACTCTCTCTTAGACCATAATACCTCTCAAGGATTTCCCAAGCCTTTTTCATTGTCTTTGCATTTGCAATGAGAGAAAGAATGTTGTTATCTATACATTCTCTTATGCATTTCAATGTGAAGACATTCTTTTTCCTTTTGGCTTTCATCTCTTTCAAATAAAAGTAAAAAATATCGTGATATTGCTTTAAATTTTTAAGACTCGTAATTTTTCCCATTTATTTAATCAAAGACTATTTATTGGATTTCCACCGTATCATCACTTCTCATACAGTTTGAACACTACAAGTCCAATGCTCGTCAGAAAAAAAACACTGAAGGAAGAACAGAAAGATCAATGCTAAAGGCTCGCAAAGCATACCACAAATATAGGGCTAAAAGAAACCTTCTTATAAATAAACGTCTTCCTTTTTGTGTCTTTAAACCAGCAGCAACTTTCCATTTTGAAAATGAACCGTTATGATATATTTTTTAATAAAATATTCTCTTTTAAATAAATTTGTTTTAAATAAAAGGGCCAATATCAACAATGAATAATTTCAACCATGAAGAACGTATTTTCATATAATCGACCTTTTTTTATATGCTCTTTTGAAAGTTTATTATAAAAAAAAACATTATAATGTCACTGACGAAAATAACCTTCAAACCAGACCAAACTTTATGACTTCGAGCTCTAATTTTTTGAGTTTTCATGCTTATGACTTCCAGCTGTCATTTTTTTGAAAATAACCTTCAAACCAGACCAAACTTTATGACTTCGAGCTCTATTTTTTTGAGTTTTCATGCTTACGACTTCGAGATGTCATGTTTTTGAGTTTTCATGCCTCGTGCCCAATTGAATTCGGGTTCAAATGATTTCATTCTCCTTTTCAATTTACGGTGAATCGAACCTCTAACGTGCAAGGCTCGGAGACAACAAATTATAGCAGTGATTCCGCCATAACTCTTGGAAATTTACGTAGTCGTTCTCCTCCTCAAAGATTTGACTAGAAGAGCAAGCAAGCGAACTTTTCAAACAGATTTTGGTCGTTCTCTGTCGATTTCCAATGCTGCTCTCAAGGAGTGAACCTCGTGCTTCTTCTCTCTGCTGCTATCATGGGGTTTTATACAGGCTCGACTCTGCTACCATGTTAAAGATTGAAAGTGTGGAGAGAAATACTCTTCTCATTATTCTCAAACGGCTAAATAAATTACATAGAAAAAACATAAGACACGTCAGTAATTAATAACTGAATTGGAACTCAACTATAACTCAATCAAACTGGAATAAATGAAAATTATTTATGACACTTAGTGGACAACTAAATGGTGGTTGGAATTACTTCTTCCAACCTGTGTTGCTCACACCTCTTGGTTTTTCTTATCGTTTTCCTTTTCCTCACCACTTGGCTTGCCTTATTCTAGCCACTCAGTTAGCTTCATGAAGACTTCATGTCTATGGTCAAGTTCCATACAATTTGAGCTATGTTCAGTCACCTAGGTTTTGGGGAACTTTGTTCATATTAGTAAGGACAATTATATAGACAGAGCATGTGAACTACACACATTATCTTCAGTTTTTTACCCTCGTTAGTTCAATATTGTATGGTTCTCGGTGGTGTGATTCAATGCCCTTCATATATATTGAATTATATATTTGAAACATAACAAATTGAGGGATATTTATTTAAAAAATTTGGTTGCATTCTATATTTATTTTGCACCAAATTAGGAGAAAAACATTTCCACAAGACCCAACACTACCTTTCCGAGTTGTCAACACTATGGATTGTTCACATTTTCAAATTTTGAATGGCATTACGAAGGATGTAATTTCACCCATACCTAACGAGAGATGGTCTTGTGTTGAGTCTACTATTATAGAAAAAGACGCACTTGCAACCAACTTGCTTATTGCTTGGTACTGTGAATATTAGTGGGAGTTGAATCTGAAGGACGTTCTTTCTTTTCTGAAAAACACATATATTACATCTTCAGTCTTACTACATTGCTGTCATTGAATATTTTGCCCAAGTGAAGGGAGATATTCTGTAAATGACGACTAGAGTGGTGGGTAAGACAGAGAGGGCCTTCTGACAAGACCACATGTTTTCATGAGGCTAGGATAGAAAAATACTTGCAGCATAGTCTTCTCAAGAACGCCAAGAAGATTTTATTTTAGAATATGACAAGGGAGCCAAATATTTCCGAATAAAATAGTGGCATAGGGAAAATTCCACTTGAGCAATATTGGCTATTAAGCCATAGTATGATATTTCAGTATCTTGGAGGTTAACAAATCATGCACGACTTTAAAATGTGATATGAAATTTAGTCGATAGAAATCTTCGTTAATGTTTTGGAATTTTAGCATAACAACATAAGTGGAATAATAATACGCATTTAAATTTGAAATGGAAAAAATTATGACTCCAATGTCTGAACGTATATATCTCCTACACGTATATAATAATTCTTTTCGTAAATATAGCTATATAATTTGGAATATGAATTTCAAATCTAGAATTTTGTTGCTGCTTGGTTGCCTAACTGCTCACCTACCTCTCTCCTATACTTCCAATTGAGGAGCAAGCAAACCTCAACGAATAATCTATCAACCATCAACCTATACGCGTTTTTAGCAAAATGTAACGAGCAGGGGTGAAAAAAAACATTCAAACTATATTCATTAATCAACATCATGAAAACTGAAACCTCTGTGTTAAAGAACGCTATAAAGACATGTTTATTTGACCCGAAAAAAAAAAAAATTACACTAAAACGTCTTTATAGTGCTCGGAAATAGTTTTTTTTTCACCTTACCTGGCTCAGAGGGCTTATAAAGAAGCTGTTGTGTAGAATAACAGGGGTATGAATTTGGGGATGTGTGCAGAATAAAGGTTCTCTCACATATCTCTCTTTAGCATCCTTAATTTTGCTATAAATTCTCTTTGGCCCATAATTAGTAAAGAAACCAGTGCTTTATTGGATGATAGTAATATAAATCACTCATTTAATAGAAAGTCTGAAGAAATTTGTACTTCCATTTTGGATCAGAAATAACGTTCATGAATTCCTTCATCGACTACAATTATACTATAAAATACACATTGTTTGGTGCTGGCCCCGTGAGATGTATACTTTCTATTTCTATCTCATCACCCTAGTATCTGGTTGATGTATCATTAGATCAGCTCAGCCTAGATTTATTTTCCACGTGAAAATATTCTCTTCTTCCAATAAAGACAAGGAGGAAAAGGTTGGTTTTTCTTCTCCTCCTTATATATTAAAATGAATGAGATCCCTATATATTAGAATGAATGAGATAGAGAAATTCTCTATAGACACATTATATACAATCTTTAGATGATATGCCACTAAGTAACCAATTGTTACGGGAAATACCATCAGGGGATTGAAAGTGCACAATTCCTTGTTCAAATAGAGAAAGGTAATTGGTTATATGTCTTCCTGAATTCATGTTTCTCATGTTGCTATGGAGAGTAAAATCTAAGCTATCGAGGGTAAAGGTTTAGGGATGAGATAGCTATGTATAAGAGCTTACGAAAGAGGTAGAAAAGTTGAATATATTCATTCTAAAGAATTGGGCCAAAGACCAATAGAGCACGTGGAAAAACCATCATGGAAAAGAGAGCCTCTCATGTTGGTTATCATGATGGAGCTATCAGAAGGTTACATTGATCCTAACCTTAATAGCTCTTCCTAGAGGCTACCTAATTAACTAAAATGATCTCATATATATATATATATGAGTCATTCCAATAAAAAAAAATAAAAAAATAGTTGGATAGTGATGGGTAGTAGGGTCTTCTTGTTTGAACTAGAACAAAGAAGGTCACCAAAGTCTTACATGTTGCACCTTCTTCATATTTTTCTTGGTTTCTCTTCTTTAAAATGCTAAAGAATAGCATACCGAATATGATATGCTTGTGCGATGACAACTAATGCATATAAGAAATAGACATGCTTAGGGAAAACATACGTGAATTGAAGCGAATCAAGTCAAAAGCTTTCAATTGACACTAGCGCAGCCATATGGAATTTGTTTCATCTTGTTTTAAGATCCATTTCATTGTATAGTATAACACAATTTCATCATCTTCCGTTAAGGTGGAGTATAAGGAAATTTTCATTATTAGACAAGAACCAATATGGATAAGAATAATACAGTAAGGAAACTAGTTATTCCTTCATGTCCCATCCCTTTCTATGTTGGATGACATCAAAGGTTTAAGAAGAGAGAATCCACTTAAAATTAGGGAGAGGGAAACACCCCAACTCCTTTATCTTCGATAATAACCCCTAGATCCTTACCTATGGGTTACTAGTTTCCTTTTTTAGGTAAAAATATATCTGACTAAAGGATGGGAACCGATATCAATACCATGCCAGGAAGTAAGACTATGCTAGCATGTGAGCATTACCCTTCCCTATACTGACCTTGTGAACATGGATAATCTTACATGAGAGAGAGATAGATTGGCTATAGAGACTAGTTAGAAACACAATTCTTCATAGTGCAATGTTTTGAGTTAAGCATATTGTAATAGAACTCCATAAGTAGCAGTATTATGCATAATATACATATATATGAAATTGGGATCTCTCTTTCCTACCTTGATGTCATCTCTTTCTCCTTATCAATTTGACCTACTTATCGTGCATCTGCTTGGCCTTCTCCCTTAGAAGCTTTGTTGAGATTCAACAAGATGATGAGCTTAGTCAAAATCAGTGACCTTCACTAAGTGGGCCCGCAAGCTATTTTTAGCTGTAAGTCTATTTTTAGACTATGTCTATTTTTAGACATGGTGATCATATTTCAAAAATTGCAGGATGTTATTTGTGGATGGTTGGTCAAATTGGAAAAATAGATGAAATTCTATTTTCAGAATATTGGGCGAAGTCTATTTATAGATCTTCGATCTAAAATAGAAGTGTCGATTATTATTAGCTCTTAATAATAATCAAACTCTAAATATCAACTTATTCTCTTGGAGCACTTTATTTCAGTATACAGATTTGGCAAATCAGTGCGCTGAAGGAATTACACAATCATAAGGTTTATGGTGGCTCATGCATGAGAACTCAGTTATAACTGAAGTGGCAAAGTTATGACAAAGTTGGAAGAGTATTTCATGGAGTTGTTATTCAATTTAACTCAGTTACTGGAGTTAAACTCAGTTGAGCTAGTTGTATCTAGTCTAATTGAATGATACACTAGTGAGAGTGGAGTCAATTAATTCACAAATAATAACTCATTAATCAACTGAAAAAATACAACAGTTAACTATAGTGCATGTCAGTTCTAGTGGAGACCCAGTGGAGAGATAGGTGAAAGGGAAAGATGGACCATCCATTGTGACTATAGTGATGCATTGATTGCACCATACACACATTGGAGTTGCCAATGAGGATTTTGTAGTGCAAGTAAGGTAGATTTGAATTCATTCAGGGGTATTCTTCAGCAAGGATTACATAGTGGAGGCAAGCTATCAGGTGGCAAGAAATGAGTGCATGGATTTATAGATTTCTTCTGATTAGTGTGTGACGATTGATTGTACTGAGAGCTTGATGTACAAAGCTTTGTATGAGATTGTTACATGATCTCCATGATACATAATATATGATAGTTAGGGTTTTCAGCTTCAAGAATGTTTAGTCAATTTAGTGTTCTGAATTGATAGCATAAATTATCGACCAGGGGTTGTAAATTGATGAGGTATACTTTCACTATATGTGCCTAGATATCCTTATTCTTATTTCATTGTTTTCAGCATTTTGTTGATGTTTTTGAGTTTTGTTATGTTTAGATCTTACTATGCTATTCCATGTTCAAAGGATGACATCAAATCTATGAAAACGAGGAAAAAAAAGGGAATTTTAGACTCAAAATAGAGTGTAATTGTAATTTCTGCCCCTAATTAGGAAAATGATGAAAAACAGAGCATTCTAATCCATGGATGTCCTAGCTTGAAAATGAACATAAATGTAACTCAAGACATTATACTTCAACCTGATCCTTTTAGTTAGAGGTTTGTTGGAATAGTTTGTGGAAGAGATTTAACTCCAATGTGATGAGGATCTTCCTAAAAACAAACAGCAACTTAGAATATTATAGTGCAATCTTATTAATATAATAGAGATATTTTGGAATAGCTTGAGAAGAAAATTTCTATAATATGCTAAGGATCTCCTATGAATATTTGAACTAATTAGGACATTACAGCTAGATCTCATTCATCAGCTAGAGATTTATTGGAAGAGTTTATTGAAGGAGACTAGATATAACAAAATAAGGATATTCTAAACAACAAGTAACCCACAGTATTACAATTAGGTCTTTTCTGTGATTTAGAGATTTATTGGAACAATTTTGAGAAAAGACTGTTTGTAACAATATGAGGATCTTCTATCCAATTTGCAGAACAGAAAATGCTAATTAACTCAACATAGTACAACCACATCTCATTCGCATAATAGTGATATGTTGGAAAAGATTTTAAGAAAAAGAATGGATGTAGGATACTGAGGATCTTTTAATCTAAATGACAGAGCTAAAGTGCTGGTAACTCAACATATCACAATTAAATCCATTCATTAAATAGAGATATGTTGGAAAAGCTTTGAGAAAAGACTAATTATAACATCATGAGGATCTGTTAGTTAAACAAACAATGCAAGACATGATACTAAAAGATATGAACTCAGAAAACTGTCTAAGTGACAGATATAACAATACGGAATTAAAAGCTACTTATCTAGAAAGCATGCAGAAGCCTCCTTAGATAGCAGGGCCCTCTGCTATCAATTTGGCATGAAAATCTTTAACTCCTCAAGTTTGTCTTCAATACAACATCAAAGTTATGCTTCTTCTTATTATTAAAAACACTTAGAAACAGAGTATCACATTATTGGAAAAAATAAGAGTTAA
Organism: Pinus albicaulis; assembly: GCA_034641835.2. Lineage (NCBI taxonomy): Eukaryota > Viridiplantae > Streptophyta > Pinopsida > Pinales > Pinaceae > Pinus > Pinus albicaulis. The sequence continues at coordinate 944,871,109 of CM076572.1, read as the reverse complement.
CTTCTTTCTCTTGGTCTCATCGAGCTAAATTTATAGGCAATTACATAACTGATATTGAATGAAGGTAGGAACAGGTATATTATAAAATCGAAATCAAACTAAAAATCCCTTTTAGGACTCGTGATTTGCTGAAAGAAAATCAAGAGTCTTTATACTTACAGAAATTGTTTTCTCAGACTTTTGGTTTGACCACGTACATAAGCATCTCCAGTTTTTGATTCAGCGTTCGTGGATGACAAGGAACAATGTAGGAAAGATTTAGAATCTAACCATATACTCATTTTCTTTAGATGACGACTATAATATGTTCAAACAACAAAATGGCTATGGAATGTGTAACTGGCTATAGAATGACTGCATTCTGGAGCTAAAACTGCTCAGAAATCATTAAGACAACAAAACCAAAAAAGTACAACAAGTTAGTCATTGCATGTATTTATAAAGTTATTTTAATAATCTTATTGATCGTTAGGTCTATAAAATGACAAAAGGAATGATAGGATGAAGTGGAATTTGGCAAAGGAGAAGACACTTTTAGAGCTCAACATACCCCCACTGCAAAAATTTTGCATGTCCTCATGCAATTTCATTCCACTTTTACTGATACTTCTAAAAGAACATCTAACCTTATTTTTCTGCTTCTTCTGGTGGTTAATGCCATCCTGGGTTTCCTTATGAGTGTCTTGAACTTCAGTTTAATGAGTGCCCTGTTCAATTTCTTGTTCCTTTTCTTCAACTTCTTGTTTGCTTTATGTAATGCTTCCATTTTCTGAGAGAGAGTGTTGTTAATGCTGCCTTTAAATTTAACCTGCTCCCTTAGAATTTCATTTTCATTCTTAATATGGTTATTCAGTATATCCAATTCATCATTGTCTCTTTTTAATTTTTCAATTAGAGGTTCTTGTGGACTGGGCAGATCTTTCTTTGTTCTTTGAGGCTTTTCTGTCTAATGATTCCACATGGTCATAAAACTGCTGCTGAGCTGGATCTACATTTGGGGTTCTTCTACCAGAGTTTTCTTCATATTGATATATAGGAGATCCGTCAACTGGGGTCTAAACTGGAACTTCTTCTTCTTCAATGTTTATGATTTCAGTTATTTTAATGCACGTCTTTTTCACCATGCCCTTAAGCCTAGAGCTTCTTCTCAGTTTGGGTGGATTTTCATCTTTTACATCCTCTTCTTCAACACATTCATTTGTTAATTCCTCCTTCTTTTTATTCCTGAGTTGTTTCCTGATTTTTACCAATTTCTCAGAGATTATTTCATCACTATCTTCCTGTGTTGATACATTAGGCCTGACTTCAACAGTTTTAACATCTTTTCCTCTCATACTTCTTCTCACAGGTTTTTCTTTAGACAACGTTTCTCTAGGTTCCTCAAAATGGTTCCTTAGGAGGAATTCATCCCAATTATCTCCTATCTTCTTTAAATGAAACTAAATTAACATTTTAATTAAGCCATGATGATGTAAGGTAGTCTCTAAGAACTGGAGCATTTTCTGGACATTTGAAGACATCATTTTCAAACTATTAAGTAGAAAAAATGGCAGATTTATTTCTTCATCTAGAAAATTCATCATGAGCCTAATGTGATAAACATACAAAGTGCCAAATCTGCCTTCACAGGTTATGAAATTTTGTAAAATTAATAGCATATTCCTCCATTTATTCTTCAAAGATGAACTAGGAATACCTTTCTTAAACACTGTAGTGTCCATACTTGGATTTTTTAGCATTTGTCTCCAAGCCTCATTATGAAATTCTTTGTTTTTAAACCAACGTTCTCCCTGTCTTGGCAGCTATGTTGCTTCTACTATGAATGCCTCTCTAATGGTGAATTTTATGTCCCTAATATCCACTTCTAATCCATCAAACGACCTTGAAAATGACTTTGTGATTTCCTTGTGGAATGTATTAAACTTCTCTATAAAGCTCAACCATCCAACCTATTGCAATAACCCTTTAATCTGAGGGTATCCTTCTAAATATTTAATTCCAATTGGCTTTGATCTTACAATAAGCCCCATTTATTCTTGATGATGATTGCTTCCTTTCTCTGGCTTCAATTCACTGCTCTGTTCCTGTTCTTAAAGAAAAAGAAACTGTGAAGGGTTGTCTTGCCCTAAAATGACTTCTTTGCATATGAGGATTTGGCTACGGAAAGAAATAGCAGTGAGTGTATGTGAACGAAACAGGGTAGTGGTAAATCATAAGGGTAATCGGGTGTAAGAGTTTGACATGGAATGAATGACTGCGAAGAAATCTTATGAAGATTTTCAAAAATCATCAATGAATGCCGTGGTCTGATGACGTGACCTAATAGGTCACTTCTAGGTTCTAATCGTTAGCTTTCCATTAATGATAGTTTGTTATGGCGCGGGATGAAAAGGATTTGATCGAGGAATGTTTATGACAGGGGTTTGATCAATTCAAATCATAAAATAACTTAGGAAAACATATGAACTAACCACATTATACCTTTAATGATTTGCTACCAAAAATAATTTCATACAATTTTACCATATCCCTTTTTAAAATCTTTGCTGCTTTGATGTGCTTTGTCTTTCATCTGAAAAATATTGATCTCTTAGGTTCCATAATCTTCTTTGACTCATCCTCTGTTTACTGAAGTATATTTTGCAGAATCAACTGGCTGTAGAATGGATCTAGCTACAAAACAGGTAGCTACAGAATGTACTTATAAAAACTCTGAAATATGAAATGGAATAAAGTGAAATGTGGATGGAATGAAGTATGGAATGGAATGAAGTGAAAATGTGGATGAAGTATGGATATGGATGGAATGAATGAAATGGATCATGAATGTGTAATGTGAATCTGCAACTTATGATTTTATGACACATAATTGCAGAAAAGAACAATTTTTTAAATCTAAAGTGTCAGAAGAATTTTAATTTTCACCTTAGATTTTTTGTATAAACATGCCAATAAATGATTGGTTTGCATGTTTATACCCTTTTTTTATATATTATTATTATTATTATTATTATATGATTTAAGAAGAATACAATTAAGTTAGTGAAGAAGAAGGGTTCTTCTTTACTAACTTCATATCAATGTTATCTTGAAATTTCTTGAAAAATTCCTCTCTTGAAAGTCGCTTATGATACAATTTCAGTTTGTGTCCATTTGCAAGAAAGGCTACCTTTCCTTCATCTATTGTCCTGATTTTTATTGCTCCATTTTCAAAGATTTTCATAATCTCATATGGCCCAAGCCAATGAGTGTGAAATTTACCTGAAAAATCCTTGAACTTTGAATCAAATAAGAGGGCCCAGTCATCTTCTTTAAATTTCTTTTCCTTGATGTACTTATCATGCCATCTAGTATTTGTTGTTGGACTATGCTTGTTGTCTGGACCGCATCTTGTATGATCTCATCCAATTCGTTAATCTACTCCAGTCTGTGCTTCTGTTAGATCAAGTCCTAACTGGACTGCCATTTTAAAAGTTTGGATCTGAAACTCTATGGGAAACAAGACTTGTTTTCCATAAACAAGTTCATAAGGAGTGTGACCTATTGTGTTTCTCCATGTAGTTATGTAAGCCCACAAGGCTTCAAGAAGCCTTTCTACCCAATCTCTCCTGTGTAAATGAACAAACTTTCTTAGGATCCCTTCAATAACTTTATTGGTAGATTCCACTTGACTATTTCCTTGTGGATGGTAGGGAGTAGATTTCCTGTGTCTGATTTTGTACTTTTCTACCATTTTCTCCACTAGCTTGGATGTGAATTTAGCTCCTTGATCTATAGAAATTTCTTTTGGGACACCAAAACGAGTAAAAATATCCTCAAAAAGAAAATTGACTATAGATGCTTCAGTAGAAAAATGTAATGGTTTGGCCTCTACCCATTTGGTAACATAAATAGTGAAAACTAATATATATTTCTTTTGTCTTGATGGAGGATTAATAGGTCCTACAAAATCCAAAGCCCATTTCTCAAAGGGTTCAATGTGTACCTGAGGTTGCAGTGGAATTTCACCTGAAGGAGAAGGTTTCCCTACCCTTTGGCAATTGTCACACCTTTTAAAATACTCTTTAGCATCCTTAAAGAGGGATGGCCAATAATATCCTAAATTAAGGATCTTATAAGTTGTCCTCTTATCAGCAAATTGTCCACCACATGGTTCATCATGACATGCCTTCAGGATCTCAGGCATCTCATCTTCTTGAACACATCTTCTGATAATTAAATCTAGACCTATTTTGTATAACTCATTAGTAATCCATGAATATTTTGCACTTTCATAAATGATCTTTCTTTTATCTCTTGTATTAATAATTGAAGGAAATTTTCCTAAAACTAGATAGTTAGCAATATCAGCAAACCAAGGAGTTTGAGTGGTAATTGCAAAGAGATATTCATCAGGGAATTTGTCTTCAACTGGAGTATTGTCTTTGATGTTTTGGAGTCTAGATAGGAAATCAGCTACTGTATTTTGTTTCCCAGGCCTATCTAGAATGGTGATGTTAAACTCTTGTAAAATCAATAACCATCTTGTGACTCTGCCATTAGTAATTGATTTTTTCATTAAGTACATAATTGCAGAATGGTCTCTGTGAACAAAAGTTTCATAGCCTGTTATATAGTGTCTAAATTTATTTATGGCATTCAACTCTGAAGGAGTTAAGTTTTTACTTGTATTGTAGATGGCATAAGGAAGCAGATATTTTTGTCCCAATACAGTTCCTAAAGTTGTATCTGAGGCATCTATTGAAATATGAAAAGGTAATTTCCAGTTAGGTCCCCTTAAAATAGGTGCTTAAGAGATTTTTGTTTTCAGGGTTTCAAAGGCTAACTCGCAGTCAGAATTACAATTGAATTCACAGTCTTTGGTAAGTAATTTGAAAAGTGGAGATGCTATGTTGGTGAAGTTTTCTATAAATCTCCTATAATACCCTATAAATCCTAGAAAACTCCTAACATCTTTTTGACAACTTGGAACTAGTAGTCTGGAGATGACTTCAAATTTTGACTTATCAACTTTGATCCCCTCTCCTAAAATGTGATGTCCTAGAGCAATCCCTTCAGTAAACATCATAAAACAATTTTCATGACTTATTGAAAGATTTTCTTCTTTACATCTCTTTAGAAATTTTTCCAAGTTTGCTAAGGCTTCTTCAAATGTGTTTCCATAGACTGTGAAGTCATCCATGTATACCTCTAAACAGTCATGTATTAGATCTAAAAATATTCCTAATACTTCCCTTTGGAATGTTGTAGGTGCATTTCATAATCCAAATGGCAATACTCGGTAGTCATAGGTACCCCAAGGACACGTAAATGTGGTCTTGTCTTGATCCTTAGGTGCTACTTGAATTTGATTATAGCCATTGAACCCATCCAAAAATGAAAAGTACTTCTTGCCTGCTAATGTGTCTAATACCTGATAATGGTCTTTAAGAGTAGCTTTGTTCAGCTCTCGGTAATCAATACATACCCTCCATTTTCCATTCTTATTGGGTACAATCACCAAAGGAGAGACCCACTGACTATCTGAAATGCGATAAATAAAATTGACATTTAACAATTTCTTCAATTCTTCATTAACAATCTCCCTAAGGTTTGGATTCATCCTTCTCTGAGGTTGTTTAATTGGTTTAAAATTTTCCTCTATATAGATATGATGAGTGCAAGTCTTAGGATTGATCCCTTTCATGTTAGTGTACTCCCAATAATATGCAGAAGAATGTCTCTGTAATGTTTTAACTAGCTTTTCTTGTTGAAACTTCTCTAGGTTTTTGTTTATGCTTAAGGTTTTTCCTGGGAATATTTCAATTGTAGAACTACCAAATTCTTCCATGGAGTAAAGAGACATTTGCCTTTATGATAAGATCTAAATGTTATATTCTTCTTGAAATTGCTCCTTTTGAAATTCTGAAGAAGATTTATAATTTTCCAAAGTATTCAGAATCTGACTGTCTTCACTAATTTCTGAAATTGTAAAGAGAGGTTGTATATCTTCTTCATCATCAATCCACTGAGTATCATATAATTTTGTGGTTGTTCTTGCTGGAGGATACAAGGTAAATTTCTTGGTTGAACTTCCATCAGAGATGTACATATCACCAGATCTACAGCTAATGAAAGCATCAACTGTATCTAACCAAGGTCTTCCTAATATAATAGGATGTCCTCCTAGATAATTTTTAGGAGTTAGGATCATAAAATCCACAGGATACTCCCAAGAATCTAAGGACACTGGAATGTCTTCTATTATCCCATCTATTTTTATCACAGATCTATCTGCTAATTGTAGTAGTGTGGGTGTAAAAAGAAGATTAGGAAGTTGTAGTTTTTCCATGATTTGTCTACTCATGATATATTGCTGCTCCTAAATCAATAAGTTTGTTCTGGATTTCAATTCCATTGATGTGTATTCTGACAACTGGATTTCCTGGGTCTAGATACTTAGGAATGGCAATCTTACCCATCATTATATCGGCTATTTTTCCTACTAGTTGTATTTTCTTTATCTCTTTTATTATTTTTCCTGTTTTTTTGTACTCAACTCCTTTATTTTTTTTTCTAAGATTGGGATTTCCTTGATAGCTTGTAATAATGGAATATTAATAAAAACATTTCTTAACTCATCTAGAAAATCATAATTAGGCATTATAATTTTTTTTTCTACACCCCTATCAATTTGTAATCTTTCTGGAAAAGGATGTGTAGAAGTATATGTTGATGGCTGCTCTAATATAGGAGTTGAAGTTATTGGCTCTTTCTATTTTGATTTTTCAATGTTTTGGTCTTGAAAATATGTGCTTCCCTCAAGACTTTTATTTACCCGCAGAGAATCTTCCTCAGAATTGTTTTGCTCTTGTATAATTACATAAGGCTTCTTCTTTTCAAATATTCTTCCATACCTAAGATGAACATCATTAAGGTCTAAAGGAGTAATCAAATAGGTTGGGAATTGTTGACCTTCTATCATATATGTATTCTGAGGGTTTTTATTATTGGGGTTTGGTATTGGCTGGGCGGGAAATTGATTTTTGAGGAAATGGTAATGGTAGTGGTGAATTTTCATTTTGGTTTTGATGTTGTGGATTCTGTTGAAGACTTTTTTGTGGGGGAAAGTTTGAATATGTTGAATATGATGGATAAGAAGGTGGATATTGATAATACTGGGAGAACCTTCCATAATGATTTTGTGCTCCTTGTGACCAAGGTTGAGATTCGTTTTGAAATTGGGGCCAAGGTTGCTGCCAAGAATTCCAATTTGATGGGGGTTGATTATACATTTGATTATTAATCCCATGTGTCTGATGTCCTTGCCAAGGTCTTCTAGAGACAAAGTTAAGAGATTCTATGGAATTTGTGGGTGTTTCTTCTTGAAAGATTGCCTTAAGACTGTTTCATCCTCTTTTTGCGTCATCTTGAACACTTCTTCCTTATGGTTGACTGGCATACAGTAATAGAATTATCTCTATAGAAATTCTCTCTTCATATCATCCCATGTCCTAATAGACCTATTGATTAAACCCATAAACCATTTTAATATTGTTCCTTTCAATGTTGAAGGGAAAAATTTAAGTTTCTGACCATCTTGTAGATAATCATAGGTTCTACATAGAACTTTAAATTCAAATAAGAAGGTTTCAGGATCCTCACTTTTTAGTCCATAAAAGTTTGGAAGAATAGAAGGTGAGATGTTTTTCATAGTTGCATTAGTCTCTTCATCTACTATAGGGAATCCAAAAGAACTTCCAGTTTCCCTTCTACCTCTTCCTCCTTCTGCATTTCCTCTTCCTCCTTCTACATTTCCTCTACCTCTTCCTCTGTCTCCTCCTCTTCCTCTACCTCCTCCAAATAGTGTATGTTCTCCATTAAATACTTCTCCTTCCCCTTCTTCTTCCATGATAGACTCTTCTGAACTGATATAGGGTTCAGTTGGAAGAGCTAGTTGTTCTACTGGTTCTTCTATTAAGGGTATAATGAAGAAATAATCCTCTTCTTCCTCTTCACTAGGGATTTGTAATTCTTCTGCTGGAATATATTCCCCTGTGGAAGTGAAAAAGGTTATCCCTTCTGTAGGAGTCCTTCGACCTTCTTCCTCTATAATTTCTTTAGTGGATGAAGTGGGGGATCTTCCTGATGGGATATCTGATCTTGAGATTTATGGAATCCTATGACCAGTATAGTATGGAATGTGAGTTTGGGTTGGAGGTGTGCTACTTCTTGGTCTTGGTGGAGTGAGTGGAGTTGTGGGAATTAAACTTCTGCCTCTTACAAATCTACCCCTATAATCTCTTTCTCTACGCATATCATTGTTTTTTGGAAATAGGAAATAAGGCTACCTAGTTATACCTCCTCGACAACAGCACCAAAATGTTTAGTCAATTCAGTGTCCTGAATTGATAGCATAAATTATCGACCAGGGCTTTTAAACTGATGAGGTATACTTGCACTATATGTGCCTAAATATCCTTATTCTTATTTCATTGTTTTCTGTATTTTGTTGATGTTTTTCAGTTTTTTTATGTTTAGGTTTTAGTATGCTATTCCATGTTCAAAGGATGACATCAAATCTATGACAAAAAGGAAAGAAAAGGGAATTTCAGACTCAAAACAGAGTGTAATTGTAATTTCTCTCCCTAATTAGGAAAATGATGAAAAATAGAGCATTCTAATCCATGGATGTCCTAGCTTGCAAATGAACATAAATGTAACTCAAGACATTATACTTCAACCTGATCCTTTTAGTTAGAGGTTTGTTGGAATAGTTTGTGGAAGAGATTTAACTCCAATGTGATGAGGATCTTCCTAAAAGCAGATAGCAACTTAGAATATTATAGTGCAATCTTATTCATATAATAGAGATATTTTGGAATAGCTTGAGAAGAAAATTGCTATAATATTCTAAGGATCTCCTATGAATATTTGAACTAATTATGACATTACAGCTAAATCTCAGTCATCATCTAGAGATTTATTGGAAGAGTTTATTGAAGGAGACTAGATATAACGAAATGAGGATCTTCTAAAAAACAAGTAACCCACAATATTACAATTAGGTCTTTTCTGTGATTTAGAGATTTATTGGAACAGTTTTGAGAAAAGAATATTTGTAACAATATGAGGATCTTCTATCTAATTTGCAGAACAGAAAATGCTAATTAACTCAACATAGTACAACCACATGTCATTCGCATAATAGTGATATGTTGGAAAATATTTTAAGAAAAGGAATGGCTATAGGATACTAAGGATATTTTAATCTAAATGACAGAGCTAAATTGCTGGTAACTCAAGATGTCACAATTAAATCCATTCATTAAATAGAGATATGTTGGAAAAGCTTTGAGAAAAGACTAATTATAACATCATGAGGATATGTTAGTTAAAAAAATAGTGCAAGACATGATACTAAAAGATATGAACTCAAAAAACTGTCTAAGTGAGAGATATAAAAATACAGAATTAAAAGCTACTTATCTAGAAAGCATGTAGAAGCCTCCTTAGATAGCAAGGGCCCTCTGCTATCAATTTGGCATGAAAACCTTTATCTCCTCAAGTTTGTCTTCAATAAAGCATGAAATTTATGCTTCTTCTTATTATCAAAAACATTTCGAAACAGAGTATCATAGTATTGGTAAAAATAATAGTTAAATTATTTCTCTCGGTCTCACCAAGCTAAATTTATAGGCCATTACATAACTAATATTGAATGAAAGTAGGCACAGCTGTATTCTAAAATCAAAATAAAACTAAAACTCCTTTTTAGGACTCGTGATTTGCTAAAATAAAATCAAGAGTCCTTATCCTTATATAAAGTTGTTTCTCGAACTTTTGGTTTGACCACGTACATAAGCATCTCCAGTTTTTGATTCAGCCTTCGTGGATGACAAGGAACAATGTCGGAAAGATTAAGAATCTAACCATATACTCCTTTTCTTCAGATGACACCTGTAATATGTTCAAACACCAAAATGGATATGGTATGTGTAATTGGCTACATAATGACTGCATTCTGTAGCTAAAACTGCTCAGAAATCATTAAGACAACAAAACCACAAAAGTACAACAAGTTAGTCATTGCATGTATTTCTTAAGTGATTTTAATCATGTTATTGATCTTTAGGTCTATAAAATGAAAAAAGGAATGATAGGATGAAGTGGAATTTGGCAAAGGAGAAGACACTTTTAGGGCTCAACAAGAATTTCCTGTTAAACAATTGTGTTATGTGCGATTGTTTTTATTCCTTCATGTGTTTGCAATTAAGTTTTTAAATTTCCACAAAATATTAACTGTGGAAGGATTCTGTATTTAGCAAGAAGATAAAATATTGTTAGATCAATATAATTTGGATATATACATGCACCTTGTATATAATTTCTACATGGTACCAGAGTAGTGTTAAATCTTGAAGATTACAATTGTGAAGAATTGTTGAGTTTGTGCTGGTGGATAATTCGAATTTGCTGCAGAAAATTATTGGTGCGATAGTTGAGTATACATTGAAATGTATTTCAATGGGTTGAGATTGGAGTATTCCCTTGAGGGTAGCTCAAGTTACATAGCCTGGAAGGATAGGATGGAGGTAGTGCTGGAAGATAATGGACTGAAGGAGTTCATCAATAGTGATGTTCCTAAGCCGGGATCTAGCGATGCTGCATTACTTGACGCATGGTAAAAGAATTTAGCAAAGGCAAGAAAAATTCTATTGGAAGGTGTGAAGGACCAGATTGTGTCTAGCCTTCATGGGAAAGCCACTCCATTTGCAATGCGGAAGGCTTTGATAGATTTGTTCCAAAGCAGCAGCGACCAGAGGAAGTTGGTGCTGAAAGATAAGCTCAGAAAAATAAAAATGGAGAAGGGTGACAATATTCCAAAATATCTCATGAAATATGTCCACTATAGGGATGAACTGGGAAGTGTGGGGATTAATTTTGATGATGAAGGCTTGGTGATCTTGTCTCTCATTGGGCTTCTGAAGATTTGGCATAGCTACGAAGACTCTGTCAATGGACGAGAAAAAATATTGGGATGGGAGCGACTTTGGTCGGATCTTGTGTAGGAGGAGATAAGGTGATGTACCAGGGATGGCTCTTCATTAAAGAATGAAGATGAAGAGAATTGTGCTTTGGATACCAAAGAAAGGAAGGGGAAGGGGAAGAAATCCCATCCAAAACCTGAAGCTAAAGGAAAGAAGAAGGATTTGTCCATGGTGAAGTGTTTTCATAGTTGCGAACATGGGCATTTCGCCACTAACTTCCCATAGAAGAAGAAGAACAAGAATGATGCTGGAGCTACAGCTGGAGATGCCTTAGCCTCGCAATTTGAACTTGATTTCTATTTGATCGCATGCTTGGTTTCAAGCTCAATGGGATCGGTGTGGTATCTTGATAGTGGTGAGTCTTTCCATACGACGGGAGACAAGGAGTTGTTTAGTGACTTCGAGGAGAAGGACCTTCAAATGCATATAAATATGGGCAACGATGGTCGATACAATGCGACTGGAATTGGGACCGTTACCTTTGAGAGGGAGTCAAGTAGTAAATTTCTGTTTAAAGATGTTATGCATGTTCCTGGTCTGAATAAGAACTTGGTCTCGGTCGCAATGTTGGAAGACAAAGGTTTTGACGTTGTTTTTAGAGATGGAAAGGCTTTCCTGCGACATAAAAAAATGGGTCAAACGAAGAGGATAGGGATTCGATTTAAGAATCTTTACAAGCTGGAGGTTAAGAATCTCTACAATCTGCACTGAAATGATGGGCAAAGCAGAAGAAGTGGTGAGTAGGGAGAGGGCGAATTAGGGCACAGGAGATTGGGCCATCTTCACCATAGCGCTTTGAAGATTTTGCAGTAGATTTCTACTAAAATTCCCAAGGGTACTCTTTCACAGTCATATGAATGCAATGGATGTACTATGGGTAATTTTGTGAAGACCACCTTTCATGAGAAGGAAAACCATGCTTCGGTGATCCTTGAGAGAATTCACAGAGACGTGTGTGGACCTTTCTCAGTTGCTTCAATAGAAAAACACATGTATTATGTTATATTTGTTGATGACTATTCTCTTAGACGTTGGATCTTCTTCATGCAGAAGAAGAGTGAAAAGTTCTCAAAGTTATATGAGTTTAAAGCATTGGTGGAGAAGGAGTCGGGGAAGCAAGTGAAAGCTCTATGAAGCAATAATGGTGGTGAATATATCTCGGGCAAATTCAAAGACTTCTGTAACAAAGAAGGAATTCGAAGAGAACTCATAACGCCTCATTACTCACAGCAAAATGGGGTCGCGAAGAGCAAGAATAGAACAATCGTGGGTGTTGCATGAGCGATGCTGCATGACCAAGGTCTGCCGATGCACTTGTGGGCGGAAGCATGCAACACTGCAGTTTATGTGAAAAAATGTTGTCCTGATAGAGTACTTGGCATGAGTACACCTGAAGAATATTTTACTAGTAAGAAGCCTGATATTTCTCATTTGAATATTTTTGGCTCATCCATTTACATTCATGTGACAAAGGACGCCAGGAAGAAGCTGGAGCTGACTGCCGAAGTTGGGACATTTCTGGGGTACACAGAAGCACCCCATAATTATCATGTGTATTTTCTAGATAGTCAGATGATTGTGGTGCGACGGGATATAAAATTCAATGAGGTGAAAGCCATGAAGTTCTCGCTTGAGAGGGAGCTACACTTGCATGCAGAGGAGGAACTTCTTGTTCCCAAATATGAGCCTCTAGATGTGGATCAACCATAGGAGGAGATTCATGGAGTGGAGGAGTCCACTCATGCAAAACCAAACATTAGACAAGGCAGAAAGCGTACCACAGAAGCTGAGAGATTGAAGCTTGATGTGACACATAATGTAGGAGTCCCTATATTAGAGCACAAACAGAGATACTCACCTGACTATTTTATTGGATACATGGCTCTCATAAGCAAGTGTATCGTGACAGAGCCATATTCTTTTGAAGAAGTAGTGCAAGAGCCCACATGGGTAGATGCCATGGGGAGATTGTGCCAAGGCTGGTGGGTAAATCAGTTATAGGATCAAGATGGATCTACAAGGTAAAGAAAGCTGCTGATGGGAGAATCGAGAAGTATAAGGCAAGATTTGTTGCCCGGGGCTTCTCACAGATCGAGGGGATTTATTATGAAAAAACCTTTTCACCTGTCGCACGATATTCTACCATAAGGACCATCCTTTCTCTCTCAGTGCAGATGGGTTGGCACATTCATCAGATGGATGTGAAGATTGTGTTCCTTAATGGGATCAATGAGGAAGAAGTGTACATTGAGCATATTTAATTATTTGAGATATTCAACAGCGATTCACATGTGTGCAGACTCAAAAGAGCATTGTATGGGCTGAAGCAAGAACCATGTGCTTGGTAAACACGGATCGAGAACTATTTCATTGGACTTGGCTTCATCAAGACTGAGGAAGATGCAAACCTGTACCAAATTGTGGTGGAGGGTAAGATTTTAATCATTGTTCTTTATGTTGATGATTTAATACTAACAGGTGATGAGCAGTTCATACACTCATGAAAGGTAGATCTTGCAAAGGAGTTTGAGATGAAGGATTTGGGCCTCCTTCATTATTTCCTTGGATTGGAAATATGGTAGTGTGAAGGTGAACTATTTGTGTCTCAAGGAAAGTATGCTCGAGAGATACTTGAGAAGTTTCACATGCAAGGATGCAAGCCTATTGATAGTCCTCTTCCAAGAAATTGGAGGAAAGAGGATGCTACATCGGAAGAGGTAGTGGATGCCACTGTTTATCGACAGTTGGTGGGTTCGTTCATGTATTTAGTTAATACAAGACCAGACATATGCTTTGCGGTGAACCATATTTCACAAGTGATGGTTGAGCCTACCAAGATCTTTTGGAAGGCATGCAAGCATGTCCTAAGTTATCTCAAGGGCACATCTGAGTATGGCTTATGGTACAGAAAGACGGATAAGGTGAAGTTGCATGGCTTCACAAATGCAAATTGGGCAGGTAGCCCAACAGACAGAAAAAGCACATCAGGAGGGATTTTCAGTATCGGATCTAAAATAGTTTCTTGGTACATCAAGAAAAAAATATCTGTGGCACTCAGTTCAGTGGAAGCAGAATACATAGTAGAAATTCAAGCTTCATGTGAGGCTATCTGGATGAGGAAGATCTTGGTCAGTTTGTTCGGTTCACATTTAGATCCTACAATGATACATTGATATAATCAGAGTTGCATTAAAATCTCGATTAATATTGTGTTTCATGATATATCTAAGGATATTGATATCCGGTATCATCATATCATGGATTCTGTGCAGTGGAATATCATGTTGCTTCAATACATCCCTACGGAAGATCAGGATGCAGACATTCTGATGAAGGTGCTCACCAAGAGAAAATTCGAATACCATAGAGGCAAGATCGGGGTGAAGAATTATCCCTATCTTGTTAAGAGGGAGTGTTGAGATTCAAAAATATGACGAGCTTAGTGAAAATAAGTCACCTTCACTAAGTGGGCCCGCAAGATATTTTTAGTTGTAAGTCTATTTTTAGACTATGTCCATTTTTAGATATGGTGATCATATTTTAGAAGTTGTAGGATGCTATTTGTGGATGGTTTGTCAAGTTGGAAAAATAGATGAAATTTTGTTTTTAGAATATTGGGTTAAGTATATTTATAGATAGTCGATCTAAAAATAGAAGCGTCGATTATTATTAGCTCTTAATAATAATCAGACTTTAAATATCAACTTATTCTCTTGGAAAACTTTATTTCAGTATACAGATTTGTGGGCTGAAGGAATTACGCAATTACTAGGGTTTATGGTGGCTGATGCATGAGGTCTCAGTTAGAACTGAAGTGGAAAAGTTATGACAGAGTTGGAAGAGTAGTTCATGGAGTTGTTATTCAGTTTAACTAAGTTAATGGAGTTAAACTCAATTGAGCTAGTTATATCTAGTCTAACCGAATGATACACTTGTGAGAGTGGACTGATTAATTATTTAATTAATTCACAAATAATAAATCATTAATCAACTGAACAAATATAATAGTTAACTACAGTACATGTTAGTTCCAGTGGAGACCTAGTGGAGAGATAGGTGAAAGGGCAAGATGGACTATTCGTTGTGACTATAGTGATGCATTGATTGCACGACACACACATTGGAGTTGTCAATGAGGATTGCGTAGTGCAATCAAGGTAGATTCGAATTCATTCAGGGGTCTTCTTCAGCAGGGATTGAACAGTGGATGCAGGCTATCAGGTGGCAAGAAATTAGTGCATGGATTTGTAGATTTCTTCTAATTAGTATGTGACAATTAATTGTACTGAGAGCTTGATGTACTAATATTTGTATGAGATTGTTACATGATATCCATGATACATAATATATGATATTTGGGGTTTTCAGCTTCAGGATTTCCCATTAAACAACTATTTTATGTGCGACTGTTTTAATTGCTTCATGTGTTTGCGATTCAGTTTTTAAATTTCTACAAAAGATTAACAGTGGAAGGATTCTATATTTAGAAAGAAGATAAAATATTGTTAGATCTGGAGAATATGGATATATACATGCATCTTGTATATAATTTCTCCAAGCTCCCTCTCCATTATGCTATGATTAAGATATTGAGAGCCAAACCCAGTCATAGAAGAGGCAGTTGAAAATAACATTTTCTCCAATTGATTCATAGCTTGATATAAAGAAAAACATGTGTAAGCCTCATAAAAAAAAATTGGACATAATCTTGGTTATGGTGGAATGTCTAATGTGCATGTGTTCGAAAGTAGATCACAAATTCACCATTCACAAAGTTTTCTTCGCGAAATTTTGACAAACTAGATTGCAAAACCTGGTAATTATTCTCATTTTTGTGAGTATAATTAATTAGTTTAGTTGCTCAAGAATATTTCTCCTGATTTAGTTGAAAAAATAAACTATACCATAATTAATTAAATTCTTAGGCCATTTATATTCCAATTCAACGTAAACCTAAATTTAAATGGTCAATACTTTGAAGCAAGACCTTCTTGATTCCCTTATTTTCCTATGGTAATATGAATAGATCCACATGTTTTCCTTTGTTATTAAATACCCTCATATAAATCATCCATTGCATAGTTATCCTATCCTCAAACAATTACACTTACATAAAACTGAATAGTTCTAGTGAAAAATTGAAGGAATTTCTAATGATAACTTACAAAGCATTCAAAAGCATGAACATAACTAGAAAAACAATGTCAATTTTACGTCATGAATAATTTTTCCCATGGCTTCCTTTGTATCATCATCCTCACCTTGATGAGTGGTATTTGTGTCATATGATGGTGACCAATGAATATACAACCAAATAATAGTATGCAATTCTCAACAACTTGGAATAAGTAAGCAAAGGAAATGCACTGTCGTTGCAGAGTAAATGAGGGGTGCACACACAAAGTGCATCCATACTAATAGGCTATCTTCTATCATTATTATTTTCTGTTTTTTAAATGATAATAGTTATAGAATATTTGTGAAATCTAGTTTCTATTTACATTTTAGATAAATAATATAAAAAATAAATATAGATACTTAGTTTCAAATAATTAAAACATATATAAATGGGTGGGATAAACACACTTAAACTACTACAAGTCAATATTACTATTATATGATTTTAATTTTCTCATCATGGCTCAAAACTTTAATGTTAAAGGATTTTCTTAATTTAAAAATGTTATGAAACCAACTCTCAAAATAGAAGAAAAGAGAGAACAACGCCTTAGAAATTAGCCACTTCGAGGGGGAAACCTCCTTTACATTACATAAATGAAAAATTCTTGGATGACACAAATGATAAAAACTCATTTCTATATATATGATTCCATGGGGTCCCAATATAATCCTAGCCGACCTAACAATAATAATGTAAGGGCACAATAATAACAATATGGGGACTGCAAGGGTACAAAAATAATAATAAGGGGGCTACACTAACAACAATAAGGGGATACACTAGTAATATAGGGCCCTAACATGCCCATCTCCTTCAAATAAGTGTTGTCCTCAACTTTTGAGAAGTTCCAGATGATTTTGTATAAAATTTTCATCCTCCCATGTGGAATCTTCTGTGGGCAAGTTCTTCCACTTGATGAGATACTTTTAAATTGATCGATTCCGTAATTGTTGAGCTATTGTTTCCATAACTGCTTTAGGTTCCAATAATATTTTCCCTTCCTCATAAAGTTCTGGAAATATTTTTTGAACTAGAATTTTGTCACCTATAACCTTATTTAAGCATGAAACATGGAAAATTGGGTGTACTCTGGAATATGCAGGAAGCTCTAATTTGTATGCCATAGCACCAATATTTTGCAACACCTTGTAAGGACCATAGTAATTTGGAGATAATTTATTATCCTTCTTAGCTTGGTTTAGGGGAATTTTTTTCAATGGTTGTAGCCATAAAAATACATAGTCGCCTACAAATAAAAAATCTCTTGCTGCAATGCTGATCTACCTGTTGTTTCATTCGATTATTTGCTAAATTTAGGTTATCCTTTAAGAGTTGGATAACTTGTTTTTAATGCTCGATGTGATCTTCCATTGCTTGAACCTTAGAATTTTCTCTTAAAGATGATGTGATGGATAACCGATGATATCCATAAAGTTCCATAAATGGGGTCAATTTTGCTACAGTGTGGAACGATGAGTTATACCGCCATTCAGCCAAAGGTAACCAATTGACCCATTGTGTTTTTTTATCAGATACAAAGCAACGAAGATATCCTTCAAAATATTTGTTCACTATATTAGTTTTCCCATCAAATTGAGGATGATAAGATGAGCTATGAGCTAGTTGGGTACCCAACAAGAAATTAATTTTGTCCAAACATTTCTAGTGAAAATGGGATCTCTATCGCTTACATTAATCTTTTGGTTTCCATGTCGCTTTTGAATTGTTTCCATAAATGCAGTAGAAACTGTACTCTCTTTAAATGGATGAGATAATGCAAAAAAATATGCATACTTGGTAAGCCTATCAACTACCACCATGATGACACTCTTCCCTTTGGACTTAGGTAAACTTGTGATAAAATCCATTGAAACCTCCTACCAACATTTATTTGGAATGTGTAAAGGTTGTAGGAGACATGGGATCTTAATCGTCTCAACTTTATTTTGCTAGAAAACCAAAAATTCCGCCACAAAATTTTGACTATCAGATTTAAGGCCATCACAAAAAATTTCTTTCTTCACCCTGTGGTTAGTTTTTAAAAATCTCGAGTGTCCTCCTAAGGGAGAGGTGTGCAATTCAAAAGGAATATTTCGGTTTAGTTGGGAATTCTTACAAATATATAAGTGATATTTGTACCATAAGGAATCATTTTTCCAACTAAATGTATCAGATGTACTGAGATATTAATGCAACCTTTGAATGAGTGTCCATACTTCTGCTTCATTCTTCCATTCCTCCCTTAATTCAGTTATCCAATATGGTTGGATAATATAAATGGCACAAACCAATACTTCCACATCCTTATCCTTTCTCCAGATTGCATATGAAAAAACCTTTAGCTTCCTCTTTTTGTAGACGATTTCAAAGTCATAACCCAACATCTTTGTGACCCATTTTTTCTGCTCTTCTGAAGATATTCTTTTTTCCAAAAATTATTTAAGACTATCATGATTAGTTTTTAGTATTTACAACATTTCCTTCTCATAATGTCTTTTTGTAAATACTTTCCTTCAATTGGACGGCTTTCAAAAGCAATGGGTCTTCCTTCTTGCATTAGAAAAACACCAATTCCATTTCCTAAGGCATCACATTCCACAATAAAGGTTTTTGTGATGTCTGGCATAGTTAAGACCAATGCTTGGAACATTGCCTCTTTAAGATGTTCAAAGGGCTTAGTTTCTTTAGGAGTCCATGAAATGCATGTTTCTTCAACAATGTTGTTAGAGGTGCTGCTATTCTACCATAATTATTAACAAATTTGCGATAACACCATGTTAACCCGAGAAATCCTCACAAATGATTTATGGTTGTGGGGAATTTCCATTCCTTAATGGATTTAATTTCGTTAGGGTCTACCTTAACACCGTGTTGAGATACAATATGACCTAGATATTCCAGATCTTATATTCTAAAGAAAAATTTTGGAAGTTTTTGCATGTAATTTTTTCTTCTACAATAGTTTAAGAACCATGTAAATATGTTGAACATGATGACCTGATGTAGATTAGGATATCATAAAAAAATACTAACAAAAATTTTCCGAGGAAGGGTTTTAAAATGGAATTCATCAACCCTTGAAATGTAGAAGGTGCATTCGTAAGGCCAAAAGGCATGAAAAAAATTCATAATGACCCTCATGAATTTGAAATGTTATTTTGGGAATATATTCAATATTCATTATAATTTGGTGATATCCTGAACGAAGATCCAACTTGGAGAAATAAATTTCTCCATGTAATTCATCCAATAATTCATCAATCACAAGAATGGGAAATTTATTTTTAATACTTATCTTATTGAGCTCCCTGTAATCTAGACACATGCGCCATGACCTATCCTTCTTGTGCATCAATACTACTGGAGTAGAGAAAGAACTTTGACCAGGTTGAGCTATACCAGCCTGTAGTATTTTTGCAATCATACATTCAATTTCGCTCTTTTGGACATAAGGATATATGTATGACATGATGTTTGGGGGAACACTTCCTGGAATCAAATGAATAGCATGATCATGATCACGAATAGGTGGGAGTCCTTTGGAAGCTCAAACACCTTGGAATGATTTTCCAAGACTTTTTGGAGATTTGGAGAAATAGATGATTTTCATGTTGGAACTTATAGTGAGCATAATTTTCCAGTGACGCCTCGTTCTTCTTTCTTCACAGGATTTTTCATGACATTAGAGCTTATCATATTTCTCGGATTCCCTATGATACCCTGTAATTCAACTTCCTTTCCTTCCAAAACAAATTTCAAAAATAGTTCTTGAAATTTAAAATCTACCATCCCAAAATATTGTACCCATTGTACTCCTAGTACAACATCATCACCACCCATTGGAATGGAAATAATTGAATTATTCAATACATATTCCCCCATGGTTATCTTGATATTATGAAACTTTCAAGAGAAATTTATAGTTCCTCCATTTTCCACCATCACTTGACACTCTAGTGCTGGGTGTAGGAAGAAATTCAATTAATTGGCTACCTTACAATGAATAAAATTATGGGTACTACCCGAATCAATAAGCATTGTTCCACTTTTCTTCTTGATATGTACTTCTATATTGAGAGTTTGAGGAGTGCTAATTCCTACCAATTCATTACAGGAAATGGTCAGATTCATTTCTTCTTCCTCTAAGGTTGGTTCCTAGTGTATATGATATTCTTTTTAAGTTTATTGTTCCTTTTCTTCCTCCTCTTCACAATATATTTAAAATAATTTATTCTTGGCACACTTATGACCTTTAGTGTACTTTCTATCACAACTATAGAAAATCCATTTTTTTCTTTTTTCTTCGAAATTTTGTGGTGTCAAACTTGTAGTTTTTCGAAGTCTAGGAGTAGCAACACTTCCTTCTTTAATGTTCTGAGTGGTAGGCTTCCTTCTCACCATAATTTTGCTTTCAATTTTTCATGCCAACTGAATGCCTTCTCCAATGTATCAGGTTCCCTAAGGCGAACCTCATATTGGATTTTATCCTTTAGAGTCCCTATGAAGACATAAATCATATGTTCCTCTAGAATATTATTTACCCTTATATCCAATTTTTGGAATTCCTCAATGTGCTCCATCATTGAACGCTTTTGTTGGAGATTTATCAATTGGATAAAGAAGGTGTATCTCTTGGTATCCTCATAATGTGTTATCATTTATTCCGTAAAAATTTACCAAATGACCGGTGGTTTTCGAGAACAAAGACATCAATACCATACCAACTTATTTTTTTCTAAATATAAAGTTGCAATGCGTACCTTTTGTGTGTTTTGCGTATTATGGAGCTAAAAGTATTGCTCCATTTTTAGTATCCAAGTTATCAAATCCTTGCCATCAAAATTTCTCATATCTATCTTTGTAATATGGTGGGTCTTAAATAAGACATTATATTATATGAAATCATGATTAACATTTCTTTTTTTTTCATCATGAGTTTCCCGTACTACCTTTTTCCATTAGGAAGCTTTTCTTGTAGAAACTTTTCCAACCCTTCCTTTAAACCTTCCATGTATTTCTTTAAATCTTCCATGTTTCCTTCTATCTTAGCCTCCACATCATCCATATTAGCTTCCATGCCATTATTCAAACCATCCATCTTAGCTTCCATGCCTTTCTTCAAACCATAAATCTTAGCTTCCATGCCTTTCTTCAAACCATCCATGCTGCCTTCTACACCATCCATATTAGCTTCCATGCCATCCATCTTAGCTTCCATGAAATTCTTAAAACCACCCATATTAGCTTCCACTCATTTCTTCAAACCATCCACATTAGATTTCACACCTTTATTCAAACCATCCATTTCATTTTTTGTTACTTTTTGCAAGAGAAAAATTTGTTGCACTTGGTCTTGTAATTTTGATATATGATGTTGCACTTCTTCCTCTTCATGAGTCATAGTAGAGACCTTTGAGGGCTTAATTGGTGTTGAATTCGTTTTAGGAGTAATTTTAGAACCCAATACTCATATTTATGCTTCAATATGCCCTTGGAATAACTCCAAACATATTTTTCAAAAAATACTTATGCAATTTTAAAAAAAAATACACACATTTTTCTTTATTTTTAGGATCTCAATACTGAAATTGATGTATCTCTGTAATTTTAGATCCCCAAGATTTTATATTGGGTCCTTTAGTAGCCCTCTGAATTTTCTTTCCAATGCCACAGGTCAGCTCTTATTTGGATTCTTCAAGGCAAATTTATGCCCAATCTCCCACAATGACGTAATTATGGACTAGTTTAGTAGAGAAAACTTGTACGGTAAGCCACGTGTCATTGTTTCATCCTTAAATTCTAAAATTGATATACAAGAAACTACAGTCTATTTAATTTCATCCACTCTTTATATAATTCCAATCTGGTGTTTAGAGAGAGAGTTATGATGATTTTCCCAAGGTCACCTCTTTGAGATGAAATTTAGGAGCCTGCAAAAACCCTAACTTCCACATATCATATCTCCAAAATATTGTGAACCAAGCTCTAAAAATTTTTCATGAAGTTCCTCTAGATTTCAATGCAAATTGATTTTTTTTAGCTTCTGAAACTTCGAAGAAAAAAATCTATAGCGAAAAATCAATGATGACCTGTTTGAAGCAGAGAAACCATAGAATCCAAAGTTATCATACCAAATTTTATCAAACCAACTCCCAAAATAGAAGAAAATAGAGATCAATGCCTTAGAAATAAACCACTTTGATGATGAAACCTCCTTTACATTACATAAATGAACAATTATTAGATGACACAAGTGAAAAAACCTCCTTTCTATATAGAGGAGTCCACAGGATCACAATATAATCCTAGCCAACCTAACAATAATAATGTAAGGGCACAATAATAACAATATGGGGACTATAGGGGTACAAAAATAACAATAACGGGGCTACACTAACAATAATAAGGGACTATACTAGTAATATAGTGCCCTAACGAAAAATTAAGCATATTATTAATTTAAAAATTTCATAACATTTGTTTCTATGTATGGAACGAATTTTCAATTGGCATTCCCAATTTGGTGTGACCAAAAAAGTATACAACATAAGTAAAAGCACTATGTGGCAATGAAATAATTGAATCATTCAATGATTTTTTTTTGTATTATTTTCTAATAAAAAGCCTCTAAATTTTCAAGATACATGACTTTGTAAGCTGCGGATGACTAGGAAAGAGAGTTGAAGGTTGAACACATTTTCCCATAAATTTGAAATGAAAAATGGTTTAAAATGGTTTAGAATTCACATGTGTTTGAATACATTTCTTTAAATCTATATATATAAAAAATTATCTAAAGATGAAAATTTCACTTTCATTCTCGTCTTCAATTAAAAGTTCATGGGAGATCTTAATCTTCTATTTTTTTTATCACTATGATAAGGAGCTTACATATGGAAAAGGGTGTGTCTTGGCTAAAAAATGGGGATGTAAAGGTTTGGGTGGCATGGAAAAAATTAAAAGGTCCCTTAAAATATGTAGATCCTCTCAATCTCCCCCCAATATAAGGCCTCAGTGAAAATTGGATACATGACTCTTCAAAGGAAATTTAGGATGAATATTTTGTTAGAAATTTGAAGGTTCATGAAGAAGAGATGAGAAAGGATATTTATAGGAATTATAAGTATAATTTAAAGAAATATACATAATTTCAGAAACCCCAAGGAGAAGTCCAAGATAAACATATGATCTCTATCCCTTGTCCTGAGTCATCCAATGCTACTTCTTAATAAAAAGTCTTTTATTGGTGCTAGTAGATAAAGAAAATTAGGAGGAGGATTCTAATGATAGGGAATGGGAAGTGGAGATGTGAGAGAGTAGAAAAACCTAAAGAATACTAAAAAATAAGAGGAATCACAATTCCAACCCAAAGAAAATTCTAACCAATATCTTTACTATACCTCGAGTACCTTTGTCACATCTCCTTCTTCACCCCCTGCAATTGTTCTTATAATTTCTTATATTGAAGCTTCCTCGATTCCTCTGATATCCCAATTAACATTGTTGTCTATGCCTCGTGTTAAAAATTCTTCTTCTAGTGCCCTAAATACCATATAAGTTCCCTTTTTATATTCTCCTTCCACTACAATTCCATCCCCTAGTATCTTGGCTACCATGATTGTAATAAACCATGTAAGTTTTTATCTAATACTAGTACCATGATTGCCATGATAGTTGCTCAAACCCAACTTTTTATCTGTGGTACAATGCAATCATTTCAGAGTTTTTTCTAATTTTGTTGAATATAAGCCTAGGGTAAATGGAGTCAAGATAATATACCACCTTTGGTAACCAATTAGGAAAATAGCCAAAGGATTCTAGATGTTAGTATGAATTCTTCGTCGAAGTGTACGAAAAAGAACCACTTTAGCTACGCATAACTAATAGCCCTAACAACAATAGAGGCTGCCAAACATCTTCAGATCTGCGATTAGTAGTTAAAATGCTGCAACAAACAGATCTATAAATGGAAAGACATTAGGCAGTAAAGTAAAGAGTTTGCTCCATGCATCCAACAGACAAGACAAGAACACGATTTTTGAATGAATTTTTATATTACAGGGCACCTGGGAGGAAACAAGAAGGTGTATCCAGATCTCCTCATTGGGATGGGTTCTTTGTAGTCCTCAGCACTTCAGATCTAAGCTTTCTCTCTCTTGTAGATGTAGAAAACCCAATGTAGAAGGTAGAGCTCAATGGGAGCAAAATGGCAGAAAAATGAGACCAAGTGTATAGATCCAGAGTGATCTAGTATGCAACAAAAGGTGAAGAATGATGGGGAAAACCCTCCTATTTATAACAAATTATTGGGTCTTTCTAGATCTTGGTGCATGATTAAAATAATGTTAATCACATCTAGATCCACCTCTATGGAATATTTTATTATTATTTGTTGGAGGGAAAGGGTGTTTGACTTGGGTCAAATCCCTTGATTAGTGAAAAATAAATAAATAAATGATTTATTTATCTTTTTAAGGAAGTGGTTGGGATATAATCGAATAAATAATGATTTATTTGATTAATGGTGGTTGATTTGGTCATATTTAACAAGGAATATTATTTAAATAATTATTCCTAGAAAATAATAAGATAACTATAGGTTTATCTCATTAATTTCTTTGTTTTTGGGTTAAACATGACTGGGAATAATAATTAAATTATGGTTTAATTAATTATTCCTTTTGGGGTTTCCTAATTAACATAGTGAAAGCAGTTTTACTTGGGGTAAAACTGGTCTTACATGGTGTACTTGGGTCCATCTAATGATGAAAGGTTAGATGACCAAAAAATGGTGTAAC